>OW121741.1:55800572-56144953 GCA_933228675.1 Stomorhina lunata | reverse complement strand
TTTTTCTATAGAAAAAATAAAGTTTTTCTATAGAAAAAATAAAGTTTTTCTATAAAAAATATAAAGTTTTTCTATAGAAAAAATAAAGTTTTTCTATAGAAAAAATAAAGTTTTTCTATAGAAAAAATAAAGTTTTTCTATAGAAAAAATAAAGTTTTTCTATAGAAAAAATAAAGTTTTTCTATAGAAAAAATAAAGTTTTTCTTTAGAAAAAATAAAGTTTTTCTATAGAAAAAATAAAGTTTTTCTATAGAAAAAATAATGTTTTTCTATAGAAAAAATAAAGTTTTTCTATAGAAAAAATAAAGTTTTTCTATAGAAAAAATAAAGTTTTTCTATAGAAAAAATAAAGTTTTCTATAGAAAAAATAAAGTTTTTCTATAGAAAAAATAAAGTTTTTCTATAGAAAAAATAAAGTTTTTCTATAGAAAAAATAAAGTTTTTCTATAGAAAAAATAAAGTTTTTCTATAGAAAAAATAAAGTTTTTCTATAGAAAAAATAAAGTTTTTCTATAGAAAAAATAAAGTTTTTCTATAGAAAAAATAAAGTTTTTCTATAGAAAAAATAAAGTTTTTCTATAGAAAAAATAAAGTTTTTCTATAGAAAAAATAAAGTTTTTCTATAGAAAAAATAAAGTTTTTCTATAGAAAAAATAAAGTTTTTCTATAGAAAAAATAAAGTTTTTCTATAGAAAAAATAAAGTTTTCTATAGACAAAATAAAGTTTTCTATAGACAAAATAAAGCTTTTCTATAGAAAAAATAAAGTTTTTCTATATTAAAAATAAAGTTTTTCTATAGAAAAAATAAAGTTTTTCTATAGAAAAAATAAAGTTTTTCTATAGAAAAAATAAAGTTTTTCTATAGAAAAAATAAAGTTTTTCTATAGAAAAAATAAAGTTTTTCTATAGAAAAAATAAAGTTTTTCTATAGAAAAAATAAAGTTTTTCTATAGAAAAAATAAAGTTTTTCTATAGAAAAAATAAAGTTTTTCTATAGAAAAAATAAAGTTTTTCTATAGAAAAAATAAGGTTTTTCTATAGAAAAAATAAAGTTTTTCTATAGAAAAAATAAAGTTTTTCTATAGAAAAAATAAAGTTTTTCTATAGAAAAAATAAAGTTTTTCTATAGAAAAAATAAAGTTTTTCTATAGAAAAAATAAAGTTTTTCTATAGAAAAAATAAAGTTTTTCTATAGAAAAAATAAAGTTTTTCTATAGAAAAAATAAAGTTTTTCTATAGAAAAAATAAAGTTTTTCTATAGAAAATATAAAGTTTTTCTATAGAAAAAATAAAGTTTTTCTATAGAAAAAATAAAGTTTTTCTATAGAAAAAATAAAGTTTTTCTATAGAAAAAATAAAGTTTTTCTATAGAAAAAATAATGTTTTTCTATAGAAAAAATAAAGTTTTTCTATAGAAAAAATAAAGTTTTTCTATAGAAAAAATAAAGTTTTTCTATAGAAAAAATAAAGTTTTCTATAGAAAAATTAAAGTTTTTCTATAGAAAAAATAAAGTTTTTCTATAGAAAAAATAAAGTTTTTCTATAGAAAAAATAAAGTTTTTGTAAGATAATTTCTTATAAAATTATATTTTCTATAATAATCCAGAGACACTTATTCGTTCAAAAGTTTTTATTAGAATGAAAAATTAATAAGTCATACAAAAGTTTTCAAAGTAAAAAGAAAGTTGCAGCTGGGTTGCTTAGTTGTCGTTTTTCAACAAGTAATTCAAAATAACTTAACATATCCCGGCTCAACCCAAATGCAATTACAAAAGAAAATTATTTATAAATTTTTACATTTTTAAAAGATCACATGCCTTAGCATGTTTTTGTGCTGTTAGAATCTTAGTAAAGATATCAGCTGCGTTATCCTCAGATGCAACGTAGTTTACATCAATAGACCCATCGTTGTATCTATCTCTTATATAGTGAAACCTGATGTCTATGTGCTTGCTGCGCTTGTGAACTGCAGGATTTTTTACCATAAAATTTGCACCTTGATTGTCACAGAATATGATAGTGGGTTGGTTGATAAGTTCTTCAAAACCAATTTCGGCAAGTAGGCTTTTTGTAAAAACAACTTCTTTACTTCCTTGGCAAAGTGCTACATATTCAGCCTCCATCGAACTAAGTGCCACAATAGTCTGTTTCTTTGATTCCCAAGCAATGACACCACCTGATAGAAACATCACAAAACCAGAATACGATTTGCGATCACATGATTCGCATCCCCAATCAGCATCCGTATAACATGAAAGAATGGGACTATTACCAGTGTATGTTATCCCTCTATCCGGATGTTTCAACAAATATCTTAGCAAGTATTTCGCTGCCTGCATATGCTCCTCATGTGGGTGAGAATTATACTGAGATAGTTTAGACACTACGTGTGAAATATCTGGTCTAGATATAACCGCGAGATACATGAGGCTTCCAATCAAACTTTGATACTCACGTACTTGTACTTTACAGTTATCATCCTCACATTTTATTATAACAGTTCCGCTTGCCCATGGTGTCGAAGCCGGCTTAGAATTAATCATTCCCCATGACTTCAGTAGTTCCAAAGTGTACTGCCTTTGATGAATCTTTATAGGACCCCTTTCACCATCACGTTCAATTTCTAAGCCCAGATAAAAAGATATTGGCCCCCTATCATCAATTTCAACATGTTTATTAAGTCCAGTTATAATTTTGTTTATATCAGCTTCGGTTGAAGATGCAATCATCATGTCGTCGACATATAATGCAATAATGTTTATGTGGTCACAATCTTTTTGAAAATATATACAGTTGTCAGTCAAGCACCTTTTAAAATTCAATTCAGAAAGAATGACCGAAATCTTTTTATTCCATTCCCTTCCTGCTTGACGTAAACCATAAATAGACTTGATTAATTTGCAAACTTTTTCGGGATCGGTAGAACTTTTGTACATTGGCGGCTGTTCCATAAACACCTCATCTTGAAGGTCACCATTTAAGTACGCTGCCACGACATCCACATGTCTTACTAACAACTTATATTCAGCTGCTAGTGCTAGTATAATTCTTATCGTAGAGTGACGTACAACAGGGGCAAACGTTTCATGGTAGTCCACGTTAAATTTCTGAGAACACCCTTGGGCTACCAGTCTCGCCTTATATTTTTCCACAGATCCATCTGGTTTATGCTTAATGGCGAACACCCATTTTGACCCTATGACATTTCTAGATCTAGGTCTGTCTACGAGTTTCCACGTATTATTTTTAATTAGCGAATTATACTCACGTTCCATCGCAGCTTTCCATTCTGAAGCTTCACTTGAATTCAAAGCATCTTCTACATTTTTAGGATTCTCCACAATAGAGTTAAGCAATTCTATAGATGCCGCATACTGTTTTTTCGGACGACCTGGCTTCCCATCATAAACCAGTTTTGGTCTTCCACGGCCTCTCTTTGACTTCTCTTGCTCTGAATTTTCATCTATTGCTGCCACTGCACCATCATTTGCTGTTTCTTCATCTGATTCTTCTTCACTTGCAGTTTCAAAAACATCCTCTTGAGAATTAGGTTTTTCTGACTTAACAGTGTTTTTCACTTGGTTATTGTGTGAGAATATTTGAACATGAAACTCTTCATCACAATTCTCTTCTCCCGGCAATTTCTCAAATGAATTTTCAAAGAAAATTACGTCTCGAGCTTTTATTATTTCACGGTTTGCAGTATTATATAAGCGATACCCCTTAGTCATAGATTCATAACCAACAAGCTTCATCTTTAGTCCTTTTGGCATTAATTTACCTCCTCTACCATGTTTTTGAAGTACTACAGCATCGCACCCAAATCTTCTTAAATGTGCAACCGATGGCTTCCTGTCGTGCCATTTTTCATATGGAGTAATTTCTCCAAGAACTTTTGTTGGGCTCCTGTTTCGTATGTATGTAGATGTGTTGATAGCCTCAGCCCATAAACTCTGTGGTAGTCCAGACTCATTTAGCATACAACGAGCCATTTCCGCAAGCGTCCTGTTGACTCTTTCAGCCACCCCATTTTGTTGTGGTGTGTGACTTACCGATGTCTGATGCATTACACCATTCTTCTTGAAATATTCTTTAAATTTAGAATTTATGTATTCCGTACCGTTATCGCTCCTGATCTTCAATAATTTACGGCCACTTTGTTTTTCAACCATTGCAACAAATTGTACAAAAACATCAAATGCTTCCGATTTTTGTTTTAAGAAATATGTAAATACGTATCTTGAAAAATCATCCGTAAAAGTCATCATATATACAGCACCACCCTGAGATCTTACCTTAAAAGGCCCACATAGGTCTGTATGTATCAACTCCAGTATTGCCTTAGTATTAATTTGCGAGTACGTATTGAACGGCTTTGAAGTAATTTTTCCAACAGCACAAACCATACATTCAAATTTTTCCGGCAATTTTATATTTAATCCTCGTACCATATTTTTGCTGCATAGCATATTCAAATCTCTACAATTCAAATGACCATATCTAGAATGCCATTTAGTAAAATCATTTTCTGATGCAGCACCGAATACAGACTCCGACGACGCCACAATTCTCAGTTTAGCAGAAAATATACCACTTTCTTTTAAAGCATACATGATTGTTTTTCCTTCTTTGTTTTTGATATTTGCACAATCTTTCGAAAAATTAACAATGTGACCAGCTTCAATAAACTTACCAACAGACAAAAAATTCGAGTGAAGACGGGGTACATACAACACGTTAATAAGTTTTATTCTCATAGACTTTGACGCTAATAACACCGTTCCTCTTCCCTCAGAAAAAACTGTTTCACCTGATGCTAGAATTACTTCCTGTCTCTCTTTTTGCATAGATGTAAACAACTTGCTATTACGGCACATGTGTGACGACGCACCGCTGTCTAAAATCCACTGCTCATAGTTATTTCCTTGTGTATTTGTTGAGCAAAGAACTGACGCAACAGACTCACCACCATTTACCTTGCATTGAGAGCGAATGTGTCCTTTCAGTCCACATTTGTAGCATTTAATCTCACTATTTCTCTTGTCTTTATCATTGTTTTTCCTGATGAATTTGTTTCTGGTAGCTTTTTCATATTTATTTCTACCGCCACTAGCTAAAAACGCTGTAGATGAATTTGAAATGTTTTTGTCTCCTTGACGTCGTTCTTCTTCTAGAACCTTTGAGACTAGTTGTTCAATACCAGGCAAATCATCCCTACTTTCGACAGCAACAACAAAGCTTTCCATCTCTTCAGGTAGCGCACACAACAATAACACAGCAACAAAGTCCTCATTTAATACAACACCAATAGTCTTCAAGTCATCAATGATTCCACGAAACTCACCAATTTGCACAGAAATCTTTTCGCCAGAAGATATCTTGAACCGTACTAGCTTCTTGAATAGGTTTACCTTCCTACACGCCGTGTTTGCTTTGTATAGCCCACACAAGGAATCCCATGCACCCTTAGCTGTTGTGCAATCCTTAATGTGTATAAGCTCACCGGGCTTGACACTCAAATTAACCATAGCGAGAGCCTTCTGATCCATTGTATTCCAGGCTGCTGCCTTTACAACATCAGTTGGGCACTCCTTTTGGATAGCATCCCACAGGTCCAAAGTAATCAACAAGCTCTTTACCTGTACTGCCCATGTCGCAAAATTATCTCCATTTAATTTCTCAACGTTGGCCACAGAATTCATTGTAGATATTTTTCAAAATTAGTTCCTTCTATTTTATTCTTTATTTCCAACACGCTGCTCTGGGCCCATAACCTTTGTAAGATAATTTCTTATAAAATTATATTTTCTATAATAATCCAGAGACACTTATTCGTTCAAAAGTTTTTATTAGAATGAAAAATTAATAAGTCATACAAAAGTTTTCAAAGTAAAAAGAAAGTTGCAGCTGGGTTGCTTAGTTGTCGTTTTTCAACAAGTAATTCAAAATAACTTAACAGTTTTTCTATAGAAAAAATAAAGTTTTTCTATAGAAAAAATAAAGTTTTTCTATAGAAAAAATAAAGTTTTTCTATAGAAAAAATAAAGTTTTTCTATAGAAAAAATAAAGTTTTTCTATAGAAAAAATAAAGTTTTTCTATAGAAAAAATAAAGTTTTTCTATAGAAAAAATAAAGTTTTTCTATAGAAAAAATAAAGTTTTTCTATAGAAAAAATAAAGTTTTTCTATAGAAAAAATAAAGTTTTCTATAGAAAAAATAAAGCTTTTCTATAGAAAAAATAAAGTTTTTCTATAGAAAAAATAAAGTTTTTCTATAGAAAAAATAAAGTTTTTCTATATTAAAAATAAAGTTTTTCTATAGAAAAAATAAAGTTTTTCTATAGAAAAAATAAAGTTTTTCTATAGAAAAAATAAAGTTTTTCTATAGAAAAAATAAAGTTTTTCTATAGAAAAAATAAAGTTTTTCTATAGAAAAAATAAAGTTTTTCTATAGAAAAAATAAAGTTTTTCTATAGAAAAAATAAAGTTTTTCTATAGAAAAAATAAGGTTTTTCTATAGAAAAAATAAAATTTTTCTATAGAAAAAATAAAGTTTTTCTATAGAAAAAATAAAGTTTTTCTATAGAAAAAATAAAGTTTTTCTATAGAAAAAATAAAGTTTTTCTATAGAAAAAATAAAGTTTTTCTATAGAAAAAATAAAGTTTTTCTATAGAAAAAATAAAGTTTTTCTATAGAAAAAATAAAGTTTTTCTATAGAAAAAATAAAGTTTTTCTATAGAAAAAATAAAGTTTTTCTATAGAAAAAATAAAGTTTTTCTATAGAAAAAATAAAGTTTTTCTATAGAAAAAATAAAGTTTTTCTATAGAAAAAATAAAGTTTTTCTATAGAAAAAATAAAGTTTTTCTATAGAAAAAATAAAGTTTTTCTATAGAAAAAATAAAGTTTTTCTTTAGAAAAAATAAAGTTTTTCTATAGAAAAAATAAAGTTTTTCTATAGAAGAAATAAAGTTTTTCTATAGAAAAAATAAAGTTTTTCTATAGAAAAAATAAAGTTTTTCTATAGAAAAAATAAAGTTTTTCTATAGAAAAAATAAAGTTTTTCTATAGAAAAAATAAAGTTTTTCTATAGAAAAAATAAAGTTTTTCTATAGAAAAAATAAAGTTTTTCTATAGAAAAAATAAAGTTTTTCTATAGAAAAAATAAAGTTTTTCTATAGAAAAAATAAAGTTTTCTATAGAAAAAATAAAGTTTTTCTATAGAAAAAATAAAGTTTTTCTATAGAAAAAATAAAGTTTTTCTATAGAAAAAATAAAGTTTTTCTATAGAAAAAATAAAGTTTTTCTATAGAAAAAATAAAGTTTTTCTATAGAAAAAATAAAGTTTTTCTATAGAAAAAATAAAGTTTTTCTATAGAAAAAATAAAGTTTTTCTATAGAAAAAATAAAGTTTTTCTATAGAAAAAATAAAGTTTTTCTATAGAAAAAATAAAGCTTTTCTATAGAAAAAATAAAGTTTTTCTATAGAAAAAATAAAGTTTTTCTATAGAAAAAATAAAGTTTTTCTATATTAAAAATAAAGTTTTTCTATAGAAAAAATAAAGTTTTTCTATAGAAAAAATAAAGTTTTTCTATAGAAAAAATAAAGTTTTTCTATAGAAAAAATAAAGTTTTTCTATAGAAAAAATAAAGTTTTTCTATAGAAAAAATAAAGTTTTTCTATAGAAAAAATAAAGTTTTTCTATAGAAAAAATAAAGTTTTTCTATAGAAAAAATAAAGTTTTTCTATAGAAAAAATAAGGTTTTTCTATAGAAAAAATAAAATTTTTCTATAGAAAAAATAAAGTTTTTCTATAGAAAAAATAAAGTTTTTCTATAGAAAAAATAAAGTTTTTCTATAGAAAAAATAAAGTTTTTCTATAGAAAAAATAAAGTTTTTCTATAGAAAAAATAAAGTTTTTCTATAGAAAAAATAAAGTTTTTCTATATAAAAAAACATTTTTTTTTCTATAGAAAAAATAAAATTTTTCTATAGAAAAAATAAAGTTTTTCTATAGAAAAAATAAAGTTTTTCTATAGAAAAAATAAAGTTTTTCTATAGAAAAAATAAAGTTTTTCTATAGAAAAAATAAGGTTTTTCTATAGAAAAAATAAAATTTTTCTATAGAAAAAATAAAGTTTTTCTATAGAAAAAATAAAGTTTTTCTATAGAAAAAATAAAGTTTTTCTATAGAAAAAATAAAGTTTTTCTATAGAAAAAATAAAGTTTTTCTATAGAAAAAATAAAGTTTTTCTATAGAAAAAATAAAGTTTTTCTATAGAAAAAATAAAGTTTTTCTATAGAAAAAATAAAGTTTTTCTATAGAAAAAATAAAGTTTTTCTATAGAAAAAATAAAGTTTTTCTATAGAAAAAATAAAGTTTTTCTATAGAAAAAATAAAGTTTTTCTATAGAAAAAATAAAGTTTTTCTATAGAAAAAATAAAGTTTTTCTATAGAAAAAATAAAGTTTTTCTATAGAAAAAATAAAGTTTTTCTATAGAAAAAATAAAGTTTTTCTATAGAAAAAATAAAGTTTTTCTATAGAAAAAATAAAGTTTTTCTATAGAAAAAATAAAGTTTTTCTATAGAAAAAATAAAGTTTTTCTATAGAAAAAATAAAGTTTTTCTATAGAAAAAATAAAGTTTTTCTATAGAAAAAATAAAGTTTTTCTATAGAAAAAATAAAGTTTTTCTATAGAAAAAATAAAGTTTTTCTATAGAAAAAATAAAGTTTTTCTATAGAAAAAATAAAGTTTTTCTATAGAAAAAATAAAGTTTTTCTATAGAAAAAATAAAGTTTTTCTATAGAAAAAATAAAGTTTTTCTATAGAAAAAATAAAGTTTTTCTATAGAAAAAATAAAGTTTTTCTATAGAAAAAATAAAGTTTTTCTATAGAAAAAATAAAGTTTTTCTATAGAAAAAATAAAGTTTTTCTATAGAAAAAATAAAGTTTTTCTATAGAAAAAATAAAGTTTTTCTATAGAAAAAATAAAGTTTTTCTATAGAAAAAATAAAGTTTTTCTATAGAAAAAATAAAGTTTTTCTATAGAAAAAATAAAGTTTTCTATAGAAAAAATAAAGTTTTTCTATAGAAAAAATAAAGTTTTTCTATAGAAAAAATAAAGTTTTTCTATAGAAAAAATAAAGTTTTTCTATAGAAAAAATAAAGTTTTTCTATAGAAAAAATAAAGTTTTTCTATAGAAAAAATAAAGTTTTTCTATAGAAAAAATAAAGTTTTTCTATAGAAAAAATAAAGTTTTTCTATAGAAAAAATAAAGTTTTTCTATAGAAAAAATAAAGTTTTTCTATAGAAAAAATAAAGTTTTTCTATAGAAAAAATAAAGTTTTTCTATAGAAAAATAAAGTTTTTCTATAGAAAAAATAAAGTTTTTCTATAGAAAAAATAAAGTTTTTCTATAGAAAAAATAAAGTTTTTCTAAAGAAAAAATAAAGTTTTCTATAGAAAAAATTGTTAGAAATGAATTTTTGTACTTGTTGTAAAAACACTTCACTTATTCAACATTTATATTTTTAAGTAGTCATAGAAATTTGCTTTATATTGAAAATTGTAATTGAGAAAATTTTCACACAACTTTTAAACTTCAAACAAAATAGTTTCTAATAAATATTTGTTATTTTATATAAAACGAAAATCGTGTAAATTTATTTACCAAGAAGTATTTTCATCAGGTTATGAGCCCAGGACTAGAAAGGAAGTTTAAGTAATAAATTTTAATAAAGAAGAAGTTGTGCAAGATTCCTAAGATGGCAACGTCATCATTATATCAGATAGAAAAGCTGGATGAGAGGAATTATGAGTCCTGGAGCGTTCACATGAGAAGTATCCTTGTACATTCATTTGGAAGTATGTGAACGGAAGTGAACAATTGGATCCCTCCTGGAGTGCCGTTAAGAAATTAGAATGGGAGGACAATGATGAAAAGGCTTTAGCAACAATAATGTTGAGCGTGAAGTCTTCTCAACTGAATTATATTAAAAATTTAAAATTTTCCAAAGATGCATGGGATAAATTGAAGGAGGTTTACAAGCCTAGTGGTCCATTGCAGAAGGTTTCCCTTTACAAGAAGCTGTTGAATTTAAGTCTGAAGGACAACAAAGATATGGTTGAATATCTAAACAAATTTTGCGACATTACCGATAAGTTAGCCGATGTTGGAATACGTATTCAAGATGAGTTAATGGTTATCATTTTGCTGTCAAGTTTGCCAAAAGAGTACGAAAATTTCGTTGTTGTGATGGAGACGAGAGATGTTTTGCCAGCCTTGGAAACGCTCAAAATCAAGCTGCTAGAGGAACATGAGCGTCGAAATCAACAAACTGAAAAAGCATCAGTTGAACAAGCTTTCGGAGCAACTAGAAAGAATGCAAGATTCAAGAATAGTAAAAGCAATGACAATGTTAAAGTAATGAAAGGCAGTTGTTATGTATGCGGTAAAAAGGGTCATTATGCAAATAAGTGTAATTCAAAGCGTGATTCTGAAAAATCATTTTCTTTAATTGGAATGGCGAAATCTAAGAACGTAAGTAAACTATATTCCTGGTACGTTGATAGTGGAGCTACAAGTCACATGTGTGCAAATCGTAATTTGTTTCCAAAATTGGAAAATGTAGTGAAAACATTATGTTAGCTGACAATAAATCAATTGTGACCGAAGGAATTGGAACTGTCAATATTTTTGTAAATAATAGTACAATTGAACTAAAAGATGTTTTATATTCTCCAGATTTAAATGGTAATTTCTTATCTGTCAATAAAGTCGTTCAATATGGCGGTAGCATCAAGTTTAATCAAAATGGAGCATTATTTTCTGATGCCAACGGTGTTTTTGTGCTCAAAGCTAGAAGAGAAGATAATCTGTTCGTGTTTGATGTCAAAGAGCCGAAGGAGAAAATTTGCGCAGTAAGTTCAAATAACGAAATTTGGCATCGTAGATATGGACACCTAAACTATCAAAGCCTATATGATTTGTTCAATAAAGAAATGGTAAGAGGCATTAATGTTCGAAAGGAACCGGAAAAGTCATGTCAAACGTGCATGGTGAGTAAAATTCATGCAATCAAGTTTCCGAAACAATCAGATACAAGATCTAGTGAATTGTTAGAATTAATACATACGGACATATGTGGACCCATGAATGTGAATTCAGTGGGAGGGTCGAAGTATTTCCTGACTTTTATAGATGACAAGTCTAGAAAGATATACATTTATTTTCTTAGATATAAAAGCGAAGTTATTGAAAAATTTAAAATATTTAAAGAAATGGTGGAGCGACAAACAAATCGCAAAATAAAATGCCTTCGTAGTGACAATGGTGGGGAGTACATGAGCAACGAATTTAGTAAGTACTTAGAGCAATGTGGGATGAAACGCCAACTTACCGTTCCCTATACACCACAACAGAATGGTGTGGCAGAAAGGGCCAATCGGACGATTGTAGAAATGGCTCGTAGCATGTTAGTAGATTCTAATCTTAGTCAAAATCTGTGGGCTGAAGCAGTGGCAACAGCAGTATATTTACGAAACAGATCACCCTCAAAAATCTTAGATGCTAAAACCCCTTATGAAGTATGGACTGGACATAAACCCAGTGTCAGTCACTTAAAAGTTTTTGGTTCTAAAGCTGTCGTTTTACACAAAAAGGGACACAAGTTTGATCCTAAAGGTTCATGTATGGTGATGGTAGGATACTCATTAGCCTCAAAGGCATATCGTTTATATGACAAAAAAAATCGTGAAGTTATAGAACGACGTAACGTTTTATTTGATGAGCATAATATTTCCAGTGGGGATGTTAATGATAAAGGTGGAGATTTTATTAATTTTGAAGAGATGTTTAATCAAGAAGCCACTAATGAAGTAAATCAACAATCACATGATGTAGAACAAGATGATGAGAGTTCTGGCGATGAATCATATTTTGAAGCCGAATCTGTGGTAAGTGATAGTGAAAGTGATGAAATTATACCCTCAAATGGCACGGTCAAGCGAGGACCAGGAAGACCTAAAATTTTTAGAAATGGTAGGCCAGGAAGACCTAGAAAAAATCCTCAGGTCCTGAATAATGTGGTGGAGGAGCAAGCTCCAAACAACTATTATGAGGCATTATTCAGTCATAATAATTACAAATGGGAAGAGGCTATGAAAAAAGAAATATCTTCACTTAAAAACAAAGGAACATGGTCGCTGGAGGAGTTACCTAGAGGTCAAAAAGCTATTAAAAGCAAGTGGGTATACAATATTAAAAAAGACAGTGATGGCAAAATCGAACGCTACAAGGCGCGGCTTGTAGCTAAAGGCTGTAGTCAGAAATATGGTCTGAACTATAAAGAAACATTTTCACCAGTCGTAAGGTATGAAACAATAAGGTTGGTTTTAGCGTTAGCTGTTCAACATGAGATGCACCTGCACCAGTTAGACGTTGTTACGGCTTATTTAAATGGAGATTTAAATGAAGTCATTTTTATGCAACAACCCGAAGGATTCGTTGACAAGCAACATCCAAATAAAGTTTTACGCCTCCATAAATCTATTTACGGATTGAAGCAAGCTGGTAGAGAATGGAATTTGAAGTTAAATGAAGTTTTAAGCAAGATGGGATTCAAGAGTTGCCATAATGAACCCTGCTTATATCAAAAGGTACATAATAATAATCTTATTATCGTTGCAGTTTATGTAGACGATATTATTGTCGGGTGCAAGGACATGCAAGCAATTTTAAAATTCAAATCCGAGATTCGTAAAGAATTTGAAGTGACTGATAAAGGTTTGTTGGAACATTTTTTGGGCATGAAAGTTAAAAGAGATGGTGAAACTGGTGATATTGAGATCAGCCAGCAGAAATATATTCAAGAATTGTTGCAGGATTATAAAATGGAAAACTGTAAGCCATCGTCAATACCATTGGAGCCAAATTATCAAGTCAAGTGTACAGAAAATTGTGAAAAAGTTGATGTTACAACATACCAGTCAATAATTGGAGCTTTACTGTATCTGGCTCTTACCACAAGACCAGATATTTTACATTCAGTATCAAAATTAGCTCAAAGGAATGCAGATCCACATGCTGAACATTTTACAGCAGCTAAAAATGTACTTCGTTATCTAAAAGGAACACAAAATCTAAAACTAAAATTTACTAAAGGTAGTAATGAACTGGTCGGTTATGCAGACGCAGATTGGGGTGGATGTACCACTAATAGAAAATCGTATTCCGGATATATATTTCACCTTGGTAATTCTGCAATATCGTGGGAGTCTAAAAAACAAGGCACAACGGCCCTTAGCAGCACCGAAGCTGAATACATGTCTATATCTAACGCATCTAAAGAAGCAGTATATTGAGGAAGATTGCTACAACAACTTGGATTTTTAAAGAATGAAAGCATTGAGTTGAATGTTGATAATCAAGGAGCTCTTAAGTTAGCAACAAATCCAGTATACCATAGTCGTAGCAAGCACATAGACATAAAATACCATCATATTAGGGAAGTAGTTCAAAATAAGAAGTTAGTTTGAAACACTGTCCAACTGAAGAAATGGTAGCAGATATTTTCACGAAAAATTTAGCTAAACCAAAACACAATAAGTTTGTGAATTTATTAAATTTGAAAGAATGATAATATTAATTATTTTTTGTAAAAATATATATGTTGAGGAGTGTTAGAAATTAATTTTTGTACTTGTTGTAAAAACACTTCACTTATTCAACATTTATATTTTTAAGTAGTCATAGAAATTTGCTTTATATTGAAAATTGTAATTGAGAAAATTTTCACACAACTTTTAAACTTCAAACAAAATAGTTTCTAATAAATATTTGTTATTTTATATAAAACGAAAATCGTGTAAATTTATTTACCAAGAAGTATTTTCATCAAAAATAAAGTTTTTCTATAGAAAAAATAAAGTTTTTCTATAGAAAAAATATAGTTTTTCTATAGAAAAAATAAAGTTTTTCTATAGAAAAAATAAAGTTTTTCTATAGAAAAAATATAGTTTTTCTATAGAAAAAATAAAGTTTTTCTATAGAAAAAATAAAGTTTTTCTATAGAAAAAATAAAGTTTTTCTATAGAAAAAATAAAGTTTTTCTATAGAAAAAATAAAGTTTTTCTATAGAAAAAATAAAGTTTTTCTATAGAAAAAATAAAGTTTTTCTATAGAAAAAATAAAGTTTTTCTATAGAAAAAATAAAGTTTTTCTATAGAAAAAATAAAGTTTTTCTATAGAAAAAATAAAGTTTTTCTATAGAAAAAATAAAGTTTTTCTATAGAAAAAATAAAGTTTTTCTATAGAAAAAATGTTGGAAGTTTTCTTTCCTTGTTAAAGTTTATTCCAGAACAGAAATTGATAACACACAAATATATTTTCTATATTTTATAAAAAGCTTCTTTATTCAAACAATAAATTTTCGAGAGTGACAAATATTACTTTTTCTTGTCAACATAAAAGTAAAACTAACTAGATTACAATATTAATTTACAAATCTATAATTACAAAGTAGTTGTATTGCAAAGTACAAAACTACAAATTCAACACAACCCCTCAATACAAAGTACTTTTAAAACATTTAATATAAACCCATTAGATTTGTAAATTTACAATGTTATACTTTTCCTAAATTTTTCGTTAAAACGTCGGCTATCATATCATTAGTTGGTACATATTTTAACATTATATCATTATTTCTATAAATATCGCGGACAAAATGATACCTTATGTCGATATGTTTACTTCTTGCATGATATACCGGGTTCTTTATTAGTTGTTGTGCGTTAAGATTGTCACCGTTGATAACAATTGATTCTTGCACACCATTTACTCCAAGCTCCGAACATAATTTCTTCAAATAAACTGCTTCTTTTGCTGCTGCACTAAATGCTATGTACTCTGCTTCGGTACTACTGAGAGCGACAGTATTCTGTTTCTTTGACTCCCACGAAAATATACAGCCAGCATAGAAAAATACATATCCTGTGTAGGACTTTCGTTCTATGGGGTCACCTACCCAATCTGCATCAACAAAACCTTCTACCGGCTTACCAGTTTTATGGTAATGGAGCTTGAAATCTTGCGTTCTTGATAAATAACGTATAATGTGTTTTGCTGCTACTGCATGTTCGGTATGCGGATCCTTATTTCTTTGCGAAAGTTTACATACTGAATGTAATATATCCGCTCTAGTTGTTAGGGCTAAGTACATCAGTGTACCTATTAACGATTGATACTCGGTCTCATCTACCTTTTCACAATTTTCATCAGGACACTTCAACTGAAAACCTTCATTTAAAGGTGTAGACATTGGTTTGCATTCAACCATTCCATATTTATTTAAGAGTTCCTTGATGTAATTTTTCTGACATATGGTAATCGAACCAGTTTCTCCATCCCTTTCGATTTCCATCCCTAAAAAATGACTTAAAGGACCTTTATCAACAATCTTTAAACGACTTGAAATTTGCTTTTTAATTTCATTTAATTCCTTTTTATCTGAACTTGCTACTATAATGTCATCAACGTATACTGCAATATAGTTGAATTTCGAATTACGATTTCTCGTATACAAACAAGGTTCACTTGGACACGCTACAAATCCCATACTTTTCAAAACTTCATCTAATTTGAAATTCCACTCTCGTCCGGACTGTTTAAGTCCATAAATAGACTTCTTCAATTTAAGAACTGTCTTAGGAGAGTTTTTGTTTTCGAAACATTGAGGCATTTTCATAAAAACTTCATCGTGTAAATCACCATTTAGATAGGCTGTTGTAACATCCATCTGATGTACGTAAAGTTCTTTCTCTACTGCTATAGCAAACAACAATCTCAAATTTGCGTATCAGATTACCGGTGAGAACGTCTCTTCATAATTGATGCCGTACTTTTGGCTGCATCCCTTGGCTACAAGTCTTGCTTTAAATCTTTCTACCTGACCATTTTTATCTTTCTTTAAAGAAAAAATCCACTTGCATCCTATAGCTTTTTGCTTTTCTGGCAATTGCACTTCAGCCCACGTATCATTCTCAACTAATGAATTATATTCACTTTCCATGGCTTCTATCCACCTATTGGCATATGGTCCATTTACTGCCTCTTCCACACTTGTGGGAACATCTATTTCATTTGCTATCATCGCGCTTAGCGAATTGTATTGCTTCTTCGGTCTTCCCGGTTTACCTGTTTTTATTAATCTTGGCCTACCTCTGCCATTTCTTATATCTTCAGCTCTATCGAATTCTTCATCTTCAGAATCTTCACAATTTTCAGCTATATTTCTTTCTATTTCCTGCTCACGAGCTTCTCTCGTTTCATTAGGATTTGTTGAACTACTATTTGATTTTATTTCTATTAAAACATTTTCTGTTTCTTCTCTTTCTTGCTTTCTAATAAACTCATTTTCAACGAAAATTACGTCTCTTTTGATTATTACTTCTTTAGTTTCAACATCATATAATCTATAGGCTTTTGATTCATTGAAATATCCTACCATAACATATTCCTTGCCCTTTGGACGAAACTTTTTCTTGACTTTTTTGTCTAAATCTATTGCTGTTGAACCGAATACTTTAAAGTGAGCTACTGTCGGTTTTCTTCCCGACCATATTTCTTGAGGAGTTTTATCCTGATGTATTTTTGTTAACGATCTGTTACGAATGTAAGCTGCTGTGGAAATTGCTTCCGCCCAAAAATACTCTTCTAAATTAGCATTCACTATCATACTTCTGGCCATTTCTACCAAAGTTCTGTTGGCTCTCTCAGGAACACCATTTTGCTGAGGAGTGTGAGGTACGGTCAACTGCCTTTTAATACCATTTTCTTTTAAGAATTTATCAGATTCTTTACTAATATATTCACCGCCATTATCGGTACGCAAGATCTTTATCTTTCTATTGGTTTCGTTTTCTACCAAAGCTTTAAAATTTTTGAATGTTTGAAATACTTGACTTTTCTCTTTCAAAAAATATATGAATATCTGCCTCGACTTATCGTCAATGAACGTAATAAAATATCTCGACCCTCCAATCGACTTTACATTCATCGGACCACATACATCGCTATGTATTATATCTAACAGATTTTCTGATCTAGTTTCCGAATGAGGAAAACACTGACTAGATATTTTGCTTTTCGCACACGTCTTGCAGACTATGTCTCTTGGAATTAAATCCACATTAAGACCATAAACTATTTTCTTTGCAGACAAATCTTTTAACGTTTGAAAGTTAACATGATCATATCTTTGATGCCATCTCTCTACAGATTCTTTTTCAGAATTTGAATAAAAATTAAAACTTTCATCTACTTTAACTATAAATAAGTTTTCTTCTTTTCTGCCTTTCAAAATTATTGTTCCATTTTCTTTTCTAAAGACTACCGTTTTGGTATCAAATTCAACTCGTACACCATTTTGTACAGCTGACACAACAGAAATAAAATTTCCTTGCATATTTGGAACATACATACAGTTTTTAAGGTTTATAGCATATTTACCACTTGTAAAATGTATCTCATCTCTGCCTTTTGAAATAATTGTATTATCTCCAACTAACCTGATTACTTCGTCACATTCTTCAAATGACGTAAACAAATTTCTATCGCAACACATATGCGACGTTGCACCACTATCCACGCACCAAGTTTGCTTGTTCAACGGACTTGACCCAAACGCATAACTTGCTAAAGCGTTGTAATTTGGTTTTGCACTTGAGTTTTTCACTCGATCACGACATTCTGCTGAATAATGTCCTTGACGACCACAATTAAAACATTTACCTGTCTTCTTTTTAGCGCCTTGAGAATTTTTCTTCTTGAATGCTGAAAATGCTTGCTGATTCGAATCTTTACCTTCTGATACACGTCTTTCACCTTCTTCTAGGAGTTTGACTTTTAACACACTTAATGGTGGTGACACATCACGGGTTTCTACAGCTACCACAAACGACTCGAACGACTTAGGAAGGCTGGACAAAAGTATTATTACTACTAACTCTTCAACAATTTCTTTCCTTGTTAAAGTTTATTCCAGAACAGAAATTGTTAACACACAAATATATTTTCTATATTTTATAAAAAGCTTCTTTATTCAAACAATAAATTTTCGAGAGTGACAAATATTACTTTTTCTTGTCAACATAAAAGTAAAACTAACTAGATTACAATATTAATTTACAAATCTATAATTACAAAGTATTTGTATTGCAAAGTACAAAACTACAAATTCAACAAAAAATAAAGTTTTTCTATAGAAAAAATAAAGTTTTTCTATAGAAAAAATAAAGTTTTTCTATAGAAAAAATAAAGTTTTTCTATAGAAAAAATAAAGTTTTTCTATAGAAAAAATAAAGTTTTTCTATAGAAAAAATAAAGTTTTTCTATAGAAAAAATAATGTTTTTCTATAGAAAAAATAATGTTTTTCTATAGAAAAAATAATGTTTTTCTATAGAAAAAATAATGTTTTTCTATAGAAAAAATAATGTTTTTCTATAGAAAAAATAATGTTTTTCTATAGAAAAAATAATGTTTTTCTATAGAAAAAATAATGTTTTTCTATAGAAAAAATAATGTTTTTCTATAGAAAAAATAATGTTTTTCTATAGAAAAAATAATGTTTTTCTATAGAAAAAATAATGTTTTTCTATAGAAAAAATAATGTTTTTCTATAGAAAAAATAATGTTTTTCTATAGAAAAAATAATGTTTTTCTATAGAAAAAATAATGTTTTTCTATAGAAAAAATAATGTTTTTCTATAGAAAAAATAATGTTTTTCTATAGAAAAAATAAAGCTTTTCTATAGAAAAAATAAAGTTTTTCTATAGAAAAAAAATTTGATATATAATACATTCTCAAATGTTATAATAATGTTCAAAAGTCAGACACAAAATTAAGATAAATGCAGTGTATCTGTCTGCTAAATTCAGGTTTGTGGAGCTCCTGGAAGGTATACCCATATGAATTTTACACAAAATTTTATAAAATCGTCCCACCCTGAATTACATCATTGTCGATCAAACCACCTGAAATATCGCTTAAACACTAAATAATATCTACCACAAATTACCGAATGCATCAGAATTTAGGTAATCCCCTGCGAAGTACGATATCAAATTTCAGGAACTCCAAAAACTTGACTACAACAGAAAAAAGGAAAACCAGGTAGACGGACAGACAAACAGACGACACACGTCGCGAAATCTATTCTCCTGCCGATTCTGAGTTGATCGGTACAATTTGAATGGTATTCATAATCAAATTTGTGGAGTTTATATATCAGATTTTAGGAAATCCTCCCATAAAGAACAATGTCATCACAATCGGTCCATAAACACCTGAGATATCGCTGAAACAATACTTACAAAATGTAAACAAAATTTGGGCTTAAATGTAGTTTATTCAAGTCGCAGATATTGAGCCCAAACTCCTAGGGCTAATAGAACTTATTATTGCGAATCGAAGAATAAAAAAAATTTTGGTCGGTGTGACCTGGTTTCCGAGATATAGGCCTCGAAAGTTTGAACATAAAATGCGTTTTTTTGCCGACATTTCTTGACTGATTTCAATGATCTTAGTGTCATTGGAAAGGTAATAAAAATGTCTTTTTGATAGCATCAAAATTTGATCCCAACAAAATTCAAATCAAAAATATTTTTATTATATAGTAATTTTGTGTCTTAAAAAGCAAGATGGCAACCCTATATTATGATTTTCAATCATTTTATTGCAATATAGTAATATTTCTGAAATATGGTAACACTGTTTTGTGACTCCATTTTGATTGGTTTATTTAAAAAAATTCCATGTCATATCTGCACACTTATGTATGTGATGGAAGACTTATTTTACACAAAAAATTAAAAATTATTTTCAAAAAATTAAAAATTATTTTCAAAAAATCGCGCGATTTTTTGAAAATAATTTTTCGCCTGCGGCGCTTGATTTAATTCAAACTTACCACATTTCACCCAAAATTAAAAATTATTTTCAAAAAAATCGCGCGATTTTTTGAAAATAATTTTTCGCCTGCGGCGCTTGATTTAATTCCAACTTTCCACGTTTTATCCAAAATTAAAAATTATTTTCAAAAAATCGCGCGATTTTTTGAAAATAATTTTTCGCCGGCGGCGCTTGATTTAATTCCAACTTTCCACATTTTACCCAAAATTAAAAATTATTTTCAAAAAATCGCGCGATTTTTTTAAAATAATTTTTCGCCTGCGGCGCTTGATTTAATTCCAACTTTACACATTTTACCCAAAATTAAAAATTATTTTCAAAAAATCGCGCGATACATATTGCCATATTGCACAAAAATGCAACAAGTGCAAACAGTGTTACCATATTACCAACTTTTTATATATACAATTTTGGAGGTCCATAACTCGGAAACTAGGGCTTGTAACCAAATTTTTCATTTAAAATTTTTTGTTCAAAATCATCAATTCTACCTTCTTATTTTTTTTTTAGACCGGCCACATACGTTGAAAACATTTAAATATAACTTAAATCTTGAAAACTTTACAGGTTCATAACTCGAAAACTAGGCCTCGCCCACAATTTTTTTATTTTACTTTTTTTGCTCAAAATCACCCATTCTACCCCCTAAATTTTTTTTTTTTTTTTTAGACCGACTTGAATAAACTGCATTTGTTCCAAAATTTGTTAGACACGTACTTTGGGTAATTTGGTGTACATCACAAGTAGTGTTTTGGAGATATCTCAGTTGTTTATGGACCGCTTTTGATAAAATTTAATAACGTACTTGAAGGGAAAATTTCCTAAAATCAGATATAAAATTTATGAATGTCCGTGCAAAAGGAGGATGGTTTTTTCCTATTTCTGCATTTTATTTTTAACAAACATTCCCTAATGCGTACTTTGGGCAATTTGCGATACATCAAATTTAGTGTTTTGGCGATATCTCAGTTGTTTATGGACCGATTTTGATAACATTTTACGGAGTGCTTTGGGGAACAATTTCCTTCAATCTGATATATAATATTTTATCACTTGTCCACCAGAATTATCTTTTTGCTCTTGTTATTTAAAAGTGTGTTTCAATCAAAAATGTTAAAATTTTCGTCTAATTTTTCGAATTTTTTGGATATTTTCGGTGTTTATAAACCGATTTTAATGAAATTTAATAGCGTTCATTGCGGGAGAATTTCCTAAAATCTGATATATAATGTATGTAGGTGCATCCTCCAGGGGCTTCAGAAACTTGATTTCAACAGACAGACAGACAGACCGACAGACAGACATCGCTTAATCGATTCTTCTCCCGATTCTGAGTCGATCACTAATAAAAAAAATTACAAACGGAATCACAAACTTATAATACCCTTTCACCTATTGGTTAAAAATAAACAAGTAAGAGTGGTATATTCGGCTTTGCCGAATCTTGGATACCCTTCACCAATGGTGTTCCAAAAGTACTTAATGTAATTCGTAGCACTATTTGGTTATACTAGTATTATATGCAAAGAGTCTTTAAAATTAAGAGGAAAACGAAAACCTTTTCGGTGGCGTCATCATCTAGAATAGTTATGCACCCAAAGGTTAGGTTGGGCAGGTGGCTGATGTCTAGGGAAGCTTCACTTGGGTTCTAAAGTGGTCCCTTTGTGAAAGATAATGATTACTAGACTACAAGTAGAGAATGCATATTTAAGCCAGCCAATAGCTTCGAAATAAAATAGACACATATTTTACGAACATTTAATAAAGTTCGATAGACCAGATAAACCATGCAGAAAAGATGCTTCAAAATGTAGATGCCCTTAGATTTGCAATAGCACATCGATTTGATGAAGTTTAAGTATTCTGACATGCAACCCAAAAACGCTGTGCCCAGTGAGGGTTGTGCACTTTAATTCGTACGAATTATCCAACTAGTAAAAGTTCTTGATTAGTTATGTAAAACTCTGAAGTTAGCGGACTGATTTAGGTCAAAGCTTTAACAATGATTGTCAATGTATAAGTTAGCATAGTAACTAGTATCGTCAGATTTTGTTTCATTGGTTACTATAATAGAATGCTGTGCTACAAACAATCATACCTATATTCACATAAATATCATCGATTTTAATATTTGAAAAATCAAATAGAAACAAATTAATTACGGGACTTAAATATTTGTCACATAATTGTCACATATGCACCCACATAGCTAGCAACAAATTGTTAAGCTGAATTACACTTGTAATAATGATACAAGTTTTACAAACAACATGCATGGACATGAAGATCATAAAATTCTTGGGTTTGGGTTTAGTCAGGTAGAATTAAAAAGTAGACGTTGAGCGAGTAAGATCGCTATCAATAATATTAAAATTCCTAATAAAGATTTGTAATAAAATTAAATAAATATTAAAAAAAAAGAATTACATTTAACTGGCGCCCAACTAGAAGGCTCAAGGACCTACAAATATTAAAAGGACATGCGAATCCTCAAAGGACCAAGGAACACGAGCTGCTTGTATTTTTAATTTTATTTAATTAAAAAAGTGTAAGTGATCATTTAAAAAATTTTCAAAGTGGAAATTATTTCAAAATTTGAATTGTTAGAAATTCGTGTTATATTTTTGGAATTTAAAAAAATTAAGCCCGATGTTTAAATGTTATTTTGTTTTTCGATTCGTACAAAATTGAAGTATTTTCGTTTTTATATGTTTTTTCTTCTTTACAAAAGTTTTTGATATAAGTTGTTAAATTAAAGATTCTTGGAAAAGAACAAAAATTTGAAATCGTGTTACTTACATAATACTAAGTTATTACGAATATTTTTTTAAATATTTCATTTTTATTAACGAAGATTTTTTTTGGCATTCGTATTAATTAAGTTCATTTAAAGGATTCTGTATTTCTTATCAAGATTTATCATTCAAGTCTTTTATTAAAATTAAAATATTGTCTTACAAAATGTTTCTTAACGCCTTGACGTATCAATCTGCGCAACGAAGTTCGCTTCCAACTGTTCGCACACAAGTTGCACTAAACAAACCGGTTTTGATGCTTAAGAACAGTCGCAAAACGAGTATGACTCGTGATAATCATGTTAGGCACATAAATAGTACCACGAGTCGGACTCGTGATAATCATGTTAGGCACAGAAATTGTACCACGAGTCAGACTCGTGGAAATACGTCAAGGGGTTAATAAAGATCAAGTATTAGAAATAGTTAATGAGAAGAATAATCAACTAACCGAACAACTGAACCGTTTAACATTGGCGATAAGTCAATTGCAACCTCGTGGCGTTGAAGAATATTTGCCTGTTTCTATTAATTCATCGAATGAGGAAAATAACTCAAGTTTAGATTTAATAAAGTCTCTTCCCGAATTTAGCGGTGATTCTGTTTCTTATCCAGAGGAAAACGAAAACCTTTTCGGTGGCGTCATCATCTAGAATAGTTATGCACCCAAAGGTTAGGTTGGGCAGGTGGCTGATGTCTAGGGAAGCTTCACTTGGGTTCTAAAGTGGTCCCTTTGTGAAAGATAATGATTACTAGACTACAAGTAGAGAATGCATATTTAAGCCAGCCAATAGCTTCGAAATAAAATAGACACATATTTTACGAACATTTAATAAAGTTCGATAGACCAGATAAACCATGCAGAAAAGATGCTTCAAAATGTAGATGCCCTTAGATTTGCAATAGCACATCGATTTGATGAAGTTTAAGTATTCTGACATGCAACCCAAAAACGCTGTGCCCAGTGAGGGTTGTGCACTTTAATTCGTACGAATTATCCAACTAGTAAAAGTTCTTGATTAGTTATGTAAAACTCTGAAGTTAGCGGACTGATTTAGGTCAAAGCTTTAACAATGATTGTCAATGTATAAGTTAGCATAGTAACTAGTATCGTCAGATTTTGTTTCATTGGTTACTATAATAGAATGCTGTGCTACAAACAATCATACCTATATTCACATAAATATCATCGATTTTAATATTTGAAAAATCAAATAGAAACAAATTAATTACGGGACTTAAATATTTGTCACATAATTGTCACATATGCACCCACATAGCTACCAACAAATTGTTAAGCTGAATTACACTTGTAATAATGATACAAGTTTTACAAACAACATGCATGGACATGAAGATCATAAAATTCTTGGGTTTGGGTTTAGTCAGGTAGAATTAAAAAGTAGACGTTGAGCGAGTAAGATCGCTATCAATAATATTAAAATTCCTAATAAAGATTTGTAATAAAATTAAATAAATATTAAAAAAAAAGAATTACATTTAACTGGCGCCCAACTAGAAGGCTCAAGGACCTACAAATATTAAAAGGACATGCGAATCCTCAAAGGACCAAGGAACACGAGCTGCTTGTATTTTTAATTTTATTTAATTAAAAAAGTGTAAGTGATCATTTAAAAAATTTTCAAAGTGGAAATTATTTCAAAATTTGAATTGTTAGAAATTCGTGTTATATTTTTGGAATTTAAAAAAATTAAGCCCGATGTTTAAATGTTATTTTGTTTTTCGATTCGTACAAAATTGAAGTATTTTCGTTTTTATATGTTTTTTCTTCTTTACAAAAGTTTTTGATATAAGTTGTTAAATTAAAGATTCTTGGAAAAGAACAAAAATTTGAAATCGTGTTACTTACATAATACTAAGTTATTACGAATATTTTTTTAAATATTTCATTTTTATTAACGAAGATTTTTTTTGGCATTCGTATTAATTAAGTTCATTTAAAGGATTCTGTATTTCTTATCAAGATTTATCATTCAAGTCTTTTATTAAAATTAAAATATTGTCTTACAAAATGTTTCTTAACGCCTTGACGTATCAATCTGCGCAACGAAGTTCGCTTCCAACTGTTCGCACACAAGTTGCACTAAACAAACCGGTTTTGATGCTTAAGAACAGTCGCAAAACGAGTATGACTCGTGATAATCATGTTAGGCACATAAATAGTACCACGAGTCGGACTCGTGATAATCATGTTAGGCACAGAAATTGTACCACGAGTCAGACTCGTGGAAATACGTCAAGGGGTTAATAAAGATCAAGTATTAGAAATAGTTAATGAGAAGAATAATCAACTAACCGAACAACTGAACCGTTTAACATTGGCGATAAGTCAATTGCAACCTCGTGGCGTTGAAGAATATTTGCCTGTTTCTATTAATTCATCGAATGAGGAAAATAACTCAAGTTTAGATTTAATAAAGTCTCTTCCCGAATTTAGCGGTGATTCTGTTTCTTATCCAGCCTGGCGAAGTGCAGCTGAATTTGTTATTCAATATTATACCGAGGGTTCTGAGAAATATTACATTGCTATAGGAATATTTCGAAACAAAATTATAAGTTCTGCAAACGCCACGCTTGCGTCTTTTAACACAGTGCTCAACTTTAAGGCCATTATAGCTAGGTTAGACCAAGAATATGCCGATAAGACACCGTTATATGTCCTGGAGAATGAGCTTAGTATTCTTAGACAAGATAATCATTCTATAACTGAGTACTACAACAGAGTAGATAGAAAGTTATGCCTTATAATGAATAAACAAATCATGACATATAGCGGAAATAGGGATATTATTGCCACTTTAAATGAACGCGCTAGAGAGAACGCTTTACGAGTTTTTATATCAGGACTTCGTCGCCCATTGTGCGATATACTTTTTCTGCTAGGCCCAAGGATCTTCCAACCGCTCTTGCAGTTGCTCAAGAACTTCAAACTAATCACAAACGATACAATTTTGCTGAAGCTTTTGCGGTTGGACATACTTGTAAAACATATAATTTTCCAAGCCTGCGTACTCCACAACAACAATATATTAAAAATCAATTTCAACCACATACTTTACCGAATTATGTTCCTATACCACCGCCTTTAAATTCCAATTTGCCAGCTCACCTTTTCATAAACTACAAAGGGTAAATTATATGCCAGAAAATTTAGAAACTTTTTCAAATAAGGGGGAAAACCTTAATAGGAACATTGATTTTGAAAATAATTATTATGACGAAAGTCTTCAAAATAATAATCATAACCACAACGATGATGTTGTAGCTGAATATGGCGATGAAATTAATTTTTTAAACTAAAATCGCTCCTACCATTTTTTACGAAAAAGTGCCAAAATGGTCAGGAGCTTCGCATTTTAATTGACACTGGTACTTCAAAAAACTATTTAAAACCTTTTTCATTTCTTCAAGGAATAAAGCCTTTGGATAAACCTTTCAATTTGAAATCAATAAACGGTAAAAATTTAATTGATAAAAAATGCCTTATTAATGTTTTAGACAATACCTCGACATTCTTTCTGCTTTCAAGCTTAAGCACGTTTGACGGTATTATAGGTTATGATTTTTTGAGACAGATTAATGCAAAAATCGCTTAATCGATTCTTCTCCCGATTCTGAGTCGATCACTAATAAAAAAAATTACAAACGGAATCACAAACTTATAATACCCTTTCACCTATTGGTTAAAAATAAACAAGTAAGAGTGGTATATTCGGCTTTGCCGAATCTTGGATACCCTTCACCAATGGTGTTCCAAAAGTACTTAATGTAATTCGTAGCAATATTTGGTTATACTAGTATTATATGCAAAGAGTCTTTAAAATTAAGAGGAAAACGAAAACCTTTTCGGTGGCGTCATCATCTAGAATAGTTATGCACCCAAAGGTTAGGTTGGGCAGGTGGCTGATGTCTAGGGAAGCTTCACTTGGGTTCTAAAGTGGTCCCTTTGTGAAAGATAATGATTACTAGACTACAAGTAGAGAATGCATATTTAAGCCAGCCAATAGCTTCGAAATAAAATAGACACATATTTTACGAACATTTAATAAAGTTCGATAGACCAGATAAACCATGCAGAAAAGATGCTTCAAAATGTAGATGCCCTTAGATTTGCAATAGCACATCGATTTGATGAAGTTTAAGTATTCTGACATGCAACCCAAAAACGCTGTGCCCAGTGAGGGTTGTGCACTTTAATTCGTACGAATTATCCAACTAGTAAAAGTTCTTGATTAGTTATGTAAAACTCTGAAGTTAGCGGACTGATTTAGGTCAAAGCTTTAACAATGATTGTCAATGTATAAGTTAGCATAGTAACTAGTATCGTCAGATTTTGTTTCATTGGTTACTATAATAGAATGCTGTGCTACAAACAATCATACCTATATTCACATAAATATCATCGATTTTAATATTTGAAAAATCAAATAGAAACAAATTAATTACGGGACTTAAATATTTGTCACATAATTGTCACATATGCACCCACATAGCTACCAACAAATTGTTAAGCTGAATTACACTTGTAATAATGATACAAGTTTTACAAACAACATGCATGGACATGAAGATCATAAAATTCTTGGGTTTGGGTTTAGTCAGGTAGAATTAAAAAGTAGACGTTGAGCGAGTAAGATCGCTATCAATAATATTAAAATTCCTAATAAAGATTTGTAATAAAATTAAATAAATATTAAAAAAAAAAGAATTACATTTAACTGGCGCCCAACTAGAAGGCTCAAGGACCTACAAATATTAAAAGGACATGCGAATCCTCAAAGGACCAAGGAACACGAGCTGCTTGTATTTTTAATTTTATTTAATTAAAAAAGTGTAAGTGATCATTTAAAAAATTTTCAAAGTGGAAATTATTTCAAAATTTGAATTGTTAGAAATTCGTGTTATATTTTTGGAATTTAAAAAAATTAAGCCCGATGTTTAAATGTTATTTTGTTTTTCGATTCGTACAAAATTGAAGTATTTTCGTTTTTATATGTTTTTTCTTCTTTACAAAAGTTTTTGATATAAGTTGTTAAATTAAAGATTCTTGGAAAAGAACAAAAATTTGAAATCGTGTTACTTACATAATACTAAGTTATTACGAATATTTTTTTAAATATTTCATTTTTATTAACGAAGATTTTTTTTGGCATTCGTATTAAGTTCATTTAAAGGATTCTGTATTTCTTATCAAGATTTATCATTCAAGTCTTTTATTAAAATTAAAATATTGTCTTACAAAATGTTTCTTAACGCCTTGACGTATCAATCTGCGCAACGAAGTTCGCTTCCAACTGTTCGCACACAAGTTGCACTAAACAAACCGGTTTTGATGCTTAAGAACAGTCGCAAAACGAGTATGACTCGTGATAATCATGTTAGGCACATAAATAGTACCACGAGTCGGACTCGTCATAATCATGTTAGGCACAGAAATTGTACCACGAGTCAGACTCGTGGAAATACGTCAAGGGGTTAATAAAGATCAAGTACTAGAAATAGTTAATGAGAAGAATAATCAACTAACCGAACAACTGAACCGTTTAACATTGGCGATAAGTCAATTGCAACCTCGTGGCGTTGAAGAATATTTGCCTGTTTCTATTAATCCATCGAATGAGGAAAATAACTCAAGTTTAGATTTAATAAAGTCTCTTCCCGAGTTTAGCGGTGATTCTGTTTCTTATCCAGCCTGGCGAAGTGCAGCTGAATTTGTTATTCAATATTATACCGAGGGTTCTGAGAAATATTACATTGCTATAGGAATATTTCGAAACAAAATTATAAGTTCTGCAAACGCCACGCTTGCGTCTTTTAACACAGTGCTCAACTTTAAGGCCATTATAGCTAGGTTAGACCAAGAATATGCCGATAAGACACCGTTATATGTCCTGGAGAATGAGCTTAGTATTCTTAGACAAGATAATCATTCTATAACTGAGTACTACAACAGAGTAGATAGAAAGTTATGCCTTATAATGAATAAACAAATCATGACATATAGCGGAAATAGGGATATTATTGCCACTTTAAATGAACGCGCTAGAGAGAACGCTTTACGAGTTTTTATATCAGGACTTCGTCGCCCATTGTGCGATATACTTTTTTCTGCTAGGCCCAAGGATCTTCCAACCGCTCTTGCAGTTGCTCAAGAACTTCAAACTAATCACAAACGATACAATTTTGCTGAAGCTTTTGCGGTTGGACATACTTGTAAAACATATAATTTTCCAAGCCTGCGTACTCCACAACAACAATATATTAAAAATCAATTTCAACCACATACTTTACCGAATTATGTTCCTATACCACCGCCTTTAAATTCCAATTTGCCAGCTCACCTTTTCATAAACTACAAAGGGTAAATTATATGCCAGAAAATTTAGAAACTTTTTCAAATAAGGGGGAAAACCTTAATAGGAACATTGATTTTGAAAATAATTATTATGACGAAAGTCTTCAAAATAATAATCATAACCACAACGATGATGTTGTAGCTGAATATGGCGATGAAATTAATTTTTTAAACTAAAATCGCTCCTACCATTTTTTACGAAAAAGTGCCAAAATGGTCAGGAGCTTCGCATTTTAATTGACACTGGTACTTCAAAAAACTATTTAAAACCTTTTTCATTTCTTCAAGGAATAAAGCCTTTGGATAAACCTTTCAATTTGAAATCAATAAACGGTAAAAATTTAATTGATAAAAAATGCCTTATTAATGTTTTAGACAATACCTCGACATTCTTTCTGCTTTCAAGCTTAAGCACGTTTGACGGTATTATAGGTTATGATTTTTTGAGACAGATTAATGCAAAAATCGCTTAATCGATTCTTCTCCCGATTCTGAGTCGATCACTAATAAAAAAAATTACAAACGGAATCACAAACTTATAATACCCTTTCACCTATTGGTTAAAAATAAACAAGTAAGAGTGGTATATTCGGCTTTGCCGAATCTTGGATACCCTTCACCAATGGTGTTCCAAAAGTACTTAATGTAATTCGTAGCAATATTTGGTTATACTAGTATTATATGCAAAGAGTCTTTAAAATTAAGAGGAAAACGAAAACCTTTTCGGTGGCGTCATCATCTAGAATAGTTATGCACCCAAAGGTTAGGTTGGGCAGGTGGCTGATGTCTAGGGAAGCTTCACTTGGGTTCTAAAGTGGTCCCTTTGTGAAAGATAATGATTACTAGACTACAAGTAGAGAATGCATATTTAAGCCAGCCAATAGCTTCGAAATAAAATAGACACATATTTTACGAACATTTAATAAAGTTCGATAGACCAGATAAACCATGCAGAAAAGATGCTTCAAAATGTAGATGCCCTTAGATTTGCAATAGCACATCGATTTGATGAAGTTTAAGTATTCTGACATGCAACCCAAAAACGCTGTGCCCAGTGAGGGTTGTGCACTTTAATTCGTACGAATTATCCAACTAGTAAAAGTTCTTGATTAGTTATGTAAAACTCTGAAGTTAGCGGACTGATTTAGGTCAAAGCTTTAACAATGATTGTCAATGTATAAGTTAGCATAGTAACTAGTATCGTCAGATTTTGTTTCATTGGTTACTATAATAGAATGCTGTGCTACAAACAATCATACCTATATTCACATAAATATCATCGATTTTAATATTTGAAAAATCAAATAGAAACAAATTAATTACGGGACTTAAATATTTGTCACATAATTGTCACATATGCACCCACATAGCTACCAACAAATTGTTAAGCTGAATTACACTTGTAATAATGATACAAGTTTTACAAACAACATGCATGGACATGAAGATCATAAAATTCTTGGGTTTGGGTTTAGTCAGGTAGAATTAAAAAGTAGACGTTGAGCGAGTAAGATCGCTATCAATAATATTAAAATTCCTAATAAAGATTTGTAATAAAATTAAATAAATATTAAAAAAAAAGAATTACATTTAACTGGCGCCCAACTAGAAGGCTCAAGGACCTACAAATATTAAAAGGACATGCGAATCCTCAAAGGACCAAAGAACACGAGCTGCTTGTATTTTTAATTTTATTTAATTAAAAAAGTGTAAGTGATCATTTAAAAAATTTTCAAAGTGGAAATTATTTCAAAATTTGAATTGTTAGAAATTCGTGTTATATTTTTGGAATTTAAAATGTTAAATGTTATTTTGTTTTTCGATTCGTACAAAATTGAAGTATTTTCGTTTTTATATGTTTTTTCTTCTTTACAAAAGTTTTTGATATAAGTTGTTAAATTAAAGATTCTTGGAAAAGAACAAAAATTTAAAATCGTGTTACTTACATAATACTAAGTTATTACGAATATTTTTTTAAATATTTCATTTTTATTAACGAAGATTTTTTTGGCATTCGTATTAATTAAGTTCATTTAAAGGATTCTGTATTTCTTATCAAGATTTATCATTCAAGTCTTTTATTAAAATTAAAATATTGTCTTACAAAATGTTTCTTAACGCCTTGACGTATCAATCTGCGCAACGAAGTTCGCTTCCAACTGTTCGCACACAAGTTGCACTAAACAAACCGGTTTTGATGCTTAAGAACAGTCGCAAAACGAGTATGACTCGTGATAATCATGTTAGGCACATAAATAGTACCACGAGTCAGACTCGTGGAAATACGTCAAGGGGTTAATAAAGATCAAGTATTAGAAATAGTTAATGAGAAGAATAATCAACCAACCGAACAACTGAACCGTTTAACATTGGCGATAAGTCAATTGCAACCTCGTGGCGTTGAAGAATATTTGCCTGTTTCTATTAATCCATCGAATGAGGAAAATAACTCAAGTTTAGATTTAATAAAGTCTCTTCCCGAATTTAGCGGTGATTCTGTTTCTTATCCAGCCTGGCGAAGTGCAGCTGAATTTGTTATTCAATATTATACCGAGGGTTCTGAGAAATATTACATTGCTATAGGAATATTTCGAAACAAAATTATAAGTTCTGCAAACGCCACGCTTGCGTCTTTTAACACAGTGCTCAACTTTAAGGCCATTATAGCTAGGTTAGACCAAGAATATGCCGATAAGACACCGTTATATGTCCTGGAGAATGAGCTTAGTATTCTTAGACAAGATAATTATTCTATAACTGAGTACTACAACAGAGTAGATAGAAAGTTATGCCTTATAATGAATAAACAAATCATGACATATAGCGGAAATAGGGATATTATTGCCACTTTAAATGAACGCGCTAGAGAGAACGCTTTACGAGTTTTTATATCAGGACTTCGTCGCCCATTGTGCGATATACTTTTTTCTGCTAGGCCCAAGGATCTTCCAACCGCTCTTGCAGTTGCTCAAGAACTTCAAACTAATCACAAACGATACAATTTTGCTGAAGCTTTTGCGGTTGGACATACTTGTAAAACATATAATTTTCCAAGCCTGCGTACTCCACAACAACAATATATTAAAAATCAATTTCAACCACATACTTTACCGAATTATGTTCCTATACCACCGCCTTTAAATTCCAATTTGCCAGCTCACCTTTTCATAAACTACAAAGGGTAAATTATATGCCAGAAAATTTAGAAACTTTTTCAAATAAGGGGGAAAACCTTAATAGGAACATTGATTTTGAAAATAATTATTATGACGAAAGTCTTCAAAATAATAATCATAACCACAACGATGATGTTGTAGCTGAATATGGCGATGAAATTAATTTTTTAAACTAAAATCGCTCCTACCATTTTTTACGAAAAAGTGCCAAAATGGTCAGGAGCTTCGCATTTTAATTGACACTGGTACTTCAAAAAACTATTTAAAACCTTTTTCATTTCTTCAAGGAATAAAGCCTTTGGATAAACCTTTCAATTTGAAATCAATAAACGGTAAAAATTTAATTGATAAAAAATGCCTTATTAATGTTTTAGACAATACCTCGACATTCTTTCTGCTTTCAAGCTTAAGCACGTTTGACGGTATTATAGGTTATGATTTTTTGAGACAGATTAATGCAAAAATCGCTTAATCGATTCTTCTCCCGATTCTGAGTCGATCACTAATAAAAAAAAATTACAAACGGAATCACAAACTTATAATACCCTTTCACCTATTGGTTAAAAATAAACAAGTAAGAGTGGTATATTCGGCTTTGCCGAATCTTGGATACCCTTCACCAATGGTGTTCCAAAAGTACTTAATGTAATTCGTAGCAATATTTGGTTATACTAGTATTATATGCAAAGAGTCTTTAAAATTAAGAGGAAAACGAAAACCTTTTCGGTGGCGTCATCATCTAGAATAGTTATGCACCCAAAGGTTAGGTTGGGCAGGTGGCTGATGTCTAGGGAAGCTTCACTTGGGTTCTAAAGTGGTCCCTTTGTGAAAGATAATGATTACTAGACTACAAGTAGAGAATGCATATTTAAGCCAGCCAATAGCTTCGAAATAAAATAGACACATATTTTACGAACATTTAATAAAGTTCGATAGACCAGATAAACCATGCAGAAAAGATGCTTCAAAATGTAGATGCCCTTAGATTTGCAATAGCACATCGATTTGATGAAGTTTAAGTATTCTGACATGCAACCCAAAAACGCTGTGCCCAGTGAGGGTTGTGCACTTTAATTCGTACGAATTATCCAACTAGTAAAAGTTCTTGATTAGTTATGTAAAACTCTGAAGTTAGCGGACTGATTTAGGTCAAAGCTTTAACAATGATTGTCAATGTATAAGTTAGCATAGTAACTAGTATCGTCAGATTTTGTTTCATTGGTTACTATAATAGAATGCTGTGCTACAAACAATCATACCTATATTCACATAAATATCATCGATTTTAATATTTGAAAAATCAAATAGAAACAAATTAATTATGGGACTTAAATATTTGTCACATAATTGTCACATATGCACCCACATAGCTACCAACAAATTGTTAAGCTGAATTACACTTGTAATAATGATACAAGTTTTACAAACAACATGCATGGACATGAAGATCATAAAATTCTTGGGTTTGGGTTTAGTCAGGTAGAATTAAAAAGTAGACGTTGAGCGAGTAAGATCGCTATCAATAATATTAAAATTCCTAATAAAGATTTGTAATAAAATTAAATAAATATTAAAAAAAAAGAATTACATTTAACTGGCGCCCAACTAGAAGGCTCAAGGACCTACAAATATTAAAAGGACATGCGAATCCTCAAAGGACCAAGGAACACGAGCTGCTTGTATTTTTAATTTTATTTAATTAAAAAAGTGTAAGTGATCATTTAAAAAATTTTCAAAGTGGAAATTATTTCAAAATTTGAATTGTTAGAAATTCGTGTTATATTTTTGGAATTTAAAAAAATTAAGCCCGATGTTTAAATGTTATTTTGTTTTTCGATTCGTACAAAATTGAAGTATTTTCGTTTTTATATGTTTTTTCTTCTTTACAAAAGTTTTTGATATAAGTTGTTAAATTAAAGATTCTTGGAAAAGAACAAAAATTTGAAATCGTGTTACTTACATAATACTAAGTTATTACGAATATTTTTTTAAATATTTCATTTTTATTAACGAAGATTTTTTTTGGCATTCGTATTAATTAAGTTCATTTAAAGGATTCTGTATTTCTTATCAAGATTTATCATTCAAGTCTTTTATTAAAATTAAAATATTGTCTTACAAAATGTTTCTTAACGCCTTGACGTATCAATCTGCGCAACGAAGTTCGCTTCCAACTGTTCGCACACAAGTTGCACTAAACAAACCGGTTTTGATGCTTAAGAACAGTCGCAAAACGAGTATGACTCGTGATAATCATGTTAGGCACATAAATAGTACCACGAGTCGGACTCGTGATAATCATGTTAGGCACAGAAATTGTACCACGAGTCAGACTCGTGGAAATACGTCAAGGGGTTAATAAAGATCAAGTATTAGAAATAGTTAATGAGAAGAATAATCAACCAACCGAACAACTGAACCGTTTAACATTGGCGATAAGTCAATTGCAACCTCGTGGCGTTGAAGAATATTTGCCTGTTTCTATTAATCCATCGAATGAGGAAAATAACTCAAGTTTAGATTTAATAAAGTCTCTTCCCGAATTTAGCGGTGATTCTGTTTCTTATACAGCCTGGCGAAGTGCAGCTGAATTTGTTATTCAATATTATACCGAGGGTTCTGAGAAATATTACATTGCTATAGGAATATTTCGAAACAAAATTATAAGTTCTGCAAACGCCACGCTTGCGTCTTTTAACACAGTGCTCAACTTTAAGGCCATTATAGCTAGGTTAGACCAAGAATATGCCGATAAGACACCGTTATATGTCCTGGAGAATGAGCTTAGTATTCTTAGACAAGATAATTATTCTAGTACTACAACAGAGTAGATAGAAAGTTATGCCTTATAATGAATAAACAAATCATGACATATAGCGGAAATAGGGATATTATTGCCACTTTAAATGAACGCGCTAGAGAGAACGCTTTACGAGTTTTTATATCAGGACTTCGTCGCCCATTGTGCGATATACTTTTTTCTGCTAGGCCCAAGGATCTTCCAACCGCTCTTGCAGTTGCTCAAGAACTTCAAACTAATCACAAACGATACAATTTTGCTGAAGCTTTTGCGGTTGGACATACTTGTAAAACATATAATTTTCCAAGCCTGCGTACTCCACAACAACAATATATTAAAAATCAATTTCAACCACATACTTTACCGAATTATGTTCCTATACCACCGCCTTTAAATTCCAATTTGCCAGCTCACCTTTTCATAAACTACAAAGGGTAAATTATATGCCAGAAAATTTAGAAACTTTTTCAAATAAGGGGGAAAACCTTAATAGGAACATTGATTTTGAAAATAATTATTATGACGAAAGTCTTCAAAATAATAATCATAACCACAACGATGATGTTGTAGCTGAATATGGCGATGAAATTAATTTTTTAAACTAAAATCGCTCCTACCATTTTTTACGAAAAAGTGCCAAAATGGTCAGGAGCTTCGCATTTTAATTGACACTGGTACTTCAAAAAACTATTTAAAACCTTTTTCATTTCTTCAAGGAATAAAGCCTTTGGATAAACCTTTCAATTTGAAATCAATAAACGGTAAAAATTTAATTGATAAAAAATGCCTTATTAATGTTTTAGACAATACCTCGACATTCTTTCTGCTTTCAAGCTTAAGCACGTTTGACGGTATTATAGGTTATGATTTTTTGAGACAGATTAATGCAAAAATCGCTTAATCGATTCTTCTCCCGATTCTGAGTCGATCACTAATAAAAAAAATTACAAACGGAATCACAAACTTATAATACCCTTTCACCTATTGGTTAAAAATAAACAAGTAAGAGTGGTATATTCGGCTTTGCCGAATCTTGGATACCCTTCACCAATGGTGTTCCAAAAGTACTTAATGTAATTCGTAGCAATATTTGGTTATACTAGTATTATATGCAAAGAGTCTTTAAAATTAAGAGGAAAACGAAAACCTTTTCGGTGGCGTCATCATCTAGAATAGTTATGCACCCAAAGGTTAGGTTGGGCAGGTGGCTGATGTCTAGGGAAGCTTCACTTGGGTTCTAAAGTGGTCCCTTTGTGAAAGATAATGATTACTAGACTACAAGTAGAGAATGCATATTTAAGCCAGCCAATAGCTTCGAAATAAAATAGACACATATTTTACGAACATTTAATAAAGTTCGATAGACCAGATAAACCATGCAGAAAAGATGCTTCAAAATGTAGATGCCCTTAGATTTGCAATAGCACATCGATTTGATGAAGTTTAAGTATTCTGACATGCAACCCAAAAACGCTGTGCCCAGTGAGGGTTGTGCACTTTAATTCGTACGAATTATCCAACTAGTAAAAGTTCTTGATTAGTTATGTAAAACTCTGAAGTTAGCGGACTGATTTAGGTCAAAGCTTTAACAATGATTGTCAATGTATAAGTTAGCATAGTAACTAGTATCGTCAGATTTTGTTTCATTGGTTACTATAATAGAATGCTGTGCTACAAACAATCATACCTATATTCACATAAATATCATCGATTTTAATATTTGAAAAATCAAATAGAAACAAATTAATTACGGGACTTAAATATTTGTCACATAATTGTCACATATGCACCCACATAGCTACCAACAAATTGTTAAGCTGAATTACACTTGTAATAATGATACAAGTTTTACAAACAACATGCATGGACATGAAGATCATAAAATTCTTGGGTTTGGGTTTAGTCAGGTAGAATTAAAAAGTAGACGTTGAGCGAGTAAGATCGCTATCAATAATATTAAAATTCCTAATAAAGATTTGTAATAAAATTAAATAAATATTAAAAAAAAAGAATTACATTTAACTGGCGCCCAACTAGAAGGCTCAAGGACCTACAAATATTAAAAGGACATGCGAATCCTCAAAGGACCAAGGAACACGAGCTGCTTGTATTTTTAATTTTATTTAATTAAAAAAGTGTAAGTGATCATTTAAAAAATTTTCAAAGTGGAAATTATTTCAAAATTTGAATTGTTAGAAATTCGTGTTATATTTTTGGAATTTAAAAAAATTAAGCCCGATGTTTAAATGTTATTTTGTTTTTCGATTCGTACAAAATTGAAGTATTTTCGTTTTTATATGTTTTTTCTTCTTTACAAAAGTTTTTGATATAAGTTGTTAAATTAAAGATTCTTGGAAAAGAACAAAAATTTGAAATCGTGTTACTTACATAATACTAAGTTATTACGAATATTTTTTTAAATATTTCATTTTTATTAACGAAGATTTTTTTTGGCATTCGTATTAATTAAGTTTATTTAAAGGATTCTGTATTTCTTATCAAGATTTATCATTCAAGTCTTTTATTACAATTAAAATATTGTCTTACAAAATGTTTCTTAACGCCTTGACGTATCAATCTGCGCAACGAAGTTCGCTTCCAACTGTTCGCACACAAGTTGCACTAAACAAACCGGTTTTGATGCTTAAGAACAGTCGCAAAACGAGTATGACTCGTGATAATCATGTTAGGCACATAAATAGTACCACGAGTCGGACTCGTGATAATCATGTTAGGCACAGAAATTGTACCACGAGTCAGACTCGTGGAAATACGTCAAGGGGTTAATAAAGATCAAGTATTAGAAATAGTTAATGAGAAGAATAATCAACCAACCGAACAACTGAACCGTTTAACATTGGCGATAAGTCAATTGCAACCTCGTGGCGTTGAAGAATATTTGCCTGTTTCTATTAATCCATCGAATGAGGAAAATAACTCAAGTTTAGATTTAATAAAGTCTCTTCCCGAATTTAGCGGTGATTCTGTTTCTTATCCAGCCTGGCGAAGTGCAGCTGAATTTGTTATTCAATATTATACCGAGGGTTCTGAGAAATATTACATTGCTATAGGAATATTTCGAAACAAAATTATAAGTTCTGCAAACGCCACGCTTGCGTCTTTTAACACAGTGCTCAACTTTAAGGCCATTATAGCTAGGTTAGACCAAGAATATGCCGATAAGACACCGTTATATGTCCTGGAGAATGAGCTTAGTATTCTTAGACAAGATAATTATTCTATAACTGAGTACTACAACAGAGTAGATAGAAAGTTATGCCTTATAATGAATAAACAAATCATGACATATAGCGGAAATAGGGATATTATTGCCACTTTAAATGAACGCGCTAGAGAGAACGCTTTACGAGTTTTTATATCAGGACTTCGTCGCCCATTGTGCGATATACTTTTTTCTGCTAGGCCCAAGGATCTTCCAACCGCTCTTGCAGTTGCTCAAGAACTTCAAACTAATCACAAACGATACAATTTTGCTGAAGCTTTTGCGGTTGGACATACTTGTAAAACATATAATTTTCCAAGCCTGCGTACTCCACAACAACAATATATTAAAAATCAATTTCAACCACATACTTTACCGAATTATGTTCCTATACCACCGCCTTTAAATTCCAATTTGCCAGCTCACCTTTTCATAAACTACAAAGGGTAAATTATATGCCAGAAAATTTAGAAACTTTTTCAAATAAGGGGGAAAACCTTAATAGGAACATTGATTTTGAAAATAATTATTATGACGAAAGTCTTCAAAATAATAATCATAACCACAACGATGATGTTGTAGCTGAATATGGCGATGAAATTAATTTTTTAAACTAAAATCGCTCCTACCATTTTTTACGAAAAAGTGCCAAAATGGTCAGGAGCTTCGCATTTTAATTGACACTGGTACTTCAAAAAACTATTTAAAACCTTTTTCATTTCTTCAAGGAATAAAGCCTTTGGATAAACCTTTCAATTTGAAATCAATAAACGGTAAAAATTTAATTGATAAAAAATGCCTTATTAATGTTTTAGACAATACCTCGACATTCTTTCTGCTTTCAAGCTTAAGCACGTTTGACGGTATTATAGGTTATGATTTTTTGAGACAGATTAATGCAAAAATCGATACTGATAGAGGGTATTTACTTTATCGAAATGGTAAAGTAAAATTACAACATCTTTCATGTGATCATGTAAATTTCACTTCATTAGATCTGGATACTATTCCAGCTGAATTTCAACCTCAGTTTCGGCAAATAATTAACAAGAATATAAATGCTTTTGCTGACCCAAATAGAGCTTTGCCATATAACACTACCGTTAAGGGCAGAATTCGTACAAATACTGACGAGCCGATATATAGCAGAAGCTACCCTTATCCTATCTCAGTAGCTCCATTTATTAACAATGAAATAAGTACATTTCTTAAAGAAGGAATAATAAGAGAATCTTGTTCGCCTTATAATTCACCAGTTCACGTGGTGTCTAAGAAGGGTTTTGAAGAAGATGGAAGGTCAAAATTGCGAATGGTGATCGACTTTCGAAAAATTAATGAAAGGTCAATTCCGGATCGATATCCTATTCCGGATACATCTGTAATTTTGGCCAACTTAGGAAACTCTAAATTTTTTACAACATTAGATCTTAAGTCAGGATTCCATCAGATTATTATGTGTGAAGAGGATAGGCAAAAAACAGCGTTTAGTATTAACAACGGAAAATATGAGTTCTGTAGATTACCTTTTGGGTTAAGAAACGCTCCCAGTATTTTTCAAAGGGCAATCGATGATGTTTTGCGTGAAGCGATAGGAAAATATTGCCACGTTTATGTCGATGACATAATTATTTATTCTCCAGATGGGGATTCACATTTAAAACACATCTATAGCATTCTCCAAAAACTTGAGAATGCGGGAATGAGAGTGTCGCAGGAAAAATCAAAATTTTTTAAAACCCAAGTAGAGTTTCTGGGATTTTTAGTTTCCGAAGCAGGCATTAAAACTTGCCCGGATAAGGTTCACGACATTATTAATTACGAACTTCATTACAATGATTTCGCGAACGCTCTCTGCTAGCGAGCAAAATTATGCCACTAACGAACGTGAGCTACTTGCAATTGTGTGGGCATTGAGAAAACTTCGCCATTATTTATATGGAATAAAAGATATAAAAATATTTACTGACCACCAGCCATTAATTTTTGCCATGTCAGAGAAAAACCCAAACTCTAAAATGAAAAGATGGCGAGCTTTCATAGAGGAGTTTTCGCCAACTTTTCATTTCAAACCTGGAAAGGATAATATAGTGGCGGATGCACTCTCTAGGCAGTTTTCATATAATTTGAGTGATGTCACATCCGAAGAAACTGTGCACAGTGAACAGTCCCTAAGTAGAGTGATAAAGACAGTCAATTGCCCTATAAACCAATTCAGGAACCAGTTAATTATTTCAAAGTCTAATTCTTCTAGCAAACATACAAAAACACTTTTTGGTAAACTGGTTCGTCATACGATTACCTTTGATTCTATTGAAAGTCTTATTCATTCTTTAAAAAGTATCATTAATCCGAAAGTCACCAACGGAATTTTCTGTGATCTTGGAACTTTAGCCGAGATACAGAATGTTATAATATTGTCTTTTCCTGGCATTAAATTTATTCATACTGAGCATTTCTCGATTGATTTAATCAACAACGACGATCAAATGGAAGTGATAGCAACGGAGCACAATCGGGCTCATCACGGATTGCATGAAAACTATCACCAAATTTCTCGTGAGTATTACTTTCCTGGCATAAAAAAATTATTAAAATCAATGATAGCAAATTGCAAGATATGTTTACAAAATAAGTATCAACGAAGACCTCCCGATCCTGGAATAGGCAAAACACCAATTCCGCACCTCCCAGGAGAAATTCTACATATAGATATTTTTATAACTGGAAGGCAATTTTTTTTAACGTGCATAGACAAATTTTCTAAGTTCGCTATTGTAAAACCTATAATTTCAAGGACTACTGTTGATATTAAATATGCTTTGTTAGAAATTTTATTGGTATTCAATAACACCAAAATTATCGTTTCTGATAACGAAAAGGCCTTTCAATCCAATGCAGTTAAAGTTTTACTAAGGGATAGTTTTTCAATAGACCAATGTTTTATACCTACTTTACACAGCGAAAGTAATGGTCAGGTTGAAAGGTTCCACTCCACATTATTAGAAATTGCGCGTTGTATTAAAGAACAGCAAAAGATAGACGACACTATTAATCTAATAATTTTAGCAACGCACAAATATAATTGTAGCTACCACTCTGTCATCAATGCTAGACCAACTGATATATTTCATAATTGTCCGACAGAAAAGTTAGATATAATAAGGGAAAAGTTATCCGAAATTTAGGAAAAGACTTTAAAGAGAAACAATCAGGGACGAAAAGTTAAGACCTATACCGCTGGAGAAAAAGTTTTTATAAGACGAAATAAAAGACTTGGAAATAAATTTGATAAAGTCTTTCTTGAAAAGATAGTTGAAAAAGACGTTGGCAAGACAGTTTTGATTGATGGAAAAAAAAGTGCATAAAAGCAATCTTCGTTAAAAAAACAAATCATTTTAGTCTGAGTATAAAAAGTAAAACAAAATAACTTGTAATAATAAATGTATTTAACTAAACCACTTGTTAATTTTTTGAATTATCACAATAGTCTTAAGAAAATTTAAAAATCTAATTATTTTGAAAATTATCTTGTTTAAGTTATTTTATTTAGCCAAACCCCAGCAAAAACAACCTAAGCTAAATATGGTCACACTATAAACGATTCCATAACTCAAGAACAATTAAAATTAAGGTGCAAAGCAGTCATCTTTTTCGAATCGAGGACGTTTCGTGATTTAGAAGGGGGATAGTTAGCATAGTAACTAGTATCGTCAGATTTTGTTTCATTGGTTACTCTAATAGAATGCTGTGCTACAAACAATCATACCTATATTCACATAAATATCATCGATTTTAATATTCGAAAAATCAAATAGAAACAAATTAATTACGGGACTCAAATATTTGTCACATAATTGTCACATATGCACCCACATAGCTACCAACAAATTGTTAAGCTGAATTACACTTGTAATAATGATACAAGTTTTACAAACAACATGCATGGACATGAAGATCATAAAATTCTTGGGTTTGGGTTTAGTAGTTACAGAACCCTCCACTTCTTTACCCACTGTATCTAGGGATTCCACTTCTGTACCCACTGTATCTGGAAGTGTATTTTAGATGACAGTGGCGAAAATAAATATAAATAAATAAACAAATTTAATTAAAAGCAAGAATGATTGAAAAGATCCCTTGGTGTCATAAAAATGACCACCAAGATATCTTTGTTTGTTTTTGAAAATGCTGATGATTTCTTGGTGGCATAAACAATCCCACCAAGAAAGAATTCGCGGCTCTGATGATAAAATAACAATGATTGCCGCTGCAAGCTGTTTATATTTGTAAAACTACGATAATTTTGTTTAAACCAAATCAATGAAAAAAATAGCAAAAAAGTAAAAAAGATTTTTACAAAAAGCTAAGAAAAAAACTGTTTAATTAAATGAACTAAAACTTATGTGTTTTACAAGTTTGTTACAAAATAACAAGGAGAACGTTTCTTAAAATAAAACAAATAAAAAAGGGAAGCCAAGAAAAAAAAAACACACCATAAAAATCTGTGAAGAAAAAGGATCACTAATTGAGCTCGCTGGAGAAGAAAGGCAGGAGAACCCACACTGAGGAAAGACAATTATACATTAAGCTAAGCTAATTTATAAAATTTTTATTATTTGGTATTGTTAACAAAAAATAATAAGGTATTAAAATGGCTGTGGTCCAAATAGAACCCATAAAGTATCTCACGAAATTACCAAATTATGATGGAAATTTTGCAGGTCTATATACCTTTACTGACCTTATAGACAGAATAGGCACAGTTTTAGAAACATACGACGAACTATCACAAAGAATATTTTTAGACATAATAAAATCAAAATTAACAGGACCAGCAAAAGACATTTCAGACATAAATAATAATTTAACGCGATGGTCCGAATTGAAAGAAGTATTAGTAAATAATTTCGGCGACCGCCTATCGGTAGAGCAACTTTATGACCAAATGAGATCGTTAAAATTCAAAACAAATGCAAAGAATTTCTACGACGAAATTATCATTATGCTAAGAAGGCTTAATATGAAAACTAGAGCCGTACATCATTATGATGTGGGATATGATGCACTTATTGCTGCAAATAAGCGAACAGCCTTGGAAGTATTTAAGAACAAATTAAGTGAACCGATGAGGTCGGTAATTATTTGTAGGGACCCTAGCAATATTGAGAATGCCATGAAAATTTTATTTGACGCGAACTATGCATATTTTAACCCCGATGCAAGTTCAAATCAGAACAGAAACCAAAGTGCAAACCAAAATCAGAGTAATATAAATCCAAATCATAATAAAAATTTTAAAAGAAATCGTTATAACAATAACTCCAATTATAACCGTCAAGATGATCGTAATGGCTATCGATATAATTTTATTCCAAATCATGGCAACTTCAATACTAATAATCAATTCCTCAACGGAACTACCAAAATTCTAATAACCAAAATCCAAACGTCAACTATGAAACAAATGATAGACCTACGCCTATGGAAATAGGAAATTTTCATCGGGACACTTCAACAAACTCGCATATATAATGATTGGGGACTGTAAATTCCTAATCGATACTAGTGCCACGGATTCATTAGTAAATCCAAATGTGTTTCACTCAAGTAAAATAATTAATTTAAGAACGCCAAGAACCATGTGTGCTATGAATAAATTACACATCGTAAAGCAAAAGGCTGTGGTCAGGTCCTTTAGTGAGTTTAATTTGTCAAATGAGTTTTTTGAATTTTTTGTCTATAATTTTAATGATAGTTTTGAGGGTTTATTGGGAAATTATATATTGAGAAAATATAAAGCAGTTGTAGATTACGGGAAAAACTGTTTAATTTTAAATAAATCACAAATCCCATTGTTTTTTGGAACAACAAATAAAGGACAATTAAATGTTTCAACCGGGGAATACTATTATAACATTCCTGTTTCAATTAAGGATGGGGATGTATTGGTTAACAATGTATCGTGCCCGAATTTGGGGTTGTTTTTGGATGAAGGGTTGTATTGTTGTAGAGGTGGAAAAATCACTTGCAGGGTGGACAATAAATCCGGGAATGAACTGAATATATGTGCTAATGAGTTTCTGAATTTGGAAGAGGTATCGGAGGTTCATGGCATGGAGGGTTTTCATGCCAAGAGTATCAATAACGAAAAATGACGCATCGGGCATCAAGAAATACAGGCTCGTTATTGATTATCGAAAACTGAACGAAAAGACCATAGATGATAACTATCCTATTCCGAACATCGTGGACGTTCTGGATAAATTGGGAAGGTCAAATTATTTTACCATACTAGATTTGAGAAGTGGATTTCATCAAATCGAGGTAGATGAAAAGGACAGACAAAAAACAGCTTTCTCCGTTGATAATGGGCATTATGAATTCAACAGAATGCCTTTCGGTCTGAAAAATGCACCGAGCACTTTTCAGAGATTGGTTGATAACATTTTACGCGAAAATGTTTCAAAAAGGGAGTGTATGGTATACATGGATGATATCATAATTTTTTCAAATGGGTTGGAAGAGCACATGAAAAACTTGAGGTCCGTGCTTTCCAAATTACGGAATGCAAGACTTAGGGTTCAGTTGGACAAATGTGAGTTCCTTAGGAAAGAAGTAGAGTTCTTGGGACATACGGTTAACGAGAACGGAGTATCTCGAAACCAAGATAAAATAAAAGTAATAAAAGAGATCAAATTGCCAAAAACTGAAACTGAAATAAAGAGATTCTTAGGGATGACGGGTTATTACAGACGGTTCATTAAAAATTATGCACACATTTCAAAACCATTGACAGCATGCCTGAAGAAGAATAATAATATAAATATTGGTGATCCAAAGTATATCGAGGCGTTTGAAATTCTTAAAGAAAAGTTGATCAGGGCTCCAATATTGATATATCCAGATTTCGGTATGCCTTTTGAGATCACAACTGATGCTGGTAATGTAGCGATCGGAGGAGTCCTTTCCCAGAACGACAAACCTATAGCTTACGTGTCACGTACATTAAATGAACACGAATTAAATTATTCGACTATCGAAAAGGAGTGCTTGGGAATAGTTTGGTGCCTCAAGCAATTTAGACCATATGTGTATGGTAGAAAAATCAAGTTGTTTACCGATCACAAACCTCTTATTTGGTTGAATAATATTAAGGAACCAAACTCAAAACTTATGCGTTGGAAATTACAAATCAGTGAATACGATTACCAAATCTATTATAAAGAGGGTCATTTGAACAAAGTTGCAGATTGTTTGAGTAGAATTGAGGTTAATAATAATGAAATAAGTTCAACCATACCCGATGGGAGCGAATCAATGGGCATTGAATTGAGTAACAATAATATATCTGAAGCAAATCGACCATTAACTTGTATAAAAATCAAATAGTTTTTGAAAAAATTACTTCAGGTGCAGCATCTATCAGGAATATTGTCGTTCATAACAATAAACGGAAAATAGTAAGATCTAAAAATTTTGATAACGAATTTATTAAATCAGTTCTGTCAAATCATTTTGATCACGAAAGGCTGAATGCTGTTTACTTGGATGACGATGTGTTTGAGAGTCTTGGGGCTGTTAGAATGCAACATTTCAAAGAAATTGAAATAATAAGATGTAAAGTAAAATTGATTGATATTGTCGATGAAGATCATTTAGAAGAGATCATCTCTGCTGAACATCAAAAAAATAATCATAGGGGAATCAATGAAAATTACGCAGAGCTGAAAGTGAAATGTTATTTCCCATCCTTAATTAAAAAGATAACAGAGTTTGTGAATAACTGCGAAGTCTGCATGCTTGAAAAGTATGAAAGACAACCAAAATTAGTTCCGTTTGTGGTGTCAGAAACTCCAAAGAAACCGAACGAAGTCATTCATATGGATGTATTTTATTCGGTTCATAAATCTCTGTTCGTAACAATGATCGATAAATTTTCGAAGTTGGCACTTATTACAAAGATAAGGAGTAGATCGGATTCTGAATTCAGGAGAGCAATTTTGAGATATATAAGCATATACGGAAATATACAAAAAAATCGTAACAGATAATGAGTTAGGTATGAAATCAAGCGGAATGGCTGAATTTCTAAGGGAAAAGGGTATTCGGATACATTTTACTTCTAGTTTAAATCACAATAGTAATAGTAATATAGGAAGATTGCATAACACAATAAACGAGCATTTAAGAATTCTTAAGCATACAATGCGCAATGTCCCGATAGAGGAACAAATGATCCTAATTAATGGATACTATAATGAAACTATCCATAGTACCACTAATATAAAACCCATAGACTTTGTACAGGGCAAGATTAGTGAAATACAATACAATGATATATATGAAAGAATGTTGCAAAGAAAAGAACAAAAGATCTCTAGATTAAATGTGAAGAGGGGCCACGAAAGTCTTTTAGAGGACGGAATTAATTATATAAGGGAAACCAGAGGTGGAAAGAACCACTCCAAGTTTAGAAAAATAATAGGTAATAAGGTAGATGAAAGTCATTTAAGGGATGAAAGATCTAGACAGGTTTATTATAAGTCACATGTGAAGTCCAAAAAGAAATTCCAGAATCCTCAGAATCTTAAATTTCCTGTTCAACAGACTTCGAGAAGAGGAAATTTGCTGGAAAATTATAATGAAGATTAAAAAATATATATATATGTAAATAATTGCAAGGAAGTAAATTTTTCTTCTTTGTAGGTGGAATTCGAAATGTTGTTGATTTTCGCATTGATTTGCTGTGCTGGTGGATTGAAACTGGAGATAGTTGATGTTGACAACAATGAGGGGTATTTGCCAATTAAGATGAGTGAAGAAAGGTTGATAGACCATTATATTAAGGTGTTGCATATTATCAATATAACAGAATTGGAAGTTGCAAAGAATCAGATTGACAACAGCATAAAATTGTTGGAAAGAACTTTACCAGGTGATTCTATAAATGATAGCATTTTCAAAACAATACTAAGAAATTTTAAGGAATTGGAAGCGAAATTTGGAAATTTAATTCCAAGAAATAGAAACAAAAGAGGATTGATTAATTTGTTAGGTAAAACGTTGAAAATTGTTGCAGGGACAATGGATAATGAGGACGAACAGATGATTTTTAGCACCTTAATGCGGATGCGACGCACTTGATTGAAGAGAATAACAAACAAGTAAGAATCAACAAAGAACTACAGAAACAGGTTGAAAATCTAAATAAGAATATTGTAAACCAGCAAAAATATATTTCAAATCATATAAAAAGTCTAATTTTTAACACTCAAATAAAAGATAATTTTCAGTATATAAAAATCGTGTTCCAGATACATAATGATATAAATTCTTTGCTGCATTTTATTGATACTATGGAGGACGTGATGTTGACAAGTAGGTTGGGCATTTTGACAAAGAACATATTAACGGAAAGCGAGATGCAATTGGTAACTTCGATGGACGAATTCAAACAGATTGGGGTGGCTTCATTTACATTTGAAGACAATATTGTGTTGACATTACTGATACCAAGATTTGGCAAGGAGGTTTTTGAGAGATACATTATAGAGCCATTATTGAATAAGAAAAATGAAAGTTTAGTACTATCAGTTAATGAAGTGCTTTTAGATAATAAGAAAGTAGTATATAAGTCCTTTGTAAAAGAGAATAAAATTAAAAATTTAATTAGTATTAAGGATGAATGCATAATTGATATATTCAACTCAAACATTGTAAGGAATTGCCTTAAGGTGAAAAAGGAGCCTCAAGAACTTATTAAAGAAATGGGCTCCGGGCTAATAATTGTAAAAAACCTAAAATTGAGGGAAATAAAACATAATTGTGATTCTAATAATATTACAATCAGAGGAAATAAAATCATCAAATTTCAAAATTGTTCAATTAACATAAATAATCAGATATTTTCAAATCATAATAATATTGTTATAGAACATTATGTAAATCCTGGTTATATAAAAGAAATACACAATGAAAGTATAATTAATGAAGAATTGTCACTAAATATTGTTAACTTTAAGAATATTGAAAACAGAAAACTAATAGAAAAATCTAACGCAAAAATGGTACATCACAATATATTGTTGTATTTTACCTTTGTTTTTCTTATGATTTTGTTTGCTGTGATTTTGATAAAACTTTTGAAAAAGGGTAAATTTTATTTAAATGCTCCGAGGACTGAAGCATTGACTAACGATGGGGGAGTTACAGAACCCTCCACTTCTTTACCCACTGTATCTAGGGATTCCACTTCTGTACCCACTGTATCTGGAAGTGTATTTTAGATGACAGTGGCGAAAATAAATATAAATAAATAAACAAATTTAATTAAAAGCAAGAATGATTGAAAAGATCCCTTGGTGTCATAAAAATGACCACCAAGATATCTTTGTTTGTTTTTGAAAAAGCTGATGATTTCTTGGTGGCATAAACAATCCCACCAAGAAAGAATTCGCGGCTCAAGTTACAGTAAACAAACTCATGAGAGTATTCGAAATAGTTTAAGTATATATTTTAAGTCAATTTTATTTTTCAGTCAGTAAATAAAGATTCGAAGAACAAAATCTTGCTTTTCATTACTTTTAGTCAGGTAGAATTAAAATGTAGACGTTGAGCGAGTAAGATCGCTATAAATAATATTAATATTCCTAATAAAGATTTGTATTAAAATTAAATAAATATTAAAATAAAGAATTACATTTAACTTATACAAGCCTTAAAATTATAGGGTATACACTCTTAGTTTTAGATACATACGTGAAATATATAGTTTACTTATTAATTTGAAGTTAGTTAATTAATTAAAATGAACACTTCATCAATAATATTTGGGATGTATTGTTCTTTCGATCTGTCCGATGGATGTTTGGAAAGTTTTGCTCTAGTACTTTGCGAAATTTTAATGTGATTTAATTTATCAGCATTAAATCGATTCCCGGTCGGGTTTATATGGGAGATTTCACTAAATGTGAATAGAGCTCGCCCATTTTCAATATCGAACTTTTCAAGAGATCAGAAATACTTTTGTCAAATGTTGTCCCTCTAGAAAGTTTATTTTAGGCGCTATTGTCCTGAATATCAATATTGTACAACGTCTTTATACTAAATGTCATCATCGTATCTATTATAATTTGTCATTTATTAGCTACTAAGAGATTGCCTTAGGCAAAGTTATATGGGATCAATTGTCAAACGTGAACGGATTTCTCCCAATTGCAATTAAAAAATTTAAATTTTTGTTGATATGTGAGATACTTACATACATATGTAGGTTTTGAACGGATATCATGTAATTAGCTGCATTTTTGTACTTCCTGGGAAGATTACCTATAATTTGATATATAATACATTCTCAAATGTTATCATAATGTTCAAAAGTCAGACACAAAATTAAGATAAATGCAGTGTGTGTCTGCTAAAATCAGATTTGTGGAGCTCCTGAATTGTCCCAAACTGAACTTCAACATTGTCGATCAAAACACCATCGCTTAAACGCTAAATTATATCTACCACAAATTACAGAATGCATCAGGATTTAGATAAGCAAGGACGCTATTAAACTTCATCAAAATAAACATCTGAGATATCGACAAAACAGGAGCTCCAAAAACTTGACTACAACAGAAAAAAGGACAGACAGGTAGACGGACGGACATGTAGACGGACGGACAAACAAACAGACGGACGGACGGGCAAACAAACAGACGGACGGACGGAGGTCGCGAAATCGATTCTTGTGCCGATTCTGAGTTGATCGGTACAATTTGAATGGTATTCATAATCAGATTTGTGGAGTATATATATCAGATTTTAGAAAATCCTCCCATAAAGAACGATGTCAAATTTCATCACAATTGGTCCATAAACACCTGAGATATCACTGAAACAATACTTACAAAATGTAAACAAAATTTCTTAGACACGTACTTTGGACAATTTGCTGTACATCAAATGTAGTGTTATGGCGATATCTCAATTGTATATAGACCGCTTTTGATAAAATTTAATAACGTGCTTGATGGGAAATTTCCTAATTTTCTGATATAAAATTTATGTAGGTCCGTACTAAAGGAGGATAGTTTTTCCTATTTCTGCATTTAATTTTTTCAACAAACATTCTCTAATGTGTACTTTGGGCAATTTGCGATACATCAAATTCAGTGTTTTGGCGATATCTCAGTTGTTTATGGACCGATTTTGATAAAATTTAAAATTTAACAGAGTGCTTTGGGAAAATATTTCCTACAATCTAATATATAACATATTATCACATGTACACCAGGAGTATATTTTTTCTCTTGTTATTTAAAAGTGTGTTTCAATGAAAAATTTTAAAATTTTCGGTGTTTATAAACCGATTTTAATGAAATTTAATAGCGTTCATTGGGGGAGAATTTCCTAAAATCTGATATATAATTTATGTAAGTCCATCCTCCAGGGGCTTCAGAAACTTGATTTCAACAGACAGACAGACGGACGGACAGACAGACAGACGGACATCGCTTAATCGATTCTCCTCCCGATTCTGAGTCGATCGGTATAATTTTTATGGGGTCTACGATCACTAATAAAAAAATTACAAACGGAATCACAAACTTATAATACCCTTTCACCTATTGGTGAAGGGTATAATAAACATCTGAGATATCGACAAAACAGGAGCTCCAAAAACTTGACTACAACAGAAACAAGTAAGAGTGGTATATTCGGCTTTGCCGAATCTTGGATACCCTTCACCAATGGTGTTCCAAAAGTAAAGTACAAAATCGTAAGAATATATTGATAATTATATAGTTTCTGATTACTGACTTAGTTGAGCCCCACACAAATGCTTCATATATATATTAATTTTCTTTTGTTCATACTAAATGTAATTCCTAGCAATATATGGTTATACTACTATTATATGCAAAGAATCTTTAAAATTAAGAGTCGGAAAACGAAAAGCTTTTTGGTGGCGTCATCATCTAAAATAGTTATGGACCCATACGTTAGGTTGGGCAGGTGGCTGATGTCGAAGGCAGCGTCACTTCGATTCTAAAGTGATATGTGTCTATTTTACGAACATTTGATAAAGTTCGATAGACCAGATAAACCATGCAGAAAAGATGCTTCAAAATGTAGGATATCGTCCCACCCTGAGCTCCAAAAACTCCAAAAACTTGACTACAACAGAAAAAAGGACAGACAGGTAGATGGACGGACAGACAGGTAGACGGACGGACGGACAAACAGACGGACGGACGTCGCGAAATCGATTCTTCTGCCGATTCTGAGACGATCGGTACAACTTGAATGGTATTCATAATCAGATTTGTGGAGTTTATATTAGATTTTAGGAAATCCTCCCACAAATAACGCTGTCAAATTTCATCACAATCGGCCCATAAACACCTGAGATATCGCTGAAACAATACTTACAAAATGTCAACAAAATTTCTTAGACACGTATATTGGGCAATTTTTGCTGTACATCACAAGTAGTGTTTTTAGGAAATCATTCAACGCAGAGCACTGTTGAATTTCATCGTAATCGGTATATCAACAACTCAGATATCGCTAAAGCAAAATATATCGATGTACGCAAATTGGCAATTTTAAATTTTTTTTTAAAAAACAGCATTTAAAAAAAAAAAAAATTCGAATTATATGTCAGATTTTAAAAAATACTTCAACGCAGCACGCTATCAAATTTCATCAAAATCGGTCCATAAACACCAGAGATATCGACAAAATTCAAAATTCGATGAGAATTTTAAAAATTTTTTTTAAAAAATATGTAAATTTTGAAAAAATTTTTAAAAATTCGTCAATTTGTACCCATCGAATTTTAGTATTTTGCCGTACTGCGTAGGTCAATTTTCTAGAATCTGATATAAAATTTATCTCGCTACACCCTCCAGGAGCTGCACAAACTTGACATGGACATGGTTAAATCGACTCTCCTGGCGATTCTGAGTCGATCGGTATAATTTTATGGGGTCTAAGACGAATAATGAAAAAATTACAAACTGAATGACAAACTTATAATACCCTTTCACCTATTGGTGAAGGGTATAATAAGAATATGTATATATTTAAAATAAAAGGTCGTATTAAAAATATATAAGTATATATATATATTTTTTTTTTGTTTAAAACCTATAATTATAATATCTACCGTGATTTTTAAGAACGTTTGTATGAATCATTAAATTTAACAAAAACTCTTAAAATAATTAAAATAATTTTGTAAAATTCTTTCTTTTAAGGAATAAATTTAAGATTATAATTAAATGATTATTTGTCAAGCTAAATTAAAATATAAGTGAAAAAAAAGGAAAATAAATATGAATATAAAAAAAAACAAAAATATATATAACAAAAAAAAACAAATGCTGCTGCTGTAGTACCCAACGTGTTGTAAAGCCGAAAAATCAGCAACAAACAACCATAGCAAGTGATTGTCAAGTAAATTGAGAAAAAATGTTAAATTGTATTCATTTTCCGCCAAAAAATTGACCTGGCCTTTCCCACTCAAACAATGAGTCGAAGCATCCAAGATTAGGATGCTTCTCCTTTACAAAAAAAGGGGTTACTTTGCTAACGATACCAACATTCAAACAACAATGGTTCACCAAATAGCCAAGAATGATGAAAACAAATTGTAACACTTGCTGAGACGGCAGTATGCAGTACCGCAGAGCTAAAACAGCTAATGTACCCACTTTGCAACATATGCTGACTCGGCAGAAGCAACAACTACTACAACAACCATGCAGTAACTAGCAGCAGCAATTCAACTATAAAGCAGCTGGCTGCAAAATAGAAAGTCGCAGTTTCTTATAGCAAGCAGAAGTAGTCAATTGAATCAAGTAAAAAAGATAATAAAAAGATTATTAAATAAAAGGAAGATTTTTTGAATAAATGAAGAATATCAAACATAAATAAACTTGTTTTTTTATTTCAAATAACCATTCTCATCAATCTTAGAAACTTACGATAGCTTCTTCGACCATAAAGAAAACCGCTATACGGCCCATTAATGAATATTTATGAAGAATATCATTCAAACCTGGAAAACTCAAATCTGTTCTATCTAAGTAAATTCTTCTACTACCAAAGATCTCCTCCAGCTCGGAGTCCTTATTATCTGTTGTTATCAGTTGTGTCTTAAATCTATTTACAACTGTATCCAATACTGGAATAGTTTCGTCCAAAACCGATGAATGAGAGTTATTTTCATCCACCGAATCTTCCTCCGCATTGATACTTTGGGTGTCGTCCAAATCCCGATTTCCAGTATTATCATCTATTCGGCTTAGGAAATCAGCAATATGATTTTCCCTTACCCTTTATATACTCGATTTTGGCATTGTAGTCCATTGAATGAACCAGCCACCTTTGGAGTCTAGGACTTATATCCTTTCTATTATTTTTAGATTGCAACCACTGTAGTGGTTAGTGATCCGTATTCAATTCAAACTCAACACCATAAAGGTACGGTCTATAGTGTTTAATGCCCCAGACTATAACAAGTAATTCCTTTTCCACAGTCGAGTAATTCCTCTCATGAACATTAAGTGTTCTTGAGGTATAACATACAGGATGTCCGTCCTGGGTTAACACTGCACCCAGTGCAAAGTTGCTAGCATCAGTTATTAGCTTAAATCTTTTATTGAAATTGGGATATCGTTATCGGGTTTATCAAAATGTCTTTCAGCTTCTGAAATGCTGCTATAAAGTTTGGATCCTTTACGTTTACCCTAGCGTTCTTTTTTAAATATTTCGTAATATGATAAGCTATTTTTGCGTAGTCCTTTATAAATTTTCGATAGAACCCTCTCATCCCTATGAAGGATTTGATTTTTTTCTGAGTATCGGGCAGCTTAAGGTTCTGGATAATCTTAACTTTCCTCGGATCAGGTTTAATACCATCCTGTGTCAAAAATGACCGAGAAAATTGGTCTGCTTCTGCAAGAAATTACATTTGTCAACTTGGATCTTCAGTTTTGCTTCTCGTTCGTCTAATGATGTGCTGAATATAAGAATATCGTCTAAATAAACAATGCAAATTTTGTTTATATATTCTCTTAGAACAGAGTTCATAAGTCTCTGGAAGGTGGCAGGGGCATTTTTCAAACCAAATGGCATACGAATGAATTAATAATGGTCAAATGGTGTCGAAAAAGCCGTCTTTTCCCTATCTTCATCTTTCACTAAAACTGATGAAAACCCTTCGCCGAATCAAGGGTTGAGAAGTATTGGGCTTTACCAAACTTATCCAATATACTCTCCATATGGGGAATTGGAAATTTGTCAGATTTTGTGAATTCATTGAGTTTTCGGTAATCTATTACCAATCTCCATTTTTTTGTGCCAGAATTGTCGACTTTCTTGGGAACGACCCAAAGAGGGATATTATATGGAGATGTACTTTCTTGAATAATGTTTTGTTTAAGCATTTCATCTATTTGTCTCTGCACTTCCATTTGTGGATACCTATACTTTGCTTACTTACTTAAATGGCCTGTAATTACAACCTGTTTAGGTCAAAGGCCGAGCATATTTTAGAATTCCAAGCACCTCTATCTTGTGCACATATTCTCCAATTTCGTATACCAAGTTTTAAAAGATTTTCTTCTACTTGGTCTTTCCATCGAAGTTTTGGACGCCCTCTTCTACGCGTTCCCTCTGGGTCATTATCGAAGACTTTTCTTGCCGGAGTATTTTCATCCATTCGCACAACATGTCCTAGCCAACGCAGACGCTGTTGTTTCATGCGTTTTACTAAGTCTATGTCAGCGTATAACTCATACAGCTCATGGTTCGTTCGATATCGATACTCATTGTTGACGCAGACTGGTCCAAAGATTCTTCGTAGAATTTTCCTCTCAAATACTCCAAGGATAGCTTCATCTGTCTGTGCAAGTGCCCATGATAGAGCGTGATTTTAGTTCTTACAGAGAGGACTTTATTTCTTAGCTGTTTGCTTAGTCCAAAATAGCATCGATTGGCAAGGATGATTCTACGTTTGATTTCAAAGCTTATATCGTTGTTGATGTTCACAGCGGTACCAAGGTATACAAATTCTTTTACAACCTCGAAGCTATAGTTCTCAACGGACACATGTGATCCAATTCTAGTGGTCTGTCTGCCTGTAGAAACCATCAGTTTTGTTTTTGATTCATTTACAGCTAGACCCATTTTGTTTGATTCCCATAAAAATTATACCGATCGACTCAGAGGAGAATCGATTAAGCGATGTCCGTCTGTCTGTCTGTCTGCCTGTCCGTCTGTCTGTTGAAATCAAGTTTCTGAAGCCCCTGGAGGATTGACCTACATGAATTATATATCAGATTTTAAGAAATTCTCCCGCAATGAAGGCTATTAAATTTTATTAAAATCGGTTTATAAACACCGAAAATATCGAAAAAAATACCAAAAATTAGACGAAAATTTTAAAATTTTTGATTGAAACACACTTTTAGATAATAAGAGAAACAAGATACTCCTGGTGTACATGTGATAATGTATTAATTTTAAAATTTTATGAAAATCGGCCCATGAACAACTGAGATATCGAAAAAACGCTAAATTTGATGTATCGCAAATTGCCCAAAGTACGCATTAGAGAATGTTTGTTGAAAAAATGAAATGCAGAAATAGGAAAACCCATCCTCCTTTAGCAAGGACATACATAGATTTTATATCAGATTTTAGGAAATTCCCGAGCCAAGCACGTTATTAAATTGTATTAAAAGCGGTCCGTAAACAACTGAAACATCTCCAAAACACTACTTGTGATGTACAGCAAATTGCAAAGTACGTGTCTAAAAAATTTTGTTTACATTTTGTAATTATTGTTTTAGCGATATCTGAGGTGTTTATGGACCGATTGTGATCAAATTTGACATCGTTCTTTGTGGGAGGATTTCTGAAATCTGATATATAAACTCCACAAATCTGATTATGAATACCATTCAAATTGTACCGATCGACTCAGAATCGATTTCGCGACGTCCGTCCGTCTGCCTGTTTGTCTGTCCATCCGTCTGTTTGTCTATCCGCCCGTCCGTCTACCTGCCTATCCTTTTTTCTGTCGTAGTCAAGTTTTTGGAGCTCCTGTTTTGTCGATATAGATATAATTCTGATGCATTCGGTAGTTTGTGGTAGATATAATTAAGTGTTTAAGCGATATTTCATGTGTTTTGATCGACAATGATGAAATTCAGGCTGGGACGGTATCATAAAATTTTGTGCTCCACAAATCAAGTTTTTATATTATATATCAAATTATAGGTAATCTTCCTAGGAAGTGCAAAAATGCAGCTAAGTTCATGATATCCGTTCAAAACCTACATATGTATGTATGTATGTATGTATCTCACATATCAACGAAAAATTAAATTCTTTCATTGCAATTGGGAGAAATCCGTTCACGTTTGACAATTGCTCCCGTATAACTTCGCCTAAGACAATTCTTAGTAGCTAATAAATGACATTTAGTATAAAGACGTTGTACAATATCGTTATTCTAGAGGGACAACATTTGACAAAAGTATTTCTGATCTCTTGAAAAGTTCGGTATTGAAAATGGGGGAGCACGGTTCACATTTAGTGAAATCTCCCATATAACCCCGACCGGGAATCACTTTAATGCTGATAAATTAAATCACATTATAATTGCACAAAGAACTAGAGCAAAACTTTCCACAATCCATCGGACAGATCGAAAACAATACATCCCAAATATTATTGTTAAAGTATTCATCTTAATTAGTTAACTAACTTCAGATTCAATAACTTTTCTGTCAAAGCTGATATCCATCCATTCAAAAGCTATATATTTCACGTATGTATCTAAAACTAAGAGTATATATATAATATAATTCTAAAGCTTGTATACATTGACAATCATTGTTAAATCTTTGGCCTAAATCGGCCCGCTAACTTCAGAGTTTTACATAACTAATCATGAAATTTTACTAGTTGGATAGTTCGTACGAATTAAAGTACACAACCCTCACTGGGCACTGTGTTTTTGGGTTGCATGCCATAATACTTAATCTTCATCATATCGATATGCTTTTGCAAATCTAAGGGCATCTACATTTGGAAGCATCTTTTCTGCATGGCTTATCTGGTCTATCGAACTTTATTAAATGTTCGTAAAATATGTGTCTATTTTATTTCGAAGCTAGACATCGGCCACCTGCCCAACCTAACCTTTGGGTCCATAACTATTCTAAATGATGACGCCACCGAAAAGCTTTTCGTTTTCCGACTCTTAATTTTAAAGACTCTTTGCATATAACACTAGTATAACCAAATATGCTAGGAATTACATTGAGTACGAACAACAGAAAATTAATATACATATCAAGCATTTGTGTGGAGCTCAACTTAGTCAGTAATCAGAAACTATATAATTATCAATCGTAAGAATATAGATTTTGTACTTTACTTTTAGAACACCATGGTGCACCATTGGTGAAGGGTATCCAAGATTCGGCAAAGCCGAATATACCACTCTTACTTGTTTTTTCTATAGAAAAACTTTATTTTTTCTATAGAAAAACTTTATTTTTTCTATAGAAAAACTTTATTTTTTCTATAGAAAAACTTTATTTTTTCTATAGAAAAACTTTATTTTTTCTATAGAAAAACTTTATTTTTTCTATAGAAAAACTTTATTTTTTCTATAGAAAAACTTTATTTTTTCTATAGAAAAACTTTATTTTTTCTATAGAAAAACTTTATTTTTTCTATAGAAAAACTTTATTTTTTCTATAGAAAAACTTTATTTTTTCTATAGAAAAACTTTATTTTTTCTATAGAAAAACTTTATTTTTTCTATAGAAAAACTTTATTTTTTCTATAGAAAAACTTTATTTTTTCTATAGAAAAACTTTATTTTTTCTATAGAAAAACTTTATTTTTTCTATAGAAAAACTTTATTTTTTCTATAGAAAAACTTTATTTTTTCTATAGAAAAACTTTATTTTTTCTATAGAAAAACTTTATTTTTTCTATAGAAAAACTTTATTTTTTCTATAGAAAAACTTTATTTTTTCTATAGAAAAACTTTATTTTTTCTATAGAAAAACTTTATTTTTTCTATAGAAAAACTTTATTTTTTCATCTAAAACTAAGAGTGTATATCCTATAATTCTAAGGCTTGTATACATTGACAATCATTGTTAAAGCTTTGACCTGAATCAGTCCGCTTACTTCAGAGTTTTGCATAACTAATCAAGAACTTTTACTAGTTGGATAATCCGTACGAATTAAAGTACACAACCCTCACTGGGCACTGTGTTTTTGGGTTGCATCTTCATCAAATCGATGTGCTTTTGCAAATCTAAGGGCATCTACATTTGGAAGCATCTTTTCTGCATGGTTTACCTGGTCAGAAACTATATAATTATCAATATATTCTTACGATTTTGTACTTTGCTTTTGGAACACCATTGGTGAAGGGTATCTAAGATTCGGCAAAGTCGAATATACCACTCTTACTTGTTTTAATATAATTTACACTTTTATTTATGGCATATTATATATTTTTTTACCCTTCACCAATAGTTGAAAGGGTATTATAAGTTTGTGCATCCGTTTGTAATTTTTTATTAGTGATCGTAGACGCCATAAAAATTATACCGATCGACTCAGAATCGGGAGGAGAATCCGTCTGTCTGTCTGTCCGTCTGTCTGTTGAAATCAAGTTTGTGAAGCCCCTGGAGAATGAACCTACATAAATTATCAGATTTTAGGAAATTCTCCCGGTTTAGAAACACCTGAAATATCGAAAAAATACCAAAAATTAGACGAAAATTTTTAAATTTTTGATTGAAAAACACTTTTAAATAACGAGAGAAAAAATATACTCATGGTTTACAAGTGATAATATATTATAAATCAGATCTTAGGAAATTTTTCCCCAAACCACTCTGTAAAATTTTATCAAGATCGGTCCAGAAACAACTGAGATATGATGTATTGCAAATTGCAAAAAGTACGCATTAGAGAAAGTTTGTTGAAAAAATGAAATGCAGAAATAGAAAACACCATCCTCCTGGAGTACGGACATACATAAATTTTATATCAGATTTTAGGAAATTCCCCCGCCAAGCACGTTATTAAATTTTTTCAAAAGCGGTCCATAAACAACTGATATATCGCCAAAACACTACTTTTGACGTACAGCAAATTGCCCAAAGTACGTGTCTAAGAAATTGTGTTTACATTTTGTAAGTATTGTTTCAGCGATATCTCAGGTGTTTATGGACCGATTTTGATGAAATCTAACAGCGTCCTTTGTTTGAGGATTTCCTAAAATCTGATATATAAACTCCACAAATCTGATTGTGAATACCATTCAAATTGTACCGATCGACTCAGAATCGGCAGGAGAATTGATTTCGCGAGGTCCGTCTGTCTGTTTGTCCGTCCGTTCTTCTGCCTGTCTATCTGTCCGTATGCCTTTTGAAGTCAAGTTTTTGGAGCTCCTGTTTTGTCAATATTTCAGATGTGTATTTTGATGAAATTTTAATAGCGTTCTTCGCAGGGGATTACCTAAGTTCTGCTGCATTCGGTAAGTTCCTTTGGAGTTTATTTAATTAACACCCGAGATATCGCTAAAATACTAAACTTCGATGAAAAATTTTAAAAAATTAAAAAAAAAAATTTTTAATTCTCATCGAATTTTGAATTGTGGCGATTTCTCTGGTGTTTATTGACCGATTTTGATAAAATTTAATACCATGTTGCATTGGAGTATTTTCTAAAATCTGATATATAATTCAAAATTTTTTTTTTAAATACTGTTTTTTAAGAAAATTTTTGAAAATTTGTCAATTTGCGTACATCGATAACTTTTGCTTTGGCGATATCTCGGTTATTGATCTACGGATTTTGATTAAATTCAATATTTCCTAAAATTTGATATACAGTTCAAAAAACTTTTTTTAAAAAACACTGTTTTTGACGAAATTCAAAACTTTTTTTAAAAACACAGTTTTTTAAAAAAAATTTGTTTAAATTCTCACCGAATTTAGAATTTTGGCGATATCTGTAATGTTTTTAGACCGATTTTGATAAAATTTAATAGCATGTTGCGTTGTTGTATTTACTAAAATCTGATATCCAATTCGATTTTTTTTTAAATACTGTTTTTTTTAATTTTGAAATTTGTCAATTTGCGTACATCAATAACTTTTGCTTTGGCGATATCTCAGTTATTAATCTAGCGATTTTGATGAAATTCGATAGTGTGCTGATTCAACGCAGCACGCAGATTTCCTAAGATTTGATATACAGTTCAAAAAGCTCTTTAAAAAAACACAATTTTTTTGACGAAATTAATTTTTTTTTTTTTAAAATACAGTTTAAAAAAAAATTAATTCTCATCAAATTTTGAATTTTGACGATATCTCTGGTGTTTATATACCGATTTTGATAAGATTTAATAACATGTAAGATACTGTTTAAAAAAAATTAAAATATGTCAATTTGCGTACATCGATATTTTTTGCTTTGGCGATATCTCGCTTATTGATCCACTGGTTCTGATGAAATTTAATAGTGTACTGCGCTGAATGATTTCCTAAAATTTGATGTACAGTTCAAAAACTTTTTTTTTAATTACAGTTTTTTGACGAAATTAAAAATTTTTTATGAAAGATACAGTTTTTTAAACAAAATCTTTTTAAATTCTCATTGAGTTTTGAGTTTTGGCGATATCTCTTATGTTTATAAATCGATTTTGATGAAATTTAATAGCATGCAATGGAGTATTTTTTAAAATCTGATATATAATTTTATTATTATACCATTCACCAATAGGTGAAAGGGTATTATAAGTTTGTGATTCCGTTTGTTTATCAGTGATCGTAGACCCCATAAAAATTATACCGATCGACTCAGAATCGGGAGGAGAATCGATTAAGCAATGTCCGTCTGTCTGTCTGTCTGTCCGTCTGTCTGTCTGTCTGTTGAAATCAAGTTTCTGAAGCCCCTGAAGGATGGACTTACATAAATTATATATCAGATTTTAGGAAATTCTCCCGCAATGAACGCTATTAAATTTCATTAAAATCGGTTTATAAAAACCGAAAATATCGAAAAAATACCAAAAATTGGACGAAAATTTTAAAATTTTTGATTGAAACACACTTTTAAATAACAAGAGAAAAAAGATACTCCTGGTGTACATGTGATAATATGTTACATATCAGATTGTAGGAAATATTTTCCCAAAGCACTCTGTATTTTATCAAAATCGGTCCATAAACAACTGAGATATCGCTAAAACACTGAATTTGATGTATCGCAAATTGCCCGAAGTTCGCATTAGAGAATGTTTGTTCAAAAAATGAAATGCAGAAATATGAAAAACCATCCTCCTGGAGCACGAACATACATAAATTTTATATCAGATTTTAGGAAATTCTCCCGCCAAGCACATTATAAAATTTTATCAAAAGCGGTCCATAAACAACTGAGATATCGCCAAAACACTACTTGTGATGTACAGCAAATTGCCCAATATAAGTGTCTAAGAAATTTTGTTGACATTTTGTAAGTATTGTTTCAGCGATATCTCAGGTGTTTATGGGCCGATTGTGATGAAATTTGACAGCGTTATTTGTGGGAGGATTTCCTAAAATCTGATATAAACTCCACAAATCTGATTATGAATACCATTCAAGTTGTACCGATCGTCTCAGAATCGGCAGGAGAATCGATTTCGCGACGTCCGTCCGTCTGTTTGTCCGTCCGTCCGTCTACCTGTCTGTCCTTTTTTCTGTTGTAGTCAAGTTTTTGGAGTTTTTGGAGCTCAGGGTGGGACGATATCCTAAAATTTTGTGTAAAATGCATATGGGTATACCTTCCAGGAGCTCCACAAATCTGATTTTAGCAGACAGACACACTGCATTTATCTTAATTTTATGTCTGGCTTTTGAACATAATGATAATATTTGAGAATGTATTATATATCAAATTATAGGTAATCTTCCTAGGAAGTACAAAAGTGCAGCTAAGTACATGATATCCGTTCAAAACCTACATATGTATGTATGTATCTCACATATCAACGAAAATTTAAATTGTTTAATTGCAATTGGGAGAAATCCGTTCATATTTGACTATTGCTCCCGTATAACTTCGCCTAAGGCAATCTCTTAGTAGCTAATAAATGAAAAATTATAATTATCTAATTAGCTAACTAATTATAATTATATATCTATTATAATAGATACGATGATGACATTTAGTATAAAGACGTTGTACAATATCGTTATTCAGAGCGATAGCGCCTAAAATAAACTTTCTAGAGGGACAACATTTGACAAAAGTATTTCTCTTGAAAAGTTCGGCATTGAAAATGGGCGAGCTCGGTTCACATTTACTGTTATCTCCCATATAACCCCGACCGGAAATTACTTTAATGCTGATACATTAAATCATATTATAATTGCACAAAGAACTAGAGAAAAATTTTCCACACATCCATCGGACAGATCGAAAGAACAATAGATCCCAAATATTATTGTTGAAGTATTCATCTTAATAAGTTAACTAACTTCAGATTAATAAATAAATCTTCAATAAATTTTCCGCCAAAGCTGATATCCATTCATTTAAAAGCTATATATTTCACGTATGTATCTAAAACTATGAGTGTATTACCTTATAATTCTAAGGCTTGTATACATTGACAATCATTGTTAAAGCTTTGACCTAAATCAGTTCAGAGTTTTACATAACTAATCATGAACTTTTAATAGTTGGACAATTCGTATGAATTAAAGTACACAACCCTCATTGGGCACTGTGTTTTTGGGTTGCATGCCAAATCGATGTGCTCTTGCAAATCTAAGGGCATCTACATTTTGAAGCATCTTTTCTGCATGGTTTATCTGGTCTATCGAACTTTATCAAATGTTCGTAAAATAGACACATATCACTTTAGAATCGAAGTGACGCTGCCTTCGACATCAGCCACCTGTCCAACCTAACGTTTGGGTCCATAACTATTTTAGATGATGACGCCACCAAAAAGCTTTACGTTTTCCGACTCTTAATTTTAAAGATTCTTTGCATATAATAGTAGTATAACCATATATTGCTAGGAATTACATTTAGTATGTACAAAAGAAAATTAATATACATATGAAGCATTTGTGTGGGGCTCAACTAAGTCAGTAATCAGAAACTATATAATTATCAATATATTCTTACGATTTTGTACTTTACTTTTGGAACACCATTGGTGAAGGGTATCCAAGATTCGGCAAAGCCGAATATACCACTCTTACTTGTTTCTGTTGTAGTCAAGTTTTTGGAGCTCCTGTTTTGTCGATATCTCAGATGTTTATTATACCCTTCACCAATAGGTGAAAGGGTATTATAAGTTTGTGATTCCGTTTGTAATTTTTTTATTAGTGATCGTAGACCCCATAAAAATTATACCGATCGACTCAGAATCGGGAGGAGAATCGATTAAGCGATGTCCGTCTGTCTGTCTGTCTGTCCGTCCGTCTGTCTGTCTGTTGAATACATGTTTCTGAAGCCCCTGGAGGATGGACTTACATAAATTATATATCAGGTTTTAGGAAATTCTCCCGCAATGAACGCTATTAAATTTCATTAAAATCGGTTTATAAACACCGAAAATATCGAAAAAATACCAAAAATTAGACGAAAATTTTAAAATTTTTGATTGAAACACACTTTTAAATAACAAGAGAAAAAAGATACTCCTGGTGTACATGTGATAATATGTTATATATCAGATTGTAGGAAATATTTTATCAAAATCGGTCCATAAACAACTGAGATATCGTCAAAACACTGAATTTGATGTATCGCAAATTGCAAAAAGTACACATTAGAGAATGTTTGTTGAAAAAATTAAATGCAGAAATAGGAAAAACTATCCTCCTTTAGTATGGACCTACATAAATTTTATATCAGAAAATTAGGAAATTCCCCCATCAAGCACGTAATTAAATTTTATCAAAAGCGGTCGATAAACAATTGAGATATCGCCATAACACTACATTTGATGTACAGCAAATTGCCCAAAGTACGTGTCTAAGAAATTTTGTTTACATTTTGTAAGTATTGTTTCAGCGATATCTCAGGTGTTTATGGACCAATTGTGATGAAATTTGACATCGTTCTTTATGGGAGGATTTTCTAAAATCTGATATATATACTCCACAAATCTGATTATGAATACCATTCAAATTGTACTGATCAACTCAGAATCGGCACAAGAATCGATTTCGCGACCTCCGTCCGTCCGTCTGTTTGTTTGCCCGTCCGTCCGTCTGTTTGTTTGTCCGTCCGTCTACATGTCCGTCCGTCTACATGTCCGTCCGTCTATATGTCCGTCCGTCTACCTGTCTGTCCTTTTTTCTGTTGTAGTCAAGTTTTTGGAGCTCCTGTTTTGTCGATATCTCAGATGTTTATTTTGATGAAGTTTAATAGCGTCCTTCGCAGGGGATTATCTAAATCCTGATGCATTGTAATTGTGGTTGATATATTTTAGCGTTTAAGCGATGGTGTTTTGATCGACAATGTTGAAGGTCAGTTTGGGACAATTCAGGAGCTCCACAAATCTGATTTTAGCAGACAGACACACTGCATTTATCTTAATTTTGTGTCTGACTTTTGAACATTATGATAACATTTGAGAATGTATTATATATCAAATTATAGGTAATCTTCCCAGGAAGTACAAAAATGCAGCTAATTACATGATATCCGTTCAAACCCTACATATGTATGTAAGTATCTCACATATCAACAAAAATTTAAATTTTTTAATTGCAATTGGGAGAAATCCGTTCACGTTTGACAATTGATCCCGTATAACTTCGCCTAAGGCAATCTCTTAGTAGCTAATAAATGACAAATTATAATAGATTTCACATTTAGTGAAATCTCCCATATAAACCCGACCGGGAATCGATTTAATGCTGATAAATTAAATCACATTAAAATTTCGCACAGAACTAGAGCAAAACTTTCCAAACATCCATCGGACAGATCGAAAGAACAATACATCCCAAATATTATTGATGAAGTGTTAATTTTAATTAATTAACTAACTTCAAATTAATAAGTAAACTATATATTTCACGTACGTATCTAAAACTAAGAGTGTATACCCTATAATTTTAAGGCTTGTATAAGTTAAATGTAATTCTTTATTTTAATATTTATTTAATTTTATTACAAATCTTTATTAGGAATATTAATATTATTGATAGCGATCTTACTCGCTCAACGTCTACTTTTTAATTCTACCTGACTAAACCCAAACCCAAGAATTTTATGATCTTCATGTCCATGCATGTTGTTTGTAAAACTTGTATCATTATTACAAGTGTAATTCAGCTTAACAATTTGTTGGTAGCTATGTGGGTGCATATGTGACAATTATGTGACAAATATTTGAGTCCCGTAATTAATTTGTTTCTATTTGATTTTGCGAATATTAAAATCGATGATATTTATGTGAATATAGGTATGATTGTTTGTAGCACAGCATTCTATTATAGTAACCAATGAAACAAAATCTGACGATACTAGTTACTATGCTAACTATCCCCCTTCTAAATCACGAAACGTCCTCGATTCGAAAAAGATGACTGCTTTGCACCTTAATTTTAATTGTTCCTGAGTTATGGAATCGTTTATAGTATGACCATATTTAGCTTAGGTTGTTTTTGCTGGGGTTTGGCTAAATAAAATAACTTAAACAAGATAATTTTCAAAATAATTAGATTTTTAAATTTTCTTAAGGCTATTGTGATAATTCAAAAAATTAACAAGTGGTTTAGTTAAATACATTTATTATTACAAGTTATTTTGTTTTACTTTTTATACTCAGACTAAAATGATTTGTTTTTTTAACGAAGATTGCTTTTATGCACTTTTTTTCCATCAATCAAAACTGTCTTGCCAAGGTCTTTTTCAACTATCTTTTCAAGAAAGACTTTATCAAATTTATTTCCAAGTCTTTTATTTCGTCTTATAAAAACTTTTTCTCCAGCGGTATAGGTCTTAACTTTTCGTCCCTGATTGTTTCTCTTTAAAGTCTTTTCCTGAGTTTCGGATAACTTTTCCCTTATTATATCTAACTTTTCTGTCGGACAATTATGAAATATATCAGTTGGTCTAGCATTGATGACAGAGTGGTAGCTACAATTATATTTGTGCGTTGCTAAAATTATTAGATTAATAGTGTCGTCTATCTTTTGCTGTTCTTTAATACAACGCGCAATTTCTAATAATGTGGAGTGGAACCTTTCAACCTGACCATTACTTTCGCTGTGTAAAGTAGGTATAAAATATTGGTCTATTGAAAAACTATCCCTTAGTAAAACTTTAACTGCATTGGATTGAAAGGCCTTTTCGTTATCAGAAACGATAATTTTGGTGTTATTGAATACCAATAAAATTTCTAACAAAGCATATTTAATATCAACAGTAGCCCTTGAAATTATAGGTTTTACAATAGCGAACTTAGAAAATTTGTCTATGCACGTTAAAAAAAATTGCCTTCCAGTTATAAAAATATCTATATGTAGAATTTCTCCTGGGAGGTGCGGAATTGGTGTTTTGCCTATTCCAGGATCGGGAGGTCTTCGTTGATACTTATTTTGTAAACATATCTTGCAATTTGCTATCATTGATTTTAATAATTTTTTTATGCCAGGAAAGTAATACTCACGAGAAATTTGGTGATAGTTTTCATGCAGTCCGTGATGAGCCCGATTGTGCTCCGTTGCTATCACTTCCATTTGATCGTCGTTGTTGATTAAATCAATCGAGAAATGCTCAGTATGAATAAATTAAATCCAGGAAAAGACAATATTACAACATTCTGTATCTCAGCTAAAGTTCCAAGATCACAGAAAATTCCGTTGGTGACTTTCGGATTAATGATACTTTTTAAAGAATGAATAAGACTTTCAATAGAATCAAAGGTAATCGTATGACGAACCAGTTTACCAAAAAGTGTTTTTGTATGTTTGCTAGAAGAATTAGACTTTGAAATAATTAACTGGTTCCTGAATTGGTTTATAGGGCAATTGACTGTCTTTATCACTCTACTTAGGGACTGTTCACTGTGCACAGTTTCTTCGGATGTGACATCACTCAAATTATATGAAAACTGCCTAGAGAGTGCATCCGCCACTATATTATCCTTTCCAGGTTTGAAATGAAAAGTTGGCGAAAACTCCTCTATGAAAGCTCGCCATCTTTTCATTTTAGAGTTTGGGTTTTTATCGGACATGGCAAAAATTAATGGCTGGTGGTCAGTAAATATTTTTATATCTTTTATTCCGTATAAATAATGGCGAAGTTTTCTCAATGCCCACACAATTGCAAGTAGCTCACGTTCGTTAGTGGCATAATTTTGCTCGCTAGCAGAGAGCGTTCGCGAAATCATTGTAATGAAGTTCGTAATTAATAATGTCGTGAACCTTATCCGGGCAAGTTTTAATGCCTGCTTCGGAAACTAAAAATCCCAGAAACTCTACTTGGGTTTTAAAAAATTTTTATTTTTCCTGAGACACTCTCATTCCCGCATTCTCAAGTTTTTGGAGAATGCTATCGATGTGTTTTAAATGTGAATCCCCATCTGGAGAATAAATAATTATGTCATCGACATAAACGTGGCAATATTTTCCTATCGCTTCGCGCAAAACATCATCGATTGCCCTTTGAAAAATACTGGGAGCGTTTCTTAACCCAAAAGGTAATCTACAGAACTAATATTTTCCGTTGTTAATACTAAACGCTGTTTTTTGCCTATCCTCTTCACACATAATAATCTGATGGAATCCTGACTTAAGATCTAATGTTGTAAAAAATTTAGAGTTTCCTAAGTTGGCCAAAATTACAGATGTATCCGGAATAGGATATCGATCCGGAATTGACCTTTCATTAATTTTTCGAAAGTCGATCACCATTCGCAATTTTGACCTTCCATCTTCTTCAAAAACCTTCTTAGACACCACGTGAACTGGTGAATTATAAGGCGAACAAGATTCTCTTATTATTCCTTCTTTAAGAAATGTACTTATTTCATTGTTAATAAATGGAGCTACTGAGATAGGATAAGGGTAGCTTCTGCTATATATCGGCTCGTCAGTATTTGTACGAATTCTGCCCTTAACGGTAGTGTTATATGGCAAAGCTCTATTTGGGTCAGCAAAAGCATTTATATTCTTGTTAATTATTTGCCGAAACTGAGGTTGAAATTCAGCTGGAATAGTATCCAGATCTAATGAAGTGAAATTTACATGATCACATGAAAGATGTTGTAATTTTACTTTACCATTTCGATAAAGTAAATATCCTCTATCAGTATCGATTTTTGCATTAATCTGTCTCAAAAAATCATAACCTATAATACCGTCAAACGTGCTTAAGCTTGAAAGCAGAAAGAATGTCGAGGTATTGTCTAAAACATTAATAAGGCATTTTTTATCAATTAAATTTTTACCGTTTATTGATTTCAAATTGAAAGGTTTATCCAAAGGCTTTATTCCTTGAAGAAATGAAAAAGGTTTTAAATAGTTTTTTGAAGTACCAGTGTCAATTAAAATGCGAAGCTCCTGACCATTTTGGCACTTTTTCGTAAAAAATGGTAGGAGCGATTTTAGTTTAAAAAATTAATTTCATCGCCATATTCAGCTACAACATCATCGTTGTGGTTATGATTATTATTTTGAAGACTTTCGTCATAATAATTATTTTCAAAATCAATGTTCCTATTAAGGTTTTCCCCCTTATTTGAAAAAGTTTCTAAATTTTCTGGCATATAATTTACCCTTCGTAGTTTATGAAAAGGTGAGCTGGCAAATTGGAATTTAAAGGCGGTGGTATAGAAACATAATTCGGTAAAGTATGTGGTTGAAATTGATTTTTAACATATTGTTGTTGTGGAGTACGCAGGCTTGGAAAATTATATGTTTTACAAGTATGTCCAACCGCAAAAGCTTCAGCAAAATTGTATCGTTTGTGATTAGTTTGAAGTTCTTGAGCAACTGCAAGAGCGGTTGGAAGATCCTTGGGCCTAGCAGAAAAAAGTATATCGCACAATGGGCGACGAAGTCCTGATATAAAAACTCGTAAAGCGTTCTCTCTAGCGCGTTCATTTAAAGTGGCAATAATATCCCTATTTCCGCTATATGTCATGATTTGTTTATTCATTATAAGGCATAACTTTCTATCTACTCTGTTGTAGTACTCAGTTATAGAATGATTATCTTGTCTAAGAATACTAAGCTCATTCTCCAGGACATATAACGGTGTCTTATCGGCATATTCTTGGTCTAACCTAGCTATAATGGCCTTAAAGTTGAGCACTGTGTTAAAAGACGCAAGCGTGGCGTTTGCAGAACTTATAATTTTGTTTCGAAATATTCCTATAGCAATGTAATATTTCTCAGAACCCTCGGTATAATATTGAATAACAAATTCAGCTGCACTTCGCCAGGCTGGATAAGAAACAGAATCACCGCTAAACTCGGGAAGAGACTTTATTAAATCTAAACTTGAGTTATTTTCCTCATTCGATGGATTAATAGAAACAGGCAAATATTCTTCAACGCCACGAGGTTGCAATTGACTTATCGCCAATGTTAAACGGTTCAGTTGTTCGGTTAGTTGATTATTCTTCTCATTAACTATTTCTAATACTTGATCTTTATTAACCCCTTGACGTATTTCCACGAGTCTGACTCGTGGTACAATTTCTGTGCCTAACATGATTATCACGAGTCCGACTCGTGGTACTATTTATGTGCCTAACATGATTATCACGAGTCATACTCGTTTTGCGACTGTTCTTAAGCATCAAAACCGGTTTGTTTAGTGCAACTTGTGTGCGAACAGTTGGAAGCGAACTTCGTTGCGCAGATTGATACGTCAAGGCGTTAAGAAACATTTTGTAAGACAATATTTTAATTTTAATAAAAGACTTGAATGATAAATCTTGATAAGAAATACAGAATCCTTTAAATGAACTTAATTAATACGAATGCCAAAAAAAATCTTCGTTAATAAAAATGAAATATTTAAAAAAATATTCGTAATAACTTAGTATTATGTAAGTAACACGATTTCAAATTTTTGTTCTTTTCCAAGAATCTTTAATTTAACAACTTATATCAAAAACTTTTGTAAAGAAGAAAAAACATATAAAAACGAAAATACTTCAATTTTGTACGAATCGAAAAACAAAATAACATTTAAACATCGGGCTTAATTTTTTTAAATTCCAAAAATATAACACGAATTTCTAACAATTCAAATTTTGAAATAATTTCCACTTTGAAAATTTTTTAAATGATCACTTACACTTTTTTAATTAAATAAAATTAAAAATACAAGCAGCTCGTGTTCCTTGGTCCTTTGAGGATTCGCATGTCCTTTTAATATTTGTAGGTCCTTGAGCCTTCTAGTTGGGCGCCAGTTAAATGTAATTCTTTTTTTTTAATATTTATTTAATTTTATTACAAATCTTTATTAGGAATTTTAATATTATTGATAGCGATCTTACTCGCTCAACGTCTACTTTTTAATTCTACCTGACTAAACCCAAACCCAAGAATTTTATGATCTTCATGTCCATGCATGTTGTTTGTAAAACTTGTATCATTATTACAAGTGTAATTCAGCTTAACAATTTGTTGGTAGCTATGTGGGTGCATATGTGACAATTATGTGACAAATATTTAAGTCCCGTAATTAATTTGTTTCTATTTGATTTTTCAAATATTAAAATCGATGATATTTATGTGAATATAGGTATGATTGTTTGTAGCACAGCATTCTATTATAGTAACCAATGAAACAAAATCTGACGATACTAGTTACTATGCTAACTTATACATTGACAATCATTGTTAAAGCTTTGACCTAAATCAGTCCGCTAACTTCAGAGTTTTACATAACTAATCAAGAACTTTTACTAGTTGGATAATTCGTACGAATTAAAGTGCACAACCCTCACTGGGCACAGCGTTTTTGGGTTGCATGTCAGAATACTTAAACTTCATCAAATCGATGTGCTATTGCAAATCTAAGGGCATCTACATTTTGAAGCATCTTTTCTGCATGGTTTATCTGGTCTATCGAACTTTATTAAATGTTCGTAAAATATGTGTCTATTTTATTTCGAAACTATTGGCTGGCTTAAATATGCATTCTCTACTTGTAGTCTAGTAATCATTATCTTTCACAAAGGGACCACTTTAGAACCCAAGTGAAGCTTCCCTAGACATCAGCCACCTGCCCAACCTAACCTTTGGGTGCATAACTATTCTAGATGATGACTCCACCGAAAAGGTTTTCGTTTTCCTATTAATTTGAAAGACTCTTTGCATATAATACTAGTATAACCAAATATTGCTATGAATTACATTAAGTGCTTTTGGAACACCATTGGTGAAGGGTATCCAAGATTCGGCAAAGCCGAATATACCACTCTTACTTGTTTATTTTTAAATATTGTTTTTATACCCTTCACCAATAGGTGAAAGGGTATTATAAGTTTGTGATTCCGTTTGTAATTTTTTTATTAGTGATCGTAGACCCCATAAAAATTATGCCGACTCAGAATCGGGAGGAGAATCGATTAAGCGATGTCCGTCTGTCTGTCTGTTGAAATCAAGTTTCTGAAGCCCCTGGAGGATGGGCCTACATAAATTATATACCAGATTTTAGGAAATTCTTTCGCAATGAACGCTATTAAATTTCATTAAAATCGGTTTATAAACACCGAAAATATTGAAAAAATACCAAAAATTAGACGAAAATTTAAAAATTTTTTATTGAAACACACTTTTAGATAATAAGAGAAACAAGATACTCCTGATGTACGTGTGATAATATATTATATATCAAATTGTAGGAAATGGTTCCCCAAAGCACTCTGTAAAATTTTAGCAAAATCGGTCTATAAACAACTGAGATACAACCAAAACACTAAATTTGATGTATCGCAAATTGCCCAAAGTACGCATTAGAGAATGTTTGTTGAAAAAATGAAATGCAGAAATAGGAAAAACCATCCTCCTGGAGCACGGACATACATAAATTTTATATCAGATTTTAGGAAATTCCTCCGCCAAGCACATTATAAAATTTTATCAAAAGCGGTCCACAAACAACTGAGATATCACACTACTTGTAATGTACAGCAAATTGCCCAAAGCACGTGTCTAAGAAATTTTGTTGACATTTTGTAAGTATTGTTTCAGCGATATCTCAGGTGTTTATGGACCGATTTGATAAAATTTGACAGCGTTCTTTGTGGGAGGATTTCCTAAAATCTTATATAAACTCCACAAATCTGATTATGAATACCATTCAAGTTGTACCGATCGTCTCAAAATCGGCAGGAGAATCGATTTCGCGACGTCTGTCCGTCCGTCTACCTGTCTGTCCTTTTTTCTGTTGTAGTCAAGTTTTTGGAGTTTTTGGAACTCAAGGTGGGACGATATCCTAAAATTTTGTGTAAAATGCATATGGGTATACCTTCCAGGAGCTCCACAAATCTGATTTTACCAGACAGACACACTGCATTTATCTTAATTTTATGTCTGACTTTTGAACATTATGATAACATTTGAGAATGTATTATATATCAAATTATAGGCAATCTTCCTAGGAAGTACAAAAATGCAGCTAATTACATGATATCCGTTTAAAACCTACATATGTATGTAAGTATCTCACATATCAACGAAAATTTAAATTTTTTAATTGCAATTGGGAGAAATCCGTTCTCGTTTGACAATTGACCCCGTATAACTTCGCCTAAGGCAATCTCTTAGTAGCTCATAAATGACAAATTATAATAGATACGATGATGACATTTAGTATAAAGACGTTGTACGATATCGTTATTCAGGGCGATAGCGCCTAAAATAAACTTTCTAGAGGGACAACATTTGACAAAAGTATTTCTGATCTCTTGAAAAGTTCGGCATTGAAAATGGGCGAGCTCGGTTCACATTAACTGTTATCACCCATATAACCCCGACCGGGAATTACTTTAATGCTGATAAATTAAATCATATTATAATTGCACAAAGAACTAGAGCAAAACTTTCCATACATCCATCGGACAGATCGAAAGAACAATAGATCTTAATAAGTTAACTAACTTCAGATTAATAAGTAAATCTTCAATAAATTTTCCGCCAAAGCTGATATCCATTTATTTAAAAGCTATATATTTCACGTATGTATCTAAAACTATGAGTGTATACCTTATAATTCTAATTGCATCTTTTAAAGTTATGGTTGCCCCTGAATTCTTTGACCGCTTAATTGATCCCAGATTTTGGCCTGCATTGATTCGCGAATTTGTTCATAGAGATGACAGAAGACCAGCTAACACTGTTCGATTACCCTCCCGTTCAACTAACTTTTCAAAAAACTGATCGACGACCATGATACTCAGTTAAATATTATATACCAAAATGTAAATGGCATTAAATCAAAACTCTCCAACTTGTATACTGACAGTTTTGATCTAAACCATCAAATTCTTGTATTTTCTGAAACGTGGCTTAACAGCAATATTTTGAATTCTGAAATTCTCTGCAACAATTACATCATTTTTAGACGTGACAGAGTTACTTAACTACTGGCGGTGGAGTTTTGATTGCTGTATCTAAATGTTTGGAAGCCGTGGAAATTGATGACATCCCCTTAAATAATGTTGAATTTATTGCAGTCAAAATAAAACTTAACCGTAAACATGTTTTTGTTACATGTTCTTATGTTCCTCCTAATTCTGAGCAATTAACTTATCTTCAACACATCTCTGCAATAAAATCCGTCGTTCGTTTGACTAATCCTGATGATTTGGTCCTGGTGTTTGGAGATTTTAATTTACCATATTTGTCTTGGAAATTTCAACCCGATTCGTTTTGTTATTCTCCAAAAAATATAAATAATTTCACTGAAGAATTCTTAAACAACATTTCGGATTTATGTCTTTTTCAAATAAATGGAGTATTAAATGATTCTAAAAAACTGCTCGATTTGGTTTTCGTGAATGAACCTAAAGATTGGTCCTTGATCCGACATCTTCCTCTCACTAATCCTGAAGATCGTCATCATCCTACTATTGAAGTCAACTGTAATTATCCATTATTTGAGAAACCAATCAAAACACTTAGTAACGTTAAAGACTACTGTTTTAAGAAGACTAACTATGACGATTTAAACTACTTTTTATCCAATACAAACTGGCTTGAAATTTTATCGCTATCAAGTGGTACTCCAGAAGCAATTGATGCAACTATAAACTCCTTTTATAAAACTATATTTCATTATATCGATGATTGTGTACCTAAATTTAAAGTTGTCAATAAGTCTGGCCCTCCTTGGAATTCAAAACATCTATCGAGATTAAAAAACATAAAAAATAAGTTTTATAAGAAATATAAAAAAACTGGACTTCTGAATAATTACTGTAAATATTCGTTATATCGCGCTAAATACAATTTACTCAATCTTAGCCTTAAAATTATTTAAATAAAATGAAACTAAATATTAAAAGCGATTCGAAAGCATTTTATAAATTCGTAAACTCGAAAAGAAATTCAATCGGATTTCCAACCTCAATGAAATACCTTTCAACTGAGACTTCTAATGATATGGAAATAAGTAATTTGTTTGCGGATTTTTTTGCTTCAACTTACTCTAATGCAAAATACGACGCATTAAAAAATTATCCATTTTACATCGAAAATCAACAACCCATCTCATTTCCATTCGTCACTACTTGCAGTATGACTACTCTAGTAATGAAATTAAAATCATCTTTCTACAGTGGACCTGATGGTATTCCTAGCTGTCTTCTTATAAATTGTGCACAAACTCTAGCTACACCGTTAACAATTTTATTCAATATTTCTATAAAATATGGCTACTTTCCGAAACTATGGAAAAAATCGTTTATTATTCCACTGTTTAAATCGGGGAATAAATATAATATAATAAACTATAGAGGTATCGCTAAATTGAGTGTGATTCCTAAGCTTTTTGAACAATATCTTACTGATTTCTTAAGTCATTAACTCTCTTCAATAATTTCACCTTTCCAGCACGGTTTTCGTAAAAAATGTTCAACAACGACTAATTTACTTGAACTGACAACAAGAATTAATAATGGTTTTAAGAATGGATGTTATACTGATGTTATATACACTGATTTCAGTAAAGCCTTTGACAGAGTTTATCATGATCTTTTACTACATAAATTGTATATAATGGTATTCACGAACAACTGTTTGGAATGGATAAAATCGTATCTTTTGCTTCGTAAACAACGTGTGAGTTTTAATAATTCCTTGTCCAAAAACATTTTCGTAAATTCTGGTGTTCCGCAAGGTAGTCATCTAGGACCAATACTATTTTTATTGTATATCAATGATCTTCCTTCAACAATAAAATTTTCAAATATACTTATGCATGCTGACGATGTAAAAATTTTCTCAAGTAGTGCCTCCTCTATTGTTCAACCGCATTTACAACAGGACTTAACTTCATTCTACGCCTGGTGTCAAATAAATTTATAGGATATAAATTTGAAAAAATGTAAATATATGCGTTTTTCCAGAACTGCTAGACCAATTGACTTCTATTTTCTTGGTGACTACAAATTGGAGCTAGTTGATATTTTTCTGGACCTTGGTGTTTTATTTGACACAAAGTTGTCGTTTGTTGAACATATAAATTTGTGCACTAATAAAGCTCGTGGTGTATTTGGTTTTATTAAACGATGGTCAAAGGAATTTGCTGATTCATCTATAACAAAGCAGTTATTCACAACCCTCGTAAGACCTATAATTGAGTACTGATCAATCATTTGGGATCCATATTATAACATCCATAGTGATCGTATTGAGTCTGTCCAAAAACAATTTTTGTTATTCGTTTTACGGAGCTCTTACCCTAATCCATCAATATATCTCCCTCCGTATAGAACCAGCTTATTGGAACTCAACTTACCAACTTTAAAAAGCCGCCGAACAATGCTGAATGTAATATTTCTTTTCAAACTTATTAATGGCAATATTTGCTCGGAGTTCCTGTTAAACAATTTATGTTTTAATGTTCCTCAACGCCCTACACGTTATTACCAGCCTTTAAAAATTCATTATTTTCAACAAAATTATGCTAATGCTGACCCTTTTCGACGAATATGTCTAAACTTTAATGATCTTTACAATATTATCGATACAACTTTGAATGTTAATATTATTAAACGTAATTTGATTTTATATTTAAATAGACTAAATTAATTTGTTTGTATATTTTGTAAATTTGTTGTCTGTAAGGAGTTAATCCATAGACTAAATAAATAAATAAAAAAAAAAATAAATAAATAAAATAAGGCTTGTATACATTGACAATCATTGTTAAAGTTTTGACCTAAATCAGTTCAGAGTTTTACATAACTAATCATGAACTTTTAATAGTTGGACAATTCGTATGAATTAAAGTACACAACCCTCACTGGGCACTGTGTTTTTGGGTTGCATGCCAGAATACTTAATCTTCATCAAATCGATGTGCTCTTGCAAATCTAAGGGCATCTACATTTTGAAGCACCTTTTCTGCATGGTTTATCTGTGTGACGAAGTGACGCTGCCTTCGACATCAGCCACCTGCCCAACCTTACATTTGGGTCCATAACTATTTTAGATGATGACGCCATCAAAAATGTTCGTCTAATTTTTGGTATTTTTTCGATATTTCAGGTGTTTCTAAACCGGGAGAATTTCCCAAAATCTGATAATTTATGTAGGTTCATCCTCCAGAGGCTTCACAAACTTGATTTCAACAGACAGACAGACGGATTCTCCTCCCGATTCTGAGTCGATCGGTATAATTTTTATGGGGTCTACGATCACTAATAAAAAATTACAAACGGATGCACAAACTTATAATACCCTTTCACCTAATGGTGAAAAAATATATATATAATATGCCATAAATAAAAGTGTAAATTATATTAAAACAAGTAAGAGTGGTATATTCGGCTTTGCCGAATCTTAGATACCCTTCACCAATGGTGTTCCAAAAGCAAAGTACAAAATCGTAAGAATATATTGATAATTATATAGTTTCTGACCAGGTAAACCATGCAGAAAAGATGCTTCCAAATGTAGATGCCCTTAGATTTGCAAGAGCACATAGATTTGATAAAGATTAAGTATTCTGGCATGCAACCCAAAAACACAGTGCCCAGTGAGGGTTGTGTACTTTAATTCGTACGAATTATCCAACTAGTAAAATTTCATGATTAGTTATGTAAAACTCTGAAGTTAGCGGGCCGATTTAGGCCAAAGATTTAACAATGATTGTCAATGTATACAAGCTTTAGAATTATATTATATATATACTCTTAGTTTTAGATACATACGTGAAATATATAGCTTTTGAATGGATGGATATCAGCTTTGACAGAAAAGTTATTGAATCTGAAGTTAGTTAACTAATTAAGGTGAATACTTCAACAATAATATTTGGGATGTATTGTTTTCGATCTGTCCGATGGATTGTGGAAAGTTTTGCTCTAGTTCTTTGTGCAATTATAATGTGATTTAATTTACCAGCATTAAAGTGATTCCCGGTCGGGGTTATATGGGAGATTTCACTAAATGTGAACCGTGCTCCCCCATTTTCAATACCGAACTTTTCAAGAGATCAGAAATACTTTTGTCAAATGTTGTCCCTCTAGAATAACGATATTGTACAACGTCTTTATACTAAATGTCATTTATTAGCTACTAAGAATTGTCTTAGTCGAAGTTATACGGGAGCAATTGTCAAACGTGAACGGATTTCTCCCAATTGCAATGAAAGAATTTAATTTTTCGTTGATATGTGAGATACATACATACATACATACATACATATGTAGGTTTTGAACGGATATCATGAACTTAGCTGCATTTTTGTACTTCCTAGGAAGATTACCTATAATTTGATATATAATATAAAAATTAGATTTGTGGAGCACAAAATTTTATGATACCGTCCCAGCCTGAATTTCATCATTGTCGATCAAAACACCTGAAATATCGCTTAAACACTTAATTATATCTACCACAAACTACCGAATGCATCAGAATTATATCGATATCGACAAAACAGGAGCTCCAAAAACTTGACTACGACAGAAAAAAGGAAGGTAGACGAACGGGCGGATAGACAAACAGACGGATGGACAGACAAACAGGCAGACGGACGGACGTCGCGAAATCGATTCTGAGTCGATCGGTACAATTTGAATGGTATTCATAATCAGATTTGTGGAGTTTATATATCAGATTTCAGAAATCCTCCCACAAAGAACGATGTCAAATTTGATCACAATCGGTCCATAAACACCTCAGATATCGCTAAAACAATAATTACAAAATGTAAACAAAATTTTTTAGACACGTACTTTGCAATTTGCTGTACATCACAAGTAGTGTTTTGGAGATATTTCAGTTGTTTACGGACCGCTTTTGATACAATTTAATAACGTGCTTGGCTCGGGAATTTCCTAAAATCTGATATAAAATCTATGTATGTCCTTGCCAAAGGAGGATGGGTTTTCCTATTTCTGCATTTCATGTTTTCAACAAACATTCTCTAATGCCTACTTTGGGCAATTTGCGATACATCAAATTTAGTGTTTTTTCGATATCTCAGTTGTTCATGGGCCGATTTTTATAAAATTTTAAAATTTTGGGAAACCAATTCCTACAATCTGATATATAATACATTATCACATGTACACCAGGAGTATCTTGTTTCTCTTATTATCTAAAAGTGTGTTTCAATCAAAAATTTTAAAATTTTCGTCTAATTTTTGGAATTTTTTTCGATATTTTCGGTGTTTATAAACCGATTTTAATAAAATTTAATAGCCTTCATTGCGGGAGAATTTCTTAAAATCTGATATATAATTCATGTAGGTCAATCCTCCAGGGGCTTCAGAAACTTGATTTAAACAGACAGACGGACAGGCAGACAGACAGACAGACGGACATCGCTTAATCGATTCTCCTCTGAGTCGATCGGTATAATTTTTATGGGAATCAAACAAAATGGGTCTAGCTGTAAATGAATCAAAAACAAAACTGATGGTTTCTACAGGCAGACAGACCACTAGAATTGGATCACATGTGTCCGTTGAGAACTATAGCTTCGAGGTTGTAAAAGAATTTGTATACCTTGGTACCGCTGTGAACATCAACAACGATATAAGCTTTGAAATCAAACGTAGAATCATCCTTGCCAATCGATGCTATTTTGGACTAAGCAAACAGCTAAGAAATAAAGTCCTCTCTGTAAGAACTAAAATCACGCTCTATCATGGGCACTTGCACAGACAGATGAAGCTATCCTTGGAGTATTTGAGAGGAAAATTCTACGAAGAATCTTTGGACCAGTCTGCGTCAACAATGAGTATCGATATCGAACGAACCATGAGCTGTATGAGTTATACGCTGACATAGACTTAGTAAAACGCATGAAACAACAGCGTCTGCGTTGGCTAGGACATGTTGTGCGAATGGATGAAAATACTCCGGCAAGAAAAGTCTTCGATAATGATCCAGAGGGAACGCGTAGAAGAGGGCGCCCAAAACTTCGATGGAAAGACCAAGTAGAAGAAAATTTTTTAAAACTTGGTATACGAAATTGGAGAATATGTGCACAAGATAGAGGTGCTTGGAATTCTAAAATATGCTCGGCCTTTGACCTAAACAGGTTGTAATTACAGGCCATTTAAGTAAGTAAGCAAAGTATAGGTATCCACAAATGGAAGTGCAGAGACAAATAGATGAAATGCTTAAACAAAACATTATTCAAGAAAGTACATCTCCATATAATATCCCTCTTTGGGTCGTTCCCAAGAAAGTCGACAATTCTGGCACAAAAAAATGGAGATTGGTAATAGATTACCGAAAACTCAATGAATTCACAAAATCTGACAAATTTCCAATTCCCCATATGGAGAGTATATTGGATAAGTTTGGTAAAGCCCAATACTTCTCAACCCTTGATTTGGCGAAGGGTTTTCATCAGTTTTAGTGAAAGATGAAGATAGGGAAAAGACGGCTTTTTCGACACCATTTGACCATTATTAATTCATTCGTATGCCATTTGGTTTGAAAAATGCCCCTGCCACCTTCCAGAGACTTATGAACTCTGTTCTAAGAGAATATATAAACAAAATTTGCATTGTTTATTTAGACGATATTCTTATATTCAGCACATCATTAGACGAACGAGAAGCAAAACTGAAGATCCAAGTTGACAAATGTAATTTCTTGCAGAAGCAGACCAATTTTCTCTGTCATTTTTGACACAGGATGGTATTAAACCTGATCCGAGGAAAGTTAAGATTATCCAGAACCTTAAGCTGCCCGATACTCAGAAAAAAATCAAATCCTTCATAGGGATGAGAGGGTTCTATCGAAAATTTATAAAGGACTACGCAAAAATAGCTTATCATATTACGAAATATTAAAAAAAGAACGCTAGGGTAAACGTAAAGGATCCAAACTTTATAGCAGCATTTCAGAAGCTGAAAGACATTTTGATAAACCCGATAACGATATCCCAATTTCAATAAAAGATTTAAGCTAATAACTGATGCTAGCAACTTTGCACTGGGTGCAGTGTTAACCCAGGACGGACATCCTGTATGTTATACCTCAAGAACACTTAATGTTCATGAGAGGAATTACTCGACTGTGGAAAAGGAATTACTTGTTATAGTCTGGGGCGTTAAACACTATAGACCGTACCTTTATGGTGTTGAGTTTGAATTGAATACGGATCACTAACCACTACAGTGGTTGCAATCTAAAAATAATGGAAAGGATATAAGTCCTAGACTCCAAAGGTGGCTGGTTCATTCAATGGACTACAATGCCAAAATCGAGTATATAAAGGGTAAGGGAAAATCATATTGCTGATTTCCTAAGCCGAATAGATGATAATACTGGAAATCGGGATTTGGACGACACCCAAAGTATCAATGCGGAGGAAGATTCGGTGGATGGAAGATTCGGTGGATAATGTGAGGTTTTCGCTCTGTCTAGAATTAGGGATAATCCTCCTGATGAGATGGTCTAACCAACCATCGAAACGCGTCGAGGAAAGGTTTCCCCACCAACATTTTTTGGTTTTATCAAAAAACTATTTATTACAATAATAAATAATTGTAATAAATTGGGATTCTTAGTGCAATACACTACAGTAAAACTTTTTAATTAAATGTTTGATGTCCCAAATTTTTGATAAACCTTTTTAATAAATATACGGCTGCACATGTGCCAAGCTTTAAAATAAACTTTTGTTTATTTAAATCTTTCTTTGAACCCCCTTTATAGCACTTTTGTCTTAGTCGCCAACAAAGCAACAACAAAAGTGTGGGAAATAAAGAAATGATAAAACTGAAAAATGTTTGTGTGTTTCTGTTCGGATGATAATCTGCGCTTTATGTTGATATTTGTTGGACACAATAATAATAATTAGTATTTATTCAGTCCCTCAAATTATACATAATGTGAGGTTTTCGCTCTGTCTAGAATTAGGGATAATCCTCCTGATGAGATGGTCTAACCAACCATCGAAACGCGTCGAGGAAAGGTTTCCCCACCAACATTTTTTGGTTTTATCAAAAAACTATTTATTACAATAATAAATAATTGTAATAAATTGGGATTCTTAGTGCAATACACTACAGTAAAACTTTTTAAGAAAATAACTCTCATTCATCGGTTTTGGACGAAACTATTCCAGTATTGGATACAGTTGTAAATAGATTTAAGACACAAATGATAACAACAGATAATAAGGACTCCGAGCTGGAGGAGATCTTTGGTAGTAGAAGAATTTACTTAGATAGAACAGATTTGAGTTTTCCAGGTTTGAATGATATTCTTCATAAATATTCATTAATGGGCCGTATAGCGGTTTTCTTTATGGTCGAAGAAGCTATCGTAAATTTCTAAGATTGATGAGAATGGTTATTTGAAATAAAAAAACAAGTTTATTTATGTTTGATATTCTTCATTTATACAAAAAATCTTCCTTTTATTTAATAATCTTTTTATTATCTTTTTTACTTGATTCAATTGACTACTTCTGCTTGCTATAAGAAACTGCGACTTTCTATTTTGCAGCCAGCTGCTTTATAGTTGAATTGCTGCTGCTAGTTACTGCATGGTTGTTGTAGTAGTTGTTGCTTCTGTCGAGTCAGCATATTTTGCAAAGTGGGTACAGTAGCTGTTTTAGCTCTGCGGTACTGCATACTGCCGTCTCAGCAAGTGTTACAATTTGTTGTCATCATTCTTGGCTATTTGGTGAACCAGTAGTTTATTTTGATTCATTTCCGCATTGTTGTTTGAATGTTGGTATCGTTAGCAAAGTAACTCACAACATCCCCCCCTTTTTTTGTAAAGGAGAAGCATCCTAATCTTGGATGCTTCGACTCATTGTTTGAGTGGGAAAGGCCAGGTCAATTTTTGGCGGAAAATGAATACAATTTAACATTTTTTCTCAATTTACTTGACAATCACTTGCTATGGTTGTTTGTTGCCGATTTTTCGGCTTTACATTCAGCAGCATTTATTTTTTTTTTTTTTTGTTATATATATTTTTGTTTTTTTTTTATATTCATATTTATTTTCCTTTTTTTCACTTATATTTTAATTTAGCTTGACAAATAATCATTTAATTATAATCTTAAATTTATTCCTTAAAAGAAAGAATTTTACAAAATTATTTTAATTATTTTAAGAGTTTTTGTTAAATTTAATGATTAATACAAACGTTCTTAAAAATCACGGTAGATATTATAATTATAGGTTTTAAACAAAAAAAAAAAATATATATATACTTATATATTTTTAATACGACCTTTTATTTTAAATATATACATATTCTCATTATACCCTTCACCAATAGGTGAAAGGGTATTATAAGTTTGTCATTCAGTTTGTAATTTTTTCATTATTCGTCTTAGACCCCATAAAAATTATACCGATCGACTCAGAATCGCCAGGAGAGTCGATTTAACCATGTCCATGTCAAGTTTGTGCAGCTCCTGGAGGGTGTAGCGAGATAAATTGTATATCAGATTCTAGGAAATTGACCTACGCAGTACGCTATTAAATTTCATCAAAATCGGTCCATAAACACCGTATCGGCAAAATACTAAAATTCGATGGGTACAAATTGACGAATTTTAAAAAATTTTTTTAAAATTTACATATTTTTAAAAAAAAAATTTAAAATTCTCATCGAATTTTGAATTTTGTCGATATCTCTGGTGTTTATGGACCGATTTTGATGAAATTTGATAGCGTGCTGCGTTGAAGTATTTTCTAAAATCTGACATATAATTCGAATTTTTTTTTTTAAATGCTGTTTTTTTAAAAAAAGTTTTTAAAATTGCCAATTTGCGTACATCGATATATTTTGCTTTAGCGATATCTGAGTTGTTGATATACCGATTACGATGAAATTCAACAGTGCTCTGCGTTGAATGATTTCCTAAAATTTGATATACAATTCAGAAAACTTTCTTCAAAAAAAATGATTTTTTTTACAAAAGAAATGTATTTTTTTTACAAAAAAGTATATTTAAACAAAAAAAAATATTTTAAATTCGGCAATTAGCGGGACATCGAATTTGGAGTTTTGGCTATATCTCAGATTGTTATATACCGATTTTGATGATATTTAATATCGTTTTGCTTTAGTGGATTTCCTAAGATCTGACATCTTATTCATGTCAGTATACTATCCGCAAATTGAGGAATTTTAAACAAATTGAAGAATTTTATACAAATTAAACAAATATGATTTAAAAGGAAATATACAATTTTAATTCGGCATCGAATTTCGAGTTTTGGCTATATCTCAGGTGTTAATAGAAATGTATAAATATATTGAAATTTGATAATAAACTTCATAGAACACTATTAACATCCAATATTTAACTTATGTCGGTATGCCATCCAGGAGCTACACAAACCTGATTTCAGTAGACGGAAATACGATGTACATATGTCTAAAAATAGTGGTATGACTTTTGAACATAGTGATTGCTCATTATTTGCGACATATAATAAGTATATTTATATTAAATTGTAGGTAATCTTTTTATGAATTATGCAAAATACAACTCATTACAATGGTATACGTTCAAAACCATACATATACATATGTATAAAAATCTAACTGAACCTATAGGTTAATATATTAATTATATATAATTGTATATATTGGTACTAATTCTGCCTACTAAATTCACAGACATTCAAGATTAACCATGTGCTTTTCCTATAAGAAAAAGATATACACATATTTTAAAATGTTGTGATATTTGTTAGTTACCAGATATAAAGTCAAGACACCGAAATCAGGATACAAAATTTTGAACAATATAGAACTTTTGCGTTTAACTTTTAAATTTATTTTAGGTCCAATTTATGTAAGTTTAACATATCAAAATATAGGTAATATTTCCGTGATTAACACAAAAAACAACTTAATAAAATTGAAAAAAATAATTTTGAAAATATCCCTTCAAAATCTATATACAATATCAATCAATTAAAGAGTCTAAGTATACCCTAAGAACAAAAGGCTTGCCAAATTGAAAAAAACAATACTTTCCAAATATTATTTCTGAAGTATTTATCTAACTTTATAACAATCTAAAGCATATAACATAAACTACTTCTTGTTTCAAGATATGTTCAAGTTTCGCATAGACATTATTTTAGCACTTGTTTTTCATGGATTTGTTACTCTATCTTTATGATGTGTTTAAAAATAATGTATATCATGTTGTTGGTCATTAGTACATGTATCAGTTCACAAGCGTTTAAGCTTTTGAATGAATCTGTATTTGTGGGCGGTCTAGGAATCTAACAAATTTCAAATATGTAAAGAACTAATGCTGTAGTTGCTCTACTGTAAGCTACTCATAAAATGAATTTGTACATTATTTTTTTGCATGCATCACTTTTGTGAATTGTTTACCTTTTGCCTAAACTTATGGGAATTAAGATTCGTTAATAGGTATAGTATAATTTCTTTTTAGTTAAAAACTCCGTACTAATTATTCGCTGGTGTTCCTTGTAAATGAGTTTTAAGTCACAAGATATCAGCATCTACAATATCTGCAGAAAATGATATTCAAAAGTAAATGGCTTTCCGGTATGGTTTAGATAAAAATCCATTATCACTTTAGTCTATTCTTTCACAAGTCCATAATTTCTATTAATGTTTACGGTCATTATAAACTTTGCAGTATTTTTTAAATGAGTTCTACAAAAAGTCTTTCTGTTTCGAAACACTTCATCAGTAATACCATGCTTAATATCAAAACATTTCCATTAATATTTTGTAGTCAAAATTTGTCCTAATCGCAATACTTTTTATTACTCATTGCTCAAACATAAATGAATTGATTTAATCAGTACATTAATTACTAAAAATTAACTGCCGGAAATTTTTTAGTTAATTTGTATATGTTCTATTTTCCCTAAAGCGATAGAATTAAATGTTAAGAAAAGGGTGTGGTATTTTCTTTGTCTCATAATTTCTGCTAATTCATATTAGTTAAGATTACGTCATTTTGCCCAGTTAGATTAATTTACTATAAATATCCATTTATCACATACAGAGATAAATGTAGAGTTTTCCTACCGAAACCAACTGCTTTTCAAATAGTTTTAATCTAGAATCTAAAGAAATTAACACTATTTTACCCATCATGGATACTTAGTCAATGAAGATGATAGTTCTAAAAATTTCGCTAAAAATAATTTACAGAATATTGATTTATTGGCATCGAACATAGAGTTGTTGGCGCACTAAATAAAACTTTAATTAAATATGCATTAATGCCAAGTATTGGTGGATTTTTTTTACATATTAATTATTATAGTTTAGTTTTAATATACAGAAGTTTATTTTTACATCCACTTCACCGCTTGAAATTACAAAGGGTAATGTTATCCAGTACGTCTCAAAACCAATGGTGAAAATATTGTTGCTGTTTTATTAAATGACATTTTTACCTCTTTTTTGATGTTTAAAAGATGAAATCTTATTATTTCATCAATGCCATTGTCGTATTATTTACTTGATATACATCGCTTATTTTTTTTCCAATATAAATATTTGTTTTGATCTACTGAAGGGGTTTGCAAATGCTCTAAATTTATCGTCAAGTTTACATATGTCACCAAAATGCCCTCCACATTGTTATTATTATATATTATTTTTCTTGAATTCTATAATTTTCAATTGTGTTTTTTGCAGCATTCACTTTAATTTCCTGTTATTGTTTATAAAGCATTTTCTTTTCTCATCGGGCTCGGCTCCAGTTTCGACATTTCAGCTCTAAATCTTAGATATCTAATAATAATTTTGTTGTCTTCTAATTTAAATAACTAGTAGCTGCAATGGTCCTCTTATTCATTCCAATGAGCGTTTCTTTGGTTTCGACGTGTGGTTTTTAATATCCATAAAACGCTTAAAAATAAACTAAAGATAAGCATAATATTCTTAGGAATTTCTTTTGATAAATATTTGTGATATCTTTTAGTAGAAGTTAGATCTCCAGTTTTGTTACAAAAATACTTTTCTGGTACCATAGTATTTAAATATTCTTATAATAATATAGAAATATATCTTTCAGAATGTTGTAATTCTCAAGTATTTACATTACTACATTATGATAAATGTATTCCGAGTATATCATATGAAGCTTCTTCTGCTTAAGAATTAATTTAATTTGATTTTTATTATTATTATTATAACAAAATGCCTTTTTCAGACTCATCTTGATGCTCTTTTGTTAGATTTAATTAATTTTACGATTAATGATACATTATATCAATCTAAAACTATTTGTGGGTACACTGTACACATTCAGTCTTTGCATCGAAAGTATAATTTCTTAAATACTTATATCTTCAAAAGATATCTTTAAAAAACTCTAGGTTTTTTTTAATGAAGCTAAATGCCTCTTGCATTAAGTTAACTTCTTCAACCTGTAAAAAATTACAAAAGATGATAATTGGCAATCCATTTTATCTGTTATAATTCTGTTTATGCTTCTTCAACGTTTTTTTTTCTTTTTTCCGAAAGAGAAAATAGTTTTTTTTAGTATACAGTAATTAAGGTCTAATATACCAGACCTACATATCTTTTGTGAAATAATCCAATTTGAAATGAGACAATTTCCTACCATTATTGAAGAATCTGATTTTATTTATTGATCAATAAAATTTTCGTCCCTTAAAAATGTTTTTTAAACATTTGTCTTAATTGTTCTAGCATTCTGTAACTAATATGAATATGCCGTGATCTTTTTCTTGAAATTTTCTCTTATAAAATTTAAAACCTTGCGATTACCAAAAATTTTTTAAATAACGGAAACGAGTTATTGGATATTAGTTCTTTTCTTTTTCTTTAGTTATAATTCAGCTTTTAATTACTTTCATTAGAATAACTCAAGCTGAAATGTAAGAAATAATGTTGTTATTGTAATTGCCGAATTATAGCTAAAACTTTGATTATTTTCTGATTCCCAGCGAACAGTTATTAAATTTCTCTAAGGATATAGTGTTGCCTATGAACATAATATTTTTTTTTATTAATAAATTTCCTAATGTGTTTTCGCTTGACCATACTTTTTTGTGAAAACTGGTAGATTTTCAGTCGATTCTTTTCATGAGAATATAAAACTTTATATAAACATTTCGTCTAGCTTCTGATTAAATAATTTGTGCTGTTGTTTGTACGGATATTAATTTCATTCCACAAAAAATTTTAATATAATTCGTCAGAGTTTTTGTTAAAAAGCACATTTAGTTATGTTGACCATCTTTAGGGATATATCCGAAGAATGTTTCTTAGAGATTTAGGTCTTGTGTAATAGTTTATTCAATAATAAAATCTTCAATGATACTTCAAACTAGATAAAATTTTAACTTCAGTTCTTTAACTTTGAATTTTTATATCATAGTTATATATAATTCAGTATTAAGCAACTATTTTTTTCTGGTGTAATACTTTACTCATTAAATAATAGTTATTATATTCTAATTTTCGCTTCAGAACTTGATCAAATCAAGAAAGTATGTTAACTGTTTTAACAGGAAACATTCACAATTGTTTTTCTAACCGCACATTGTCTTCCAAAAATACTACTTGCATGAATGATATTCTAGACGCTACAAATTTTTCTTTCAATGCTCTTAAATCCTTTACTTAAATCGGTCTTTTTTACAAAATATGTATTTATAGTCATCTGAGGTAACATTTTGTGCTAAACAGAAACGTCAAGTAACCTGATCAAATTTAGTTTTTTTTAATAGTTTCATTTAGTAACCAACAAATTGTATCAGAACTCTACGCATATGTACTCATAGATCATATTTTAAATATCGACTTGTTGATGGCATAAGATTATGACTTATTTCATTATTTCTAGTTGTCTTTTTCATTTATTTATTTTTTTATTCAATTTGTAGTATTAACGTTAAATGCCTTCAGCAGCAATTCTCGCTGATATTCTGGATACATGACGCTGTGATGTATAAGTAGTTTACTTATTTGTGGCAAATATAGGATATGCTTGAATGGACTAAAGTATCCCTATCACGTTCTGATTCCCTAAACTCTGGCTCTAACCACACAATGAACTTATGCTTAATGTTGTTATTTGATTGTCTGTTCTTTGGTGTCTAGACATCTGCTTGCATTTTCTTAGGAGTCACATTCCTTTTCTAATAGTATATATCCAGAATCCGACCTATGTCTGCCCAAATGAGCTTAGGAGTTATACTCTCCTGCAGGGAAAACTTCTTGATTTATAAAAAAAAAAATCCTAATTCAGTATTTTACTGGTTAACTTTATTCAGGAACCATTAAATAGCACGATCACTTTTATTCCACTTCTACTTTGCATAATCTAAAGCCTCACGATCGTATTTTGATTCTTTTTAGATTGGCTTTTTTTATTATCTTTGCATTTGTTAAAAATAAAAACGTTCTTGCCCTAAAGAGACGTACGTTAGATCATCTAATAGAATGAGAAAAAGCATAAAGTTTTGTTTTCACATTTTGATCACTTTCACATTTTTATCACTTAAAATCATATAGATTTTGTATCGCTTTCTCTAATTGAGTGTGCTATGGTATCGTGCTTGTGTTCCAATTGTTTTTGGTGAGGATTTTCTTTATCCTAAGCATTGCAAACAAACGTTAGACAGAATGGACTGACGTGTTTACTTTTTACCTATATTGCCTGCAGTTTAAATTGAAAGGCTTCTTTTTAACCGTTGTATTCCTATTTTCGCTATGGTAATTTTTTCGATATTATGTGTTGTACATTTTAAAAGCTATACAGCTGCGTATAACTTGTAAAGTTCATTATAATTGTTAAATTTTGCAATATGTTTCGCTGTTCCAAATGTTTCTGCACTCGGATCAACGTCTTTATGCTCAACTAATAGTATAACTAAACGTGATATATACTTACACAGATATGTATAAACACTTCTTTAACAAACAGGATAGAAAATAAAACATTTACACTAACGTTCTGATTAAGTTGCATCAGCTACTGAAATATTGCAAAATTAATAGATCTATTTTTAGACAAATATTGATATATTCGTAATTCACACACAAGTTATGTTAAAATATATATAAATTCTCTTACAAATGTAATATATTATTCTAAAAGTTTCTAAAAACACCATTGAATAAAATTTGGCATAAAGCATTGAATAAAATCATAAAAATTTTGTTATTTGAACACCATTGGTGAAGGGTATATAAGATTCGGCAAAGCCGAATATAACACTCTTACTTGTTTTTAAATAACTTGACATATATTTATACATACATATATATTTTTTGTTTTAATAATTTGATACCTGGCGCTTAGCGAAAAATTTAATATGTCTTAACAAATGAAAACGTAAGACATTTAAAACTGTCGTGCGCCAGTGACGTATTATGCCGTAACTTGGAAGAAAAAAAAATATTTTGCATTAATTGCTCGTTAATTAGTTATGCATGAGGGGATTTCTATATTTTATTTTCCTATAGTAACTTAATACAGGTCTTTCTTGATCGTCCTACTGTTAACCTGTATGTCTTTTTCCCTATTTCAAGGTCCTTTTTCATTCCCCTTCCCCTTTTCCAATTTTTCTTCATATTTACTAAGGTTTCTCTTGCCTTATTCAACTCGACCTGAGTGGGGTTCTGGTTGCCCTGCCGCTTGGACCATCGTTCCAAAATTTTGACCTGTAACCTCCGTGTGATCTTGCATGGGCTCATGTCTGTATACTCTGGTGGAACTTGAAGTTGTAACCCTTTGTGGTATCTCCTCATAAAGTAGTCAGCGTGTCTGATAGTGTAGACTAAGCAGTCTACTGTATTATCCTGTTGGGGACATTCAGCGTATATTACCGGGATTTCCTCCAACGGATGGCTTATTATTGTGTACAAATTTCTGATACACCGGGCTGCGGGTTCTAAATTATATGGTCTAAGGGAGTCGAAAAATATGATCTTATTTTCCACTATTGCTCCCAAGGTCCAGTGATTCTGTTCTATTACCTGTAGGAGTACCAGAGCCTTATTTGGCAAAAAAAAAAAATTTAAATTACATAATTACAGTCGTTGTGTGTCATTGCGTTTTATTTCTTGGTCTAACTAAAAGTTTGGTATTGGAGGGGGTTTGGGTATGTTCGGTATTTTTTTAGATCTTGATGGTCTGTGGTTATTTGTCTCCTCAAAATTCCTCCGTATAGAAGAAACATCGACCCCGTCCAGCGCAGTCACAGGATTTGAGGCTAGCCTGGTTGGTGTGATGCTGGTAACCAGAGTTCCAGCACTCTCTACCCCCTCTATAGTTCGTTTGATAGTGGAGTTACTCGCACTCCGTCTAGTAATTCTGTTCTCTGTTACCTTCACCCTGAATTCCCCTTGTCGTCTGCACAGTATTATCACAGTAATAGCTAGTCCCATTAGTAGCAGGGCGGTTGTCGCGCTGGCGGCTGTACCCACTATCCTGTGATAATGCAGTTCCTCCATTTTCCGGATATTCTCCTCCTGACTCAGGACAATGTCCTCCAATATCAGGGGTCGATCGGTAGTGAAATTGATCTCCCTCGATGGCATTGCAAAACTCTGCTCGAGTCGGATCAGTCTATTCCCAAAAGTGGTGTTCCGTATTTGTATGGTACAGATATTGAAGTGGAGATAGAAATGTCCTTGGAGGTTGAAAACTCGTTTGTCGCAAGTACTTTCGGACTGGATAGAGTTAGCGTTGATCACTATTACCTTACTGTCATCAACCTGAACTACTCGGTATTCTGTTTTTCTGACCATTCGGCAATGTTGTCGTATTACGCAGTTCCTAGACTCAATTAAGTCGAAAATAGGTCCATCCTCTGTGAAAGTGTAGGTCTTATTCCCTACTCGTATCACTGTTTCAATTGTTATTAATTATGATTTGCTGATTCAGCTCTTCTATTAGCTGATGATTATTTTCCCCAAGAATCCTCTGGTGTTCCTCTATATTCCTTCTGTCGTCATCATCCATTGACCCGAACACAAACTTTAGAAGGGAACCCCCTGCGTTGATTAGACCGCGTGCCGTCCTCTTCGGTAACAGCGTGTGAAGTTCGTTTTGCAGCTCTTCTAGTTGTTGTCGCGCCAATTCTTGATGTGATGACCCTCCCAGGAGGTCTAAGTTGTGATGGAACTGTTGTATTACCGTATTGATATCATCCAGATTGACTCTGTGGATTACATAGTCATATTTCGTGGTTAGTCTCGCGGTGCCCATATGAATTTCTGCAAATCCGTTGTGTGTTTTTAAGTTTTCGATATGCAGTTCTGGTTTGACTGCCCTGGTCATCAACACTCCGATTATACCTAAAAATATGAACTAAAAAGGTGGTTAAATCAGCGTTGCTGCTGAACCTCAGGATCCCGTGCGCAGGATATTTCATGGCTAGTGATGGCTGTTTTATTGGGGTGGTTAACCTTATACTTCTTCCGAACAGAGTGCGTCGCCTAACCGAATCTTACCTCGTCTATTTTTCACCGTACCTTTACGTTTATACTTCCTCTTAACTACATCTCGGCATGTTCGTATCTAGACATGTCGTCAAAGCTATTTCCCCCAATACGAAGCAGGAATTGTCTCAATCGCTTGCACTAATTCCGGCTAGTGTTGGCGAAACAACCTTAAACTAGAAATCCGTCTACCTGAATATCCATCTACAAAAAAAAAAAAAACATTTCCATCCGTCCATCCGCTGCCCCCTGTACATTTGGTTTCGAGCCAAAGTAACTATGGGATGGAGCGGAGTAACTGGGTTCTTAATTTTTCCTCTCTTCCTTCCGATTTATAATCCTTGTCCACTAATTCCGTAGTGTTCTGACAATGTTCCTTACCCCCCCCTTGTACATTTGGTTTCGAGCCAAAGTAACTAAAAAATGAAGTGGAGTAACATGGTTATTCCTGTCTTTCTTTTCCTTTCTTTCTTTCTTATCCACTACATGCACTCCCGCGTCCGCCTGTACCTTTGGTTTCGAGCCAAAGTGACTAGGTTTGGAGCAGAGTCACGTGTCTCCTTATCTTCCTGCTATCCTACTCACGCCACTATCTCCGAAGTGCGTTTCCGTTCACTATCTCCGTAGTTTTTTCTTTTCCTTATGTATTTACGCGTATTAGTGCATTTCTGTTTATTTCTATCACTATCTCCGTAGTGTTTTTCTTTTCTTGTCTTTACTTACACCACTATCTCTGTAGTGCGTTTCTGTGTATTCCTATCACTATCTCCGTAGTGTTATTTTTTCTCTTCTCCTTATTTATTCTAACCTATCGCTTCCTCTTTTTCCGATGCAATTCTTTTTTACGAAAGTACCTCCTCCTCCTACCGCAACTCTGTTTCTTTTTATCCCCGTAACTACCTACTTAACCAGCCAGTTTCACCAGGTTATTGTGGTAAACCCTCTCCGAGTTCCCACATTTTATCCTTACGTTTACGGGTGTGGGTACTCCCGTAATTCTATAAGGTAATAGCCATATGGGCGAGAACTTATTCTTCCTCGCCTGGTTCTTTAGCCATACCATCTGTCCCACCTTGAAACACCTTACCTCTGTCCCCCGGTCGTAGTAGGTCTTAGATCTTTTCTTAGCTTTGTTTTGGTTTGCTCTCACTATTTCGTAGCTTCGTTGGATTTGGTACAGTAGAATTTTGTCGTAATCGTTCGTATTGTAAAGAGGAGCCGGCTGTTTCCTTAACCTGCAAGGCACCTCGAACTCGAACCCATACAGTACTCTGTTTGGAGTCTGCTTCGTGGACGTGTGCCTCGTGTTATTATGCACGTGCATCGCGTGATGCAGCCATTCGTCCCAGTTGGCACCGTCCATTTTGAAGAAATTTCTTAAATACTCGGGCAGTGGCCTGTGTGTTCTTTCCAATGAACCATTAGACTGTGGGTGATATGGGGTGGTGTATATATTCTTTACCCCCGGTAGCTTGCAAACTTCCTTGAACAGCTTAGAGGTGAAGTTGCTCCCGTTATCCGTTACCAGGAACTTATGAATAAAAAACTGGGCAATAATTTCTCTAAAGAACTCCTTTGCTACTGTGGCGGCTTCCATGTGGCGGCTTCATCCAGGAAGGTCACTATGTATTTATTCCCATTTGATGATACTGGTAACGGTCCCACTATATCCATAAATGCACGTTCGAATGGTAGGTGGGGTGTGGAAGTGAGGTTCATGGGCATTCTGCTGACTTTCGAACACTTGTTTTGCTGGCAGAGCTTGCAGGCGGCAACATAGTCCTTAATCTGCCTTTGCATTCCCTGCCACTTGTACTGAGCCCTAATCCGGAAATATGTTTTGAGTGCTCCCTGGTGTCCACCTAACGGCGAGTCGTGGAACGTCTTCAGCACCTTCCTGATATCCTCCGGGTTTGTCAGGTATGTAGCTATATCCCCTTTTCCTGGTTCCTCATTCGCCGCATTCTCCGTTATGATCCTCTCACCCGCCTTCTCTTTTTTCATGTCCTTGGCCTTCGCCCGGGTTACAACGAATATGTAAGTCCCCTCTGTTGGCAGGCGGCTGAGAGCATCAGCATTCTGGTTCAATTTCCCAGGCTTGTAGCGTACCTCAAAATCATACTCCAAAAGTTTCAACCTCAGACGTCCCAGTCTGCCCTCCTGATCCCTTAGATTGGCTATACCCTTCTGTGGTTTATGATCGGTAACTACTGTGAAGTACCTGCCGAGCAAGTATGGTCTGAAGGTTTTAGTAGGTTGGTAATGGCCTCTTTTAAATTGTCCATGGCTTCCTGGCATTCGTTTGTCCATACCCACTTCGTGTCTTTTCTAATTAATTTACTCAGCGGCAAAGACGTCTTCGCGCAGTGTGGTATGAACTTCCTGTAGTAGTTGATAATTCCCTAATAATGCCCTAATTCTGCCTTGGTCCGGAAAAACGCCTTCTTCCGAGCATCTATGACCCAAATACACTACTTCCCTCTGCAGGAAATGACACTTCCCTGGCTGAAGTTTGAGGTTGTAGCGCCGCAGGGCGTTAAATACCTGCTCTAGCCGCAACTACATACAACAATGTCGTCCAGGTAAACGAAACAGTCAACTCCCTGCATACCCGACAGCACAGAGTTCATAAACCTTTGGAACGTTGCTGGGACACCTGTTAACCCGAGAGGCATTCGATTGAACTCGAAATGTCCCAGATTCGTGCTGAAGGCTGTCTTCTGTTTGTCGCTAGGGTCCATTAATACCTGATGGTATCCGCTCGCTAGATCCAGTGTAGTGAAATACCTGCTGCACTCCAGCTGGTCTAATATCTCGTCAATCCTGGGTATCGGAAAAACCTGCTTGACTGTCGCATCGTTAACCTTCCTGAAATCCACCACCAGTCTCCACTTCTTCTCCCCATCCTGCCCTGCTTTCTTGAACACCAGAAGGATCGGCGAATTCCAGGGAGAAACGCTGGGTGATATTAGTTTCTCCTCCAGCATTTGATTCACCTGCTTGTTAATCTCACTTCTGTGGACTTCGGGCAATCTGTACTGCTTAGTATTGATGGGAGGTTGACAAGGGTCCATCGGTATCTGGTGTGTTAACACCGTGGTGTGGGATAAATCGTCCCCGGGCAGTTGGAATAGATCCTTCTATGATAACAGGAGGCTTACAATCGAATCTTTTTCCTCAGGGTTCAGGTCTGGCCTCAGATTCAAGTTTTCCATGAGTAGCCTCTCACGGTTCGCCTCCCCCCGTGTTTTCACTGTATTAATTGTTGCTGCCTCCGCTATGGCGTAATTCACGTAGTCTTCATAGCTCAGCCCTACACCTCCCTTAATGCTCACTGCTTCAGTATTGGTGTTTAGTACCGGTACCCATGCTTTTCCTTCTGTTACTGTCGTCAAAACTTCAACTACGAACACACCAGGCGAAATCTCTACCTTCTTTGCCACTATTTCACCTTCAGCCCCTGCCACTTCCACCGAAGCGATGATTCGGGTCCGGCTCTTTATACACGATTGCTCCGTCAACCATACCCGAGGTGGGGTCTTTCTCTGCACCAGAGGTAGTGCAACCAATTCTTGGCCATTGTCGTAGAAGCGGAGGTCCTTGTTTACCGCGTCCGTTACCGTCCTGCCCCACATCATATCTCGTCCCAGCAAGCCGTCAGCCGGAAGCTGGCTTTCTTCGGGTATGACATGCATCCGAAGTGCAAATTCACTTACCTTGGCATGCCGTGCTGTCACCGTTCCCCGGGATGTCATGCTACCCCCGAATGCGCCAGACAAACTCTTCTGCTCGTCCGCATCTAATCGTACGTGTGGTCTCAGCGCTTCTGCTTTCACCAATGAGGTGTCCGCCCCTGTATCCACCAACAGGATGAGGGTCTCGTCCTGGGCCTCTAAACATGGAAACTCGATGAACGCATCATCTTCTCCAGCCCTTTTCTTTCGCAACTCCTGTTCCTTTTTTGACTCCGACTTGTAAACGTGGCCGTTGGCCCCCGGAATGTATGTGCAGATGTTGGGACTCCAATGTACCTTCTTGCTCGTTGGATGTGGGTAATTCGTTAGTGGGCTTCCTCTAGTTGTTTTTGATGAATTTTCGGCATCCCAACCAACTATTGTTGGCTGGGCCACCCCGAGTTTTCCGGATGCCTCCAGGGGCAATTCGCTTTTACGTGACCTTCTCTATCACACTGGTAGCATCTTACGGGTCCACCCCTGAACCTTTCCCGCCGGAACTGGTTTCCGTTAGGTTCTGGATGGCGTGCCCCCGTAGGCTGTCTGTCGCCCTGTGATTGGTTTTGCTGATTCCTGGGTGTGTTGTTGTGGCTGTGGGGCGTGTTTTCTCCCCTGTCGGGGCCCCACCAGGTGGCCCTGGACTGTTCACGGCCCGTCCCCCATGCCACTGACTTCGGTTTGGTGCATTATAGCCCCGGGACTTCTGGTTGCAGAACGGGTTCTCCGCGTGTCCGTTAATACCGCAAATCTCGCAATACAACGTGCCAATTCTTGATCTGCAGACTTCGGATGTGTGTCCCCTTTTTCCGCAGTAGCTGCAATTTTCTTATCTCCTTGCATTGCTTCCACAGGTGGGTTCAATTTCATGACCATATTCTCTGCAATTAACGCAATACGGTGTGTTAAGCCTTTTACTACAGTTAAATCTTTCATGCCCCAATACATTACAAAAACTGCACGGCGTTGTGGAAGTTATAGTATTTATCGGATGTGATGGTTCAGCAAACAATTCCTCCGCCTTTTCTGGTTGCAGAACGGGTTCTCTGCGTGTCCGTTAATACCGCAAATCTCGCAATACAACGTGCCAATTCTTGATCTGCAAACTTCGGATGTGTGTCCCCTTTTTCCGCAGTAGCTGCAATTTTCTTGTCTCCTGCATTGCTTCCACAGGTGGGTCCAATTTCATGACCATATTCTCTGCAATTAACGCAATACGGTGTGTTAAGCCTTTTACTACAGTTAAATCTTTCATGCCCCAATACATTACAAAAACTGCACGGCGTTGTGGAAGTTATAGTATTTATCGGATGTGATGGTTCAGCAAACAATTCCTCCGCCTTTTCTACCACATCAGATGGGTATAGAATAATACCCTCCTCCCCAATAAACCGCGATTTGAGACCATTGTCCCTCAATCCCTTTATAAAACTTCTTACTGCCAAACGTTTGAAGTCCTTGCTCATTATTAGATGGCTAGTCTCCTCTGTGAATTCAGACTTAATTGCTGTAAGCGCCTCGTTTAGCAAATTATCCATCCGCTCTGCAAACTTACTTGCTGACTCCCTTAAGCTTTGTTTAGAGTTGGTAATCAGCTCTCTGATCTGGTCCAACGTCTTATGTTTTAAGAAATATTTTTTAATGGCGTCCCACAAAGCGTCCACTGAACCGAAATTCATTTGGGATATTTTCGAGTATGCCGCTCCCATCAATATCAACTTTAGGCACTCGATTATATCCTGTGTCACCGCGTTATTCGCAGACTTAAGGAGTTCTCTCTCTACCATTTTGCATCCTTGTATGTATCTAAATACTTCCGATGATGCATCGGGTCCATCGGTGCCGAAAAAGGATGGCACTGTGTTATTCACAATTTTTATTATTTCAGACAATGGTGGCATTCTGACTACTTGATTTTTCTTAAGGATTCTGTCTGTAAGTTGTAATGGGTTAACGGGTAAAGAGCTTTGCTGTGGTGATGGTGACCGTTGTCCTAATATCTTATGTGCTGTCGGAACTAAATTTCCGAATTCTTCAATAATGTTATCGCTTAGTACAGATTTGTTTAAGCATTCAAATTCACTTGTAAACTGTTCCAGTTCCTTTACTTTTCTCGCCTTTGTTTCCTCGGTATAACCTCTGCTCCCTGCTTTTCTTGCGTTAGACACTATACTTTTTACTTTCCCTATTAGTTCTAACGCTAGTTCTTCTTCTGATAATATAGCTTCAAGGTTGTCTCCTGCTTGAACATCAGCAGCTACGGGACTGTCTTTTACCTGACTTATTACTATAGTAGGGATTTTTGGAGTTACTGCTAGATTTATGGATTATGTCCAGTTCCCGCTTGGCGTTTTCCAGATCGGTTTGTAATCTTTGTACGGTGTCGTCTTCTACGTTAATTCTTTGTTTCTTCTTCAACTGCTTCCTCAATTCTTTTTCATTCACACCTTTCTGTCGTAGCTTTTCCACAAGCTCCACGTTTTCCACCACTGCTTGTTCCAATAACCCGTCTGTATACTTAATCTGTTCCCTTAGTTTCCGACTCTGCTTCTCTAAAAGGCCCTTTGACACTTCCAACTCTTCTATCCTTTTTCTCAGCCCCGTTGACTGGTCCTTGTTCAAGTCGCCTATCAGTTGCAGCACATAGCCAACTTCCTCAAGCTTTGTCAGTCTCTTGTATCTAATGTCCTTTTGCTTTTCTATAAATTCCCTTCCCTGTTTTAAGTTATTTAATTCTGTCCACGCGAGTACTTGGAAACTGTCCACCGAGTAATTATATTTGTGTAGTATGTCCAGTACTTCCTCTGTCCTCGTCTGCGGATTGTCCATTAATCGCTAAAATACTTAATTCTTACCATTTCCCAATTTCTCGTCCGATTTCCCTCGTAGATTCGATTTCCGGTTCTATAAAACTATATTCTTTCCGTGGTCGAGACCCGTGGAAATTACTACTACCTCCACCACCTTTTTATTTTAACCCAGATATCAAAAGGTGTACCGGAATGCGGCTGCTTTAAGACCCTTGATATCCTGTTTCAACAGTTGTGGTTTCCTTAGTTTCTCTTTCCATTTAACCTATCCCACTTTCAGAATCTAATCTTACCAAAAGCCGAATACCGGCTGCGCCAATTTGTTATGATTTGAAAAAAAAAACACAAGTTTATTTATGTTTGTTTCCTTTTTAATTATTCTTCATTTATTCAAAAAATCTTCCTTTTATTTAATAATCTTTTTATATTCTTTTTTACTTGATTCAATTGACTATTTCTGCTTGCTATAAGAAACTGTGACTTTCTATTTTGCAGCCAGCTGCTTTATAGTTGAATTGCTGCTGCTAGTTACTGCATGGTTGTTGTAGTAGTTGTTGCTTCTGCCGAGTCAGCATATGTTGCAAAGTGGGTGCAGTAGCTGTTTTAGCTCTGCGGTACTGCATATTGCCGTCTCAGCAAGTGTTACAATTTGTTGTCATCATTCTTGGCTATTTGGTGACCCAGTAGTTTATTTTGATTCATTTCCGCATTGTTGTTTGAATGTTGGTATCGTTAGCAAAGTAACTCACAACAGTAATAAGCCCAATATTAAAATGGTAAAATGCTTATATTTTGCCAGAGATATAACAGATCAGGAGGAATTGAAAAGGAAAATATCTTTATTTCATAAAAATGAAATAGGACACTCTGGTATCCTCCCAACCTACGAGGGATTGAAGCATAAGATATTCAATCCAGATCTGAAAACTGCTATTCATAAGATAATAAACAATTGTGAAATTTGTTCTTCGGCGAAATATAATAGAAATCCCTTAAAAGCAAAATTTCATCATACTGAAACTCCATTCACAACTAACGAAATAGTTCATGTGGGCACATACGTCAATACCCGACAATCATTCATACTTTTTATAGATAAATTTTCAAAACATACAATACATTTCCACCTTCCAGATAGAAATAACCAAACTATTGTTCAGAAAATGCGGGAATTCCTAGCAATTAAAGGAAAAATAAAAAAATTTGTTTTTGACAATGAATCTAACACAGTTAATATACGAAAGTTCTTAGACGAGGAAAGCATAGACTATAATGCAACGAAACCTAACAGCCACACTGGAAATTCAGTTTTCGAAAGACTGAACAATACAATATCTGAAAAAATTAGGGTTTTAAATCTGGAAAATAAAGTTCCAATAGTGGAGCAAATGGCTAAAGCTATAAGATTTTGTAATAACACATTTCATTCCACAATAAAGTGTACTCCTACTGAAGTTTAGCAACATTGTATCGATATAATATAATACGAAATCGTATAGAAAGTATGAAATACAGAACACTAAACAAAAGAAATATAAATCGTGAAAACTACGTTGAACACAGACGAGAGGGATACATAAAAAACTACAAAAGTGTTCGACATAAAAAAGAACCAAAATTTATAAAAAGAAAGCGATGACGCAATACTTAGTAACCGCAATTAATACATTAAAAATTGTCAGAAATAAATAACATTGAACGTCCTTTCAAATTTACAGATCCTGCTGACTATACTGTTCATAATTGCCTCTGATCGAAATCGGACTAAGACTGTTTTTTCTGAATTGAATTCAAAATATAACAGACTTGAAGAACACCTTTTGAATACTGACATATTTTTTAAGCTTAAATTTATTGAAGATAAAATAAACCAGATACAGAATTGTATAGCTTCTGCAAGAAATCATATTCTACATCCTAGCATATTGACATCAGAAGAAATCAACGAGTATGACATTGACTTTTACAAACTTAAATTAACAAAAAAAGACATTCTTTACTACAAAAACAATTTGATTGTTATCGCCATAAAAATTCCTATCAATTACTAGAATGGCATAAAAACGTATCATATGGAATAAGTGTATCGATGATAATCTTGGTATCAATTATAATTTTAGTACTCCTATTAGTGTTAAGGCAAAACAAAATTAAAGTAAGCATTAAGGAAACTTCTCCACAAATAAAAGAAGTCATTCAAAAGTATGACGAAAATAGTTAAAATTAAATTAAAATTTAAGTTCGGAAAGTAATTACTATTGATGCAACAATTCAGGAGAATTGACTTTTGACAAACGGTGGAGGAGTTACATACTTGCTTGTTCTCCTAACTAATTATATAAGGAAACTGGTTCCCTTACCTTATTATATTTTATTTGTATTTTTGCTGATGTTTAAGAATGTTGCTTTTAGCAAACAACATTTACAGACGTAACAAGATACTTTATGTTTTATGCTGATCAATGTAAAACTAGTTTTAAGTAGAATAAGAAACTTTTAATAATAAAAATTCGGTTTTTAAAAACCCGAACAACGATGAAGTTGTTTTAGTAACTCGCGCTTTTGTAAGTATATTTCTAACCGTTTGTGATATGGTAATCTTGGGTATAAAATTGGTTTGTCTTTTGGGAAAAATGTCTGTTCAGGGTTTTCTAATAAACATTTACGTTCAAGAATCTTTAATTGTGTTGAAATATTAGAGCTAGTGTCACTTTCGGTAGAAACATTTTCAAGCTTATTATGATTTAAGGGAAAATCTAAACTTTGTCTGGTGGTAGACAATTGCTTCTGTAGTTTTTTGACAGTTTTCTTAACGAGCATTTTGGATAGTTTGGCTTGTAAGTTTCTTTTGCGCCGCAGCCATAACAAAATATTCTTCCGGTTTGGAGGCAGTCCTCCCAGTGATGGCCAGATTCATCACAGTTCCAACATTTTGTTGTGATTACTGGTTTTTGAATAGCTTCAACTGAAAATTTTGACTCTTCTGAAAAAAGTTTATATCAGGTTCATTAGAATCACATATTTCTGCTACATGACGAGGCAAGTAGTGATTGGGATTACGAGCAACAAAATTTCTTTTTACATGCTCTTCGCTTAAAAAGTTCAATAAGCTTTATCTCTGACGTTGGTGTAGGCAATCTATCCGTGATAGATAAATAGATTCGAAAAATGAATCAAAGCTTTCTCCTTGTTTTTGCTTTCTATTTCGAATTTCTTCGCGTATATCAAAGCTTGATTTGAACTCACGATATTGACATCGTAAAGCCTCACAAAAATCATTCCAGTCTATGTTTTGTACTTGTTTATCTCGGGCTTTACCGGTCAATAACATATCCAAATTTCTACAAATTATGGAAAAATCTTCATTCAAATTTTACTTTGTTAATGATCTCAATCGATATAAAAATTCTTCGACATTAAGTCCTGTGTGAGAACCATCGAATTTGAGTTTCCAATTCTGTATTATGGATGTAATTTTGTCTGTATTTAAAACACTTGAGTTTGAGCTTGTGAAAGTTTGAAAATTTTGAGATGGAGTAAAATTTGGAACAAAGTTTCGAGAATTTGGTTGTGTTCTACGGTTTCTTTCTACATTCTCCGTAAAACTTATATTTTCATTTCTATTCACATTCGGTGTTGGTAACATGTTTAAATTCTGTAACAATTTAGTTAAACTTTGTTCAATTATTCGATTTAACAGCCTGTTCACAAAACTTTCATACGTTAGAAGGCAATCGAATACTAGCCTAACGATTAAGCTCTAATTTGAGTTCATTTTCTTTTTTCGTTTGGAAGTAAAAGCTTCGTAATGAATTATCAAATAATAGTATTGTCATGATATATTTTATTACTTTTCTCAAAGCTTTTCCTGTTAAACTTAAGACTTTTGTAAAACGATGTTAACCCTAAAATTAAATAAATCAAAAATAAATAAAAACAAACAATAAAAAAATTTAAAATTTGTTTTTCAAAATTAAACATTTTTTCAACGATGTTCTGAGTATGAGAAAGACAAGTATAAAGTAAACAAGTAAGAGTGTTATATTCGGCTTTGCCGAATCTTATATACCCTTCACCAATGGTGTTCAAATAACAAAATTTTTATGATTTTATTCAATGCTTTATGCCAAATTTTATTCAATGGTATTTTTAGAAACTTTTAGAATAATATATTACATTTGTAAGAGAATTTATATATATTTTAACATAACTTGTGTGTGAATTACGAATATATCAATATTTGTCTAAAAATAGATCTATTAATTTTGCAATATTTCAGTAGCTGATGCAACTCAATCAGAACGTTAGTGTAAATGTTTTATTTTCTATCCTGTTTGTTAAAGAAGTGTTTATACATATCTGTGTAAGTATATATCACGTTTAGTTATACTATTAGTTGAGCATAAAGACGTTGATCCGAGTGCTGAAACATTTGGAACAGCGAAACATATTGCAAAATTTAACAATTATAATGAACTTTACAAGTTATACGCAGCTGTATAGCTTTTAAAATGTACAACACATAATATCGAAAAAATTACCATAGCGAAAATAGGAATACAACGGTTAAAAAGAAGCCTTTCAATTTAAACTGCAGGCAATATAGGTAAAAAGTAAACACGTCAGTCCATTCTGTCAAACGTTCGTTTGCAATGCTTAGGATAAAGAAAATCCTCACCAAAAACAATTGGAACACAAGCACGATACCATAGCACACTCAATTAGAGAAAGCGATACAAAATCTATATGATTTTAAGTGATAAAAATGTGAAAGTGATCAAAATGTGAAAACAAAACTTTATGCTTTTTCTCATTCTATTAGATGATCTAACGTACGTCTCTTTAGGGCAAGAACGTTTTTATTTTTAACAAATGCAAAGATAATAAAAAAAGCCAATCTAAAAAGAATCAAAATACGATCGTGAGGCTTTAGATTATGCAAAGTAGAAGTGGAATAAAAGTGATCGTGCTATTTAATGGTTCCCGAATAAAGTTAACCAGTAAAATACTGAATTAGGATTTTTTTTTTATAAATCAAGAAGTTTTCCCTGCAGGAGAGCATAACTCCTAAGCTCATTTGGGCAGACATAGGTCGGATTCTGGATATATACTATAAGAAAAGGAATGTGACTCCTAAGAAAATGCAAGCAGATGTCTAGACACCAAAGAACAGACAATCAAATAACAACATTAAGCATAAGTTCATTGTGTGGTTAGAGCCAGAGTTTAGGGAATCAGAACGTGATAGGGATACTTTAGTCCATTCAAACATATCCTATATTTGCCACAAATAAGTAAACTACTTATACATCACAGCGTCATGTATCCAGAATATCAGCGAGAATTGCTGCTGAAGGCATTTAACGTTAATACTACAAATTGAATAAAAAAATAAATAAATGAAAAAGACAACTAGAAATAATGAAATAAGTCATAATCTTATGCCATCAACAAGTCGATATTTAAAATATGATCTATGAGTACATATGCGTAGAGTTCTGATACAATTTGTTGGTTACTAAATGAAACTATTAAAAAAACTAAATTTGGTCAGGTAACTTGACGTTTCTGTTTAGCACAAAATGTTACCTCAGATGACTATAAATACATATTTTGTAAAAAAGACCGATTTAAGTAAAGGATTTAAGAGCATTGAAAGAAAAATTTGTAGCGTCTAGAATATCATTCATGCAAGTAGTATTTTTGGAAGACAATGTGCGGTTAGAAAAACAATTGTGAATGTTTTCTGTTAAAACAGTTAACATACTTTCTTGATTTGATCAAGTTCTGAAGCGAAAATTAGAATATAATAACTATTATTTAATGAGTAAAGTATTACACCAGAAAAAATAGTTGCTTAATACTGAATTATATATAACTATGATATAAAAATTCAAAGTTAAAGAACTGAAGTTAAAATTTTATCTAGTTTGAAGTATCATTGAAGATTTTATTATTGAATAAACTATTACACAACACCTAAATCTCTAAGAAACATTCTTCGGATATATCCCTAAAGATGGTCAACATAACTAAATGTGCTTTTTAACAAAAACTCTGACGAATTATATTAAAATTTTTTGTGGAATGAAATTAATATCCGTACAAACAACAGCACAAATTATTTAATCAGAAGCTAGACGAAATGTTTATATAAAGTTTTATATTCTCATGAAAAGAATCGACTGAAAATCTACCAGTTTTCACAAAAAAGTATGGTCAAGCGAAAACACATTAGGAAATTTATTAATAAAAAAAAATATTATGTTCATAGGCAACACTATATCCTTAGAGAAATTTAATAACTGTTCGCTGGGAATCAGAAAATAATCAAAGTTTTAGCTATAATTCGGCAATTACAATAACAACATTATTTCTTACATTTCAGCTTGAGTTATTCTAATGAAAGTAATTAAAAGCTGAATTATAACTAAAGAAAAAGAAAAGAACTAAAATCCAATAACTCGTTTCCGTTATTTAAAAAATTTTTGGTAATCGCAAGGTTTTAAATTTTATAAGAGAAAATTTCAAGAAAAAGATCACGGCATATTCATATTAGTTACAGAATGGTAGAACAATTAAGACAAATGTTTAAAAAACATTTTTAAGGGACGAAAATTTTATTGATCAATAAATAAAATCAGATTCTTCAATAATGGTAGGAAATTGTCTCATTTCAAATTGGATTATTTCACAAAAGATATGTAGGTCTGGTATATTAGACCTTAATTACTGTACACTAAAAAAACTATTTTCTCTTTCGGAAAAAAGAAAAAAAAACGTTGAAGAAGCATAAACAGAATTATAACAGATAAAATGGATTGCCAATTATCATCTTTTGTAATTTTTTACAGGTTGAAGAAGTTAACTTAATGCAAGAGGCATTTAGCTTCATTAAAAAAAACCTAGAGTTTTTTAAAGATATCTTTTGAAGATATAAGTATTTAAGAAATTATACTTTCGATACAAAGACTGAATGTGTACAGTGTACCCACAAATAGTTTTAGATTGATATAATGTATCATTAATCGTAAAATTAATTAAATCTAACAAAAGAGCATCAAGATGAGTCTGAAAAAGGCATTTTGTTATAATAATAATAATATCAAATTAAATTAATTCTTAAGCAGAAGAAGCTTCATATGATATACTCGGAATACATTTATCATAATGTAGTAATGTAAATACTTGAGAATTACAACATTCTGAAAGATATATTTCTATATTATTATAAGAATATTTAAATACTATGGTACCAGAAAAGTATTTTTGTAACAAAACTGGAGATCTAACTTCTACTAAAAGATATCACAAATATTTATCGAAAGAAATTCCTAAGAATATTATGCTTATCTTTAGTTTATTTTTAAGCGTTTTATGGATATTAAAAACCACACGTCGAAACCAAAGAAACGCTCATCGGAATGAATAGGAGGACCATTGCAGCTACTAGTTATTTAAATTAGAAGACAACAAAATTATTATTAGATATCCAAGATTTAGAGCTGAAATGTCGAAACTGGAGCATTCGAGCCCGATGAGACAAGAAAATGCTTTATAAACAATAACAGGAAATTAAAGTGAATGCTGCAAAAAACACAATTGAAAATTATAGAATTCAAGAAAAATAATATATAATAATAACAATGTGGAGGGCATTTTGGTGACATATGTAAACTTGACGATAAATTTAGAGCATTTGCAAACCCCTTCAGTAGATCAAAACAGTAAATTAAACAGTAAATTAATCTAACTGGGCAAAATGACGTAATCTTAACTAATATGAATTAGCAGAAATTATGAGACAAAGAAAATACCACACCCTTTTCTTAACATTTAATTCTATCGCTTTAGGGAAAATAGAACATATACAAATTAACTAAAAAGTTTCCGGCAGTTAATTTTTAGTAATTAATGTACTGATTAAATCAATTCATTTATGTTTGAGCAATGAGTTATAAAAAGTATTGCGATTAGGACAAATTTTGACTACAAAATATTAATGGAAATGTTTTGATATTAAGCATGGTATTACTGATGAAATGTTTCGAAACAGAAAGACTTTTTGTGGAACTCATTAAAAAAATACTGCAAAGTTTATAATGACCGTAAACATTAATAGAAATTATGGACTTGTGAAAGAATAGACTAAAGTGATAATGGATTTTTATCTAAACCATACCGGAAAGCCATTTACTTTTGAATATCATTTTCTGCAGATATTGTAGATGCTGATATCTTGTGACTTGAAACTCATTTACAAGGAACACCAGCGAATAATTAGTACGGAGTTTTTAACTAAAAAGAAATTATACTATACCTATTAAAGAATCTTAATTCCCATAAGTTTAGGCAAAAGGTAAACAATTCACAAAAGTGATGCATGCAAAAAAATAATGTACAAATTCATTTTATGAGTAGCTTATAGTAGAGCAACTACAGCATTAGTTCTTTACATATTTGAAATTTGTTAGATTCCTAGACCGCCAACAAATACAGATTCATTCAAAAGCTTAAACGCTTGCGAACTGATACATGTACTAATGACCAACAACATGATATACATTATTTTTAAACACATCATAAAGATAGAGTAACAAATCCATGAAAAACAAGTGCTAAAATAATGTCTATGCGAAACTTGAACATATCTTGAAACAAGAAGTAGTTTATGTTATATGCTTTAGATTGTTATAAAGTTAGATAAATACTTCAGAAATAATATTTGGAAAGTATTGTTTTTTTCAATTTGGCAAGCCTTTTGTTCTTAGGGTATACTTAGACTCTTTAATTGATTGATATTGTATATAGATTTTGAAGGGATATTTTCAAAATTATTTTTTTCAATTTTATTAAGTTGTTTTTTGTGTTAATCACGGAAATATTACCTATATTTTGATATGTTAAACTTACATAAATTGGACCTAAAATACATTTAAAAGTTAAACGCAAAAGTTCTATATTGTTCAAAATTTTGTATCCTGATTTCGGTGTCTTGACTTTATATCTGGTAACTAACAAATATCACAACATTTTAAAATACGTGTATATCTTTTTCTTATAGGAAAAGCACATGGTTAATCTTGAATGTCTGTGAATTTAGTAGGCAGAATTAGTACCAATATATACAATTATATATAATTAATATATTAACCTATAGGTTCAGTTAGATACCATTGTAATGAGTTGTATTTTGCATAATTCATAAAAAGATTACCTACAATTTAATATAAATATACTTATTATATGTCGCAAATAATGAGCAATCACTATGTTCAAAATTTTGTATCCTGATTTCGGTGTCTTGACTTTATATCTGGTAACTAACAAATATCACAACATTTTAAAATACGTGTATATCTTTTTCTTATAGGAAAAGCACATGGTTAATCTTGAATGTCTGTGAATTTAGTAGGCAGAATTAGTACCAATATATACAATTATATATAATTAATATATTAACCTATAGGTTCAGTTAGATTTTTATACATATGTATATGTATGGTTTTGAACGTATACCATTGTAATGAGTTGTATTTTGCATAATTCATAAAAAGATTACCTACAATTTAATATAAATATACTTATTATATGTCGCAAATAATGAGCAATCACTATGTTCAAACCTCTGCGAAGGGTAGTCATCTTGTCGTGATGCAGGGGCTTAAGCGTAATGAACTCTAAGGCTATGCTGGGGGAGATTGGTATCATCGCTATCTCCGGCAGGGTCACCCATACCAGACAGGCTTAGAGGGAGCGCACTACTAAGAACTACCCACCCACCCTCTCCCTACTGGCGTCTGTTTACCCATATTGGGCGGCCAGGTGGGACCCCCTGTTTTGCCCCATATGTTTCCCATGTACGGCACCATGGGATATGGCGGCAGAACTGTCCGTTTTGGATCTTCGATCCTTGATTTAGGTCCGTCCGGCAAACCAAATCCACAGAGCGTCTGTTTCCCATATTGGGCGGCTCTGTGGTCTGCGTCTGATCCCCAGTGGGGCGGCAGTTTAATTCAGGTCTTGGTAGCAAGGATAAAATACGAAATATTTTAATCATGAAACCCCCCCAATGTCCAAAAAATTATGCCCCCTGTATCCGGTCGAGGGCTTCATAATCTCCGGAGACCCAGTTCCACCGGTGCCTGTCCCGGGCTGTGTGGAATGGTGTGCGACTGGGACTACATCGGCTCAAAGCTCTTCGTCTAGCTTGGTGGCGACACCTGGCCAAGCTAGTCTGCCGACCACAGGTTCGAAGGTTAGTCTGGTGAAAGCACCTATTCAGGCTGGCCGAAAAACTGGTGCTACTGTAACTGGTGTGGGAAAGAAGACTGTCAAATCCAGTCCTTCCCGCACAAAAAAATCGCCTGGTAAAGGCAAATTACTCTTTGAAGTACCTCTTAGCCATGCTGCGAGTACTTCTAAAGCCGCAATGGCCAAACCCCCTGCTTCGGGTAAATCCCAAGTGCTTCCTGTGCAGAAAGGAATCGTGATCCATGTTCAGATTCCCCACCTGCACACACCCCTAGGAGTCAAGGAGATGCGAATAATTCTTCCTCTCTGAAAACTCCTATCCCTGCAAAGGGGACCGGGACTAAACCCTCGGATCCCCTATCTGATCGTCCTAAGAAGCACATTTCTCCGGCTAGAAGGGCTTTTCTTCAACGGCGCGCAGCCGAGCGGAAACTGCAGCAGCTTGGCGACAAGCCTGCTGAATCCCTTACTCCTGAGGAGATTGCGGCGAAAGACAGGGCTATAAAGACTCTGGCTGAACTCCCGAGCAAGGTTACCTCAGCACCGAAAGGTGTGCCTAAACGGCAACGTTCTGAGGAGGACCACTCGTTAAGCCAGCAGCCTGGGGCTAAACGTCCTAAACCCTCTGTCATGATGGACAGATCCTTTAGCGAGATTGCCAAGGGTAAGCTCGTTAAGGCCATCATTGACAGGGGTAACCCTGACGGGTCAATTACCACCGAAAGGTGGGACTTGATCCAAGTCAAACTGGTGGGGGTTTCCATCAGGGTCCTTAGGGAAAACCCTGGTCTTCCAGGGTCGTGTTAAGCTGATGGCATGCCATAATGAGAGGTCCGCCTTTCTCTTGAGAGAGGCGATCCGGCTCATTGAAGGTATATGGGATGGAGCTAGTCTCGACGTGGTTTCTCGTGAAGAGATTCCACGTAGGCCTAGATCCACTGCCCTTGTACGCGATGGTGTGTCATCTAAGGAGGAGATCCTAGAGCTCCTTAGACTCAGCAACCCCAATCTTCCTGTCCATGATTGGAGGGTAGTAAAGGTTTCTGAGCCTAAGGATTCTCTTAGAAGGATCACTGTTGTCCTGACCCAGGAATCCCTGGAGCCACTTCGGCAGATGCGTTGGAAGATTCTCTACGGTTTCGAGAAAATCATCCTACATGTCTACCGAGGTGACGACAAGGGTCCCGAAAAGCAGGATGACAGTGTACCGGATACCCTCAATAAGGACGACGTACCTTCCGGTTCATCTGCTCCTCCCACTTCCCAGCTGAGCCCAGGCTCCCTGAGTATTGTGGATGAGGAGATGGACGAGGAATTGGACGAGGAAGCTCTCCTGAACCCCGATCTAGACGACGAGGATCAGGATGACTTCAACGTCACGGTTATCCCCCTCTTCGAGAATGATGAAGATTACTCAAATTAATCTTCATCATTCTAAAGCGGCCTCAGCCGCCCTGCTCCTTCGCGTTTCCGAACGCAAGGAGGAGCTAGTGATAATCCAGGAACCTTGGATCGTAGGAGACAGGATTCGTGGATTATCACTAAGAGGCTACAAGCTAATACACGCCAGTGGATCAGGTAGGCTGCGGGCATGTATTTTAGCTAAAAGCACTTTAAACGTCTTCATTCTATCTGATTTTAGTGATGAAGACACGGTAGTGGCTGCATTGGAAACCAGCGCAGGCCCTACACTGATCGCCTCGTGTTACATGGGCCATGACCAGATTGAACCTCCACCCAACAATTTGGTCAGGAAGACAGTGGATATGGCTGTCAGCAGAAATCTGCCGCTAATAATAGGTGCGGATGCAAATGCCCATCACACCATCTGGGGCAGCTCTAACATTAATGAAAGAGGTGAGTCTATTTTTGATTTTCTTCTTCGTAGCAGTTTAGATGTTGTCAACACAGGGTCAGAACCCACCTTTGTAGTAAGCAATAGGCAAGAGGTTCTTGATATTACTTTGGTAAGCTCTTTGCACCATAATCTAATTAAAAACTGGAGAGTGTCAAATGATTGCTCCTTTTCCGATCACAGGTATCTTGAATTCGAACTTCAGTTCACTCAAGATAAACCAACACCCTTCTTAAATAGGAAGAGAACAAACTGGGACATGCACAAAGAATCCCTCTGTCGACTCTTGCCCACTCTACCGCATATAGACTCTTGCGAAGACATTGATCTAGCTGTCAACACACTGACCAATGCCTTTCAGCAAGCTACAAATCAAGCTTGTAAGAAAATCACCAGGAAAGGTAAATGCAAACCACCCTGGTGGTCACCCGACATTGAGAAGATACGCAAGGAATGTCGACGTCTGTTTAACGAAGCTAAGAGGACATCCAACTGGGTCCCCTACAAAGCTTCAGTTAACAGATTTAAAAATGTCGTCAGGAACGCGAAGAGGCAATCGTGGAGAAATTTCTGCAGCGGCGTGGAAGGATCTTCCGAGACTAGCCGACTTCGTAAAATCCTGACCTCCTCTCCCTCCGTCACTGGTTATATTCAAAAAGCCTGTGGCAACTGGACCACCAGTAGTTATGAAACCCTTGAGGTCCTCATGGGCACACACTTCCCTGGATGCAGTGCTCTGCATCGCGAGCCAGTGTCCAGTAACTCGACTGTCATCGGGTCCTCACCCATCCTCATTGATAGAGGAAAAATCAAGTGGGCTCTTGACAGTTTCAAACCATATAAGTCAGCGGGTCCGGATGGAATCATCCCAGCTGACCTTCAGCATAACGCTGAGACTATAACTCCCTGGCTCATCAGGATTTTTATGAGCTGTCTTAAATTCTCATATATACCGGAATCCTGGACCAGATGTGAGGTAGTATTCATCCCTAAAGCGGGTAAAGCTAGCCACACAAAATCGAAGGACTTCAGACCAATCAGTCTCAGCTCCTTCCTTCTTAAAACTTTAGAACGCATTATTGATGTTCACTTACGATCATCAATCAATCCACGCTTTCTCTCTAAATCACAGCACGCCTACAATAAAGGTAAGTCTGTTGAAACAGCACTCCACTCACTTGTTAGTTCCTTAGAAAAATCACTTGAGTTCGGCGAATTTTCACTGGTTGCCTTTCTAGATATAGAGGGAGCCTTTAATAATATTAAGCCCACGTCGATTACTTCGGCAATGGCGGATATAGGAGTTGATGACTCTATCATCTCTTTTATTAGAAAACTTCTTTCCTATAGAATTATTTTCTCTACCTTGGGAAAAGCTACAGTATATAAAGTAGCATACCGAGGTACTCCTCAGGGGGGTGTTTTATCTCCCCTGCTCTGGAACCTTGCCATCAACAAATTGTTAATGGAATTGGACTCTCTGCGCTTCAAAACTATTGCTTACGCAGATGATGTCGCTATTGCAGTTTCGGGCAAGTACCTAAACACTATCTCGCAGCGACTCGAAGTCGCTCTCGCCACACTTACTGAATGGAGCGTTTCCAATGGCCTGGGAGTTAACCCCGCCAAAACGGAACTCGTTCTTTTCTCTAGGAAATACAAGATTCCCCAGTTCAATCTTCCAAAGCTTGATGGAACGGAACTGGTACTCACGGATCATGCCAAATACTTAGGTGTGATCCTGGACTCTAAGCTGTCCTGGAACTTAAACACCCAATCTAGGGTGTCTAAGGCTTCCATTGCACTATACTCGTGCAGAAGAGCTCTAGGAAATACGTGGGGCCGCACAGACCAACTGGTCCGCACAGACCAACTGGTCCACAGAAAGTACCTGTACGATCTCCAGACTTACATGGCCAACTTACGACAGTAAGCGCTTTGCAATCCTGGTCAGCTTTTCGCGCCATAGACTTCGCACCCTTATTTCAGTACTCACAGGACACTGTCTTATAGGTATACATGCTAGAAGACTTAATCTTCAAAGCAATGACTACTGCAGAAGTTGTCACAATGCAGAGGAGGAAGAAACAATATCCCACTTCCTCTGTCACTGCCCAGCACTTGCTGAACCTAGAACCCTCCATCTAGGATTCCCATTTCTGCACGATCTATCAGAGATCTCGAACATCAATATTCGTAAAATAGGCTCTTTTATCGATGCATCTGGCTGGCTCTAACTGAGCCTCTTACTCTCGGTAGTTTTAAGAATTTAATTTTCTCTATCCTTGCAGGAATTACAAAGGGACCTCTTTATGGACCCAAGTGAGGTGGACCTTACAGTCTGCATCCTGCCTAACCTAACCTAACCTATGTTCAAAAGTCATACCACTATTTTTAGACATATGTACATCGTATTTCCGTCTACTGAAATCAGATTTGTGTAGCTCCTGGATGGCGTACCGACATAAGTTAAATATTGGATGTTAATAGTGTTCTATGAAGTTTATTATCAAATTTCAATATACTTATACATTTCTATTAACACCTGAGATATAGCCAAAACTCGAAATTCGATGCCGAATTAAAATTTTATATTTCCTTTTAAATCATATTTGTTTAATTTGTATAAAATTCTTCAATTTGTTTAAAATTCCTCAATTTGCGGATAGTATACTGACATGAATAAGATGTCAGATCTTAGGAAATCCACTAAAGCAAAACGATATTAAATATCATCAAAATCGGTATATAACAATCTGAGATATAGCCAAAACTCCAAATTCGATGTCCCGCTAATTGCCGAATTTAAAATATTTTTTTTTTGTTTAAATATACTTTTTTGTAAAAAAATACATTTTTTTGTAAAAAAAATCATTTTTTTTGAAGAAAGTTTTCTGAATTGTATATCAAATTTTAGGAAATCATTCAACGCAGAGCACTGTTGAATTTCATCGTAATTGGTATATCAACAACTCAGATATCGCTAAAGCAAAATATATCGATGTACGCAAATTGGCAATTTTAAAAATTTTTTTTAAAAAAACATCATTTAAAAAAAAAATTTCGAATTATATGTCAGATTTTAGAAAATACTTCAACGCAGCACGCTATCAAATTTCATCAAAATCGGTCCATAAACACCAGAGATATCGACAAAATTCAAAATTCGATGAGAATTTAAAAAATTTTTTTTAAACAAGTAAGAGTGGTATATTCGGCTTTGCCGAATCTTGGATACCCTTCACCAATAGTGTTTCAAAAGTAAAATACAAAATCGTATGAATATATTGATAATTATATAGTTTCTGATTACTGACTTAGTTGAGCCCCACACAAATGCTTCATATGTATATTAATTTTCTTTTGTTCATACTAAATGTAATTCCTAGCAATATTTGGTTATACTAGTACAAGGTGGCGCAAAAGTAATCCTCCTATCAGAAAATGCTCTAAATTTTGCAATTGGCCCCTAATGTCAATTCTGTTTTGGCATTTGTGTAGTAAACACTTGCAAAATACACGTTAATAAACAATGTTACTCTACACTGCTCCAGAACGCGGAATATTGGTGAAAAAAAGTAATCCTCCTATCAGAAAATGCTCTAAATTTTGCGATTGGCCCCTAATGTCAATTCTGTTTTGGCATTTGTGTAGTAAACACTTGCAAAATACACGTTAATAAACAATGTTACTCTACACTGCTCCAGAACGCGGAATATTGGTGACTATTTATTTGGCCAATAATCGGTCGGTGACTTTGGGACAACGTGAGTTTCGTCGCAGATTTCCTACCCTACTGGTGAAATACTGCTCGCCTCGAAGAGACTGGCACAACACGAGATGCTGCCAGGCGTGGCAGACCCCGCAGTCGCCGTTCTGCAGAGAATATTGCTGCTGTAGCCGAGGATGTCATGGAAGCGCCGTCGACATCGATCAGACGACGTGCCATGCAAATGCGTATCAGTCAACGGTCTTTACAGCGAATTTTGGTAAAAAATTTGAAGATGTTTCCGTACAAAGTCCAGACGGTGCATCAGCTGTTAGCTGCTGACCGCCAATCGCGTCTAACATACGCTCAAGCCATCCTTAATCACCACCAAGAGGAAGACGATTTTTCATTAAAAATAATCATGAGTGATGAGGCCCATTTCCATCTTACCGGGTACGTAAATAAGCAAAATTTACGTGAAAATCCGCGTGTAACCCACGAAGAGCTATTACACCCGCTCAAAGTCATTGTATGGTGTGCTTTTTTCGCTGGAGGAGTCATCGGACCTTTTTTCTTCAAAGACGTAGCGGGCCAAACGGTTACTGTGAATGGTGAGCGCTACAGAGCAATGATTAACGAGTTCCGTTTGCCGCAACTTGATGAATTGGGATTGGAAAACATGTGGTTCCAACAGGACGGTGCAACGGCATACACTGCACGTGCCACAACCGATATGCTGAAGGATGCATTTCCCGGGCGCCTGATCTTCCGTTTTGGCGATTTGCACTGGCCAGCAAGATCGCCTGATTTGACCGCTGCAGACTTCTTTTTGTGGGGCTTTTTGAAGTCGCGGGTTTATGTTAACAAGCCTCAGACTCTTGCAGCTCTTAAAGACAATATCCGTCAAGAATGTGAGGACCTATCGCCGGAAGTTTTGGCCAAAGTGATGTAAAATGCTATAAAAAGGGCTCAAATGACAATCAACTCTGGCCGGAAAACGAAAAGCTTTTCGGTGGCGTCATCATCTAGAATAGTTAGGTTGGGCAGGTGGCTGATGTATAAGGCAGCGTCACTTGGATTCTAAAGTACGATAGACCCGATAAACCATGCAGAAAAGATGCTTCAAAATGTAGATGCCCTTAGATTTGCAAGAGTACATCGATTTGATGAAGATTAAGTATTCTGGCACACAACCCAAAAACACAGTGCCCAGTGAGGGTTGTGTACTTTAATTCATACGAATTATCCAACTATTAAGGTTAATGAATAGTTATGTAAAACTCTGAAGTTAGCGGACTGATTTAGGTCAAAGTTTTAACAATGATTGTCAATGTATACAAGCCTTAGAATTATAAGGTATACACACTTAGTTTTAGATACATGCGTGAAATATATAGCTAGCTATGAATGGATATCAGCTTTGGCGGAAAATTTATGAAGATTTACGTATTAATCTGAAGTTAGTTAACTAATTAAGATGAATACTTCAACAATAATATTTGGGATGCATTGTTCTTTCGATCTGTCCGATGGATATGTGGAAAGTTTTGCTCTAGTTCTTTGTGCAATTATAACGTGATTTAATTTATCAGCATTAAAGTGATTCCCGGTCGGGGTTATATGGGAGATAACAGAAAATTTGAACCGAGCTCGCCCATTTTCAAAGCCGAACTTTTCAAGAGATCGCCCTGAATAACGATATTGTACAACGTCTTTATACATACTAAATGCCATCATCGTATCTATTATAATAGATAGATAATTATAATTTGTCATTTATTTACTACTAAGAGATTGCCTTAGGCGAAGTTATACGGGAGCAATAGTCAAACGTGAACGGATTTCTCCCAATTACAATTAAACAATTTAAATTTTCGTTGATATGTGAGATACATACATACATATGTAGGTTTTGAACGGATATCATGTAATTAGCTGCATTTTTGTACTTCCTAGGAAGATTACCTATAATTTGATATATAATACATTCTCAAATGTTATCATAATGTTCAAAAGTTAGACACAAAATTAAGATAAATGCAGTGTGTCTGTCTGCTAAAACCAGATTTGTGGAGCTCCTGAATTGTCCCACCCTGAATTTCAACATTGTCGATCAAAACACCATCGCTTAAACGCTAAATTATATCTACCACAAATTACAGAATGCATCAGGATTTAGATAATCCCCTGCGAAGGACGCTATTAAACTTCATCAAAATAAACATCTGAGATATCGACAAAACAGGAGCTCCAAAAACTTGACTACAACAGAAAAAAGGACAGATTGGTAGACGGACGGACATGTAGACGGACGGACATATAGACGGACGGACAAACAAACAGACGGACGGACGGGCAAACAAACAGATGGACGGACAGAGGGACGGAGGTCGCGGAATCGATTCTTGTGCCGATTCTGAGTTGATCGGTACAATTTGAATGGTATTCATAATCAGATTCGTGGAGTATATATATCAGATTTTAGAAAATCCTCCCATAAAGAACAATGTCAAATTTCATCACAATCGGTCCATAAACACCTGAGATATCGCTGAAACAATACTTACAAAATGTAAACAAAATTTCTTAGACACGTACTTTGGGCAATTTGCTGTACATCAAATGTAGTGTTATGGCGATATCTCAATTGTTTATAGACCGCTTTTGATAAAATTTAATAACGTGCTTGGTGGGGGAATTTCCTAAAATCTGATATAAAATTTATGTAGGTCCGTATTAAAGGAGGATAGTTTTTCCTATTTCTGCATTTAATTTTTTCAACAAACATTCTCTAATGTGTACTTTGGGCAATTTGCGATACATCAAATTCAGTGTTTTGGCGATATCTCAGTTGTTTATGGACCGATTTTGATAAGATACAGAGTGCTTTGGGAAAATATTTCCTACAATCTGATATATAACATATTATCACATGTACACCAGGAGTATTTTTTTTCTTTTGTTATTTAAAAGTGTGTTTCAATCAAAAATTTTAAAATTTTCGTCTAATTTTTGGTATTTTTTCGATATTTTCGGTGTTTATAAACCGATTTTAATGAAATTTAATAGCGTTCATTGCGGGAGAATTTCCTAAAATCTGGTATATAATTTATGTAAGTCCATCCTCCAGGGGCTTCAGAAACTTGATTTCAACAGACAGACAGACAGACAGACAGACGGACGGACAGACAGACAGACGGACGCTTAATCGATTCTCCTCCCGATTCTGAGTCGATCGGTATAATTTTTATGGGGTCTACGATCACTAATAAAAAAATTACAAACGGAATCACAAACTTATAATACCCTTTCACCTATTGGTGAAGGGTATAAAAAGGACAGACAGGTAGACGGACGGACGGACAGACAGGTAGACGGACGGACGGACAAACAGACGGACGGACGTCGCGAAATCGATTCTCCTGCCGATTCTGAGACGATCGGTACAACTTGAATGGTATTTATAATCAGATTTGTGGAGTTTATATCAGATTTTAGGAAATCCTCCCACAAAGAACGCTGTCAAATTTCATCACAATCGGTCCATAAACACCTGAGATATCGCTGAAACAATATTTACAAAATGTAAACAAAATTTCTTAGACACGTACTTTGGGCAATTTGCTGTACATCACAAGTAGTGTTTTGGCGGTATCTCAGTTGTTTATGGACCGCTTTTGATAAAATTTTATAATGTGCTTGGCGGGGGAATTTCCTAAAATCTGATCTATAAAATCTTATGTAGTCGATCGGTATAATTTTTATGGGGTCTACGATCACTAATAAAAAAATTACAAACGGAATCACAAACTTATAATACCCTTTCACCTATTGGTGAAGGGTATAAAAATATGTAAATTTTAAAAAATTTTTTTAAAATTCGTCAATTTGTACCCATCGAATTTTAGTATTTTGCCGATATCTCCGGTGTTTATGGACCGATTTTGATGAAATTTAATAGCGTACTGCGTAGGTCAATTTCCTTGATTTCACAGACAGACAGACAGACGGACATGGCTAAATCGACTCTCCTGGCGATTCTGAGTCGATCGGTATAATTTTTATGGGGTCTAAGACGAATAATGAAAAAATTACAAACTGAATGACAAACTTATAATATGACTATAACTAATATGAATTAGCAGAAATTATGAGACAAAGAAAATACCACACCCTTTTCTTAACATTTAATTCTATCGCTTTAGGGAAAATAGAACATATACAAATTAACTAAAAAATTTCCGGCAGTTAATTTTTAGTAATTAATGTACTGATTAAATCAATTCATTTATGTTTGAGCAATGAGTAATAAAAAGTATTGCGATTAGGACAAATTTTGACTACAAAATATTAATGGAAATCTTTTGATATTAAGCATGGTATTACTGATGAAATGTTTCGAAACAGAAAGACTTTTTGTGGAACTCATTAAAAAAATACTGCAAAGTTTATAATGACCGTAAACATTAATAGAAATTATGGACTTGTGAAAGAATAGACTAAAGTGATAATGGATTTTTATCTAAACCATACCGGAAAGCCATTTACTTTTGAATATCATTTTCTGCAGATACTGTAGATGCTGATATCTTGTGACTTAAAACTCATTTACAAGGAACACCAGCGAATAATTAGTACGGAGTTTTTAACTAAAAAGAAATTATACTATACCTATTAACGAATCTTAATTCCCATAAGTTTAGGCAAAAGGTAAACAATTCACAAAAGTGATGCATGCAAAAAAAAATGTACAAATTCATTTTATGAGTAGCTTACAGTAGAGCAACTACAGCATTAGTTCTTTACATATTTGAAATTTGTTAGATTCCTAGACCGCCCACAAATACAGATTCATTCAAAAGCTTAAACGCTTGTGAACTGATACATGTACTAATGACGAACAACATGATATACATTATTTTTAAACACAACATAAAGATAGAGTAACAAATCCATGAAAAACAAGTGCTAAAATAATGTCTATGCGAAACTTGAACATATCTTGAAACAAGAAGTAGTTTATGTTATATGCTTTAGATTGTTATAAAGTTAGATAAATACTTCAGAAATAATATTTGGAAAGTATTGTTTTTTTCAATTTGGCAAGCCTTTTGTTCTTAGGGTATACTTAGACTCTTTAATTGATTGATATTGTATATAGATTTTGAAGGGATATTTTCAAAATTATTTTTTTCAATTTTATTAAGTTGTTTTTTGTGTTAATCACGGAAATATTACCTATATTTTTATATGTTAAACTTACATAAATTGGACCTAAAATACATTTAAAAGTTAAACGCAAAAGTTCTATATTGTTCAAAATTTTGTATCCTGATTTCGGTGTCTTGACTTTATATCTGGTAACTAACAAATATCACAACATTTTAAAATATGTGTATATCTTTTTCTTATAGGAAAAGCACATGGTTAATCTTGAATGTCTGTGAATTTAGTAGGCAGAATTAGTACCAATATATACAATTATATATAATTAATATATTAACCTATAGGTTCAGTTAGATTTTTATACATATGTATATGTATGGTTTTGAACGTATACCATTGTAATGAGTTGTATTTTGCATAATTCATAAAAAGATTACCTACAATTTAATATAAATATACTAATATATATACTAATATTATATGTCGCAAATAATGAGCAATCACTATGTTCAAAAGTCATACCACTATTTTTAGACATATGTACATCGTATTTCCGTCTACTGAAATCAGGTTTGTGTAGCTCCTGGATGGCATACCGACATAAGTTAAATATTGGATGTTAATAGTGTTCTATGAAGTTTATTATCAAATTTCAATATATTTATACATTTCTATTAACACCTGAGATATAGCCAAAACTCGAAATTCGATGCCGAATTACAATTTTATATTTCCTTTTAAATCATATTTGTTTAATTTGTATAAAATTCTTCAATTTGTTTAAAATTCCTCAATTTGCGGATAGTATACTGACATGAATAAGATGTCAGATCTTAGGAAATCCACTAAAGCAAAACGATCTTAAATATCATCAAAATCGGTATATAACAATCTGAGATATAGCCAAAACTCCAAATTCGATGTCCCGCTAATTGCCGAATTTAAAATATTTTTTTTTTTTTAAATATACTTTTTTGTAAAAAAAATACATTTTTTTTTGTAAAAAAAATCATTTTTTTTGAAGAAAGTTTTCTGAATTGTATATCAAATTTTAGGAAATCATTCAACGCAGAGCACTGTTGAATTTCATCGTAATCGGTATATCAACAACTCAGATATCGCTAAAGCAAAATATATCGATGTACGCAAATTGGCAATTAAAAAATTTTTTTTTAAAAAAACAGCATTTAAAAAAAAATTTCGAATTATATGTCAGATTTTAGAAAATACTTCAACGCAGCACGCTATCAAATTTCATCAAAATCGGTCCATAAACACCAGAGATATCGACAAAATTCAAAATTCGATGAGAATTTTAAAAATTTTTTTTAAAAAATATGTAAATTTTAAAAAAATTTTTTAAAATTCGTCAATTTGTACCCATCGAATTTTAGTATTTTGCCGATATCTCCAGTGTTTATGGACCGATTTTGATGAAATTTAATAGCGTACTGCGTAGGTCAATTTCCTTGATTTCACAGACAGACAGACAGACAGACATGGCTAAATCGACTCTCCTGGCGATTCTGAGTCGATCGGTATAATTTTTATGGGGTCTAAGACGAATAATGAAAAAATTACAAACTGAATGACAAACTTATAATACCCTTTCACCTATTGGTGAAGGGTATAAAAAGTTCGGGGTTTAGGAACAAGTTTCCTGATTTCGATAGACCGGATTCCAAAGTAACTAGAAACGATAGAACATTGTGACACTCCAGTGGCTCAATAGAGTTGCACACCGACGAGCACGTTCACCCTTTCCTATACTCAGTCGAGTAGCTCGATAGTAGCTCTTACAAACGATAGAAAAGTGTGACACCCCAGTGGTTCAATAGAGTTGGATACCATGCTGTCATCAATTAGCACTTTCGCCCTCTCTTGCGCTCTTACATAGACCCTATTCCGAAAAATGTATTGCGTACCGGTGAAATACAACTATCATGTATGGGCAGGTGCTTCAAAGTTTATTTTGGAACTTCTTGACCGAGTACAGGAGGTTATCCAACTCTATTGTTATCTTGTTACTACTTTGGAATGTGCTCTAACAAAATCAGGAAACTCGTTTTCGATACATGAACTTTCTTACGCAATACACGTCTATCTGTTAGAGCTCATCCTTTCGTAGTCGACTGGCCAATAGACAGAAAATACTCTACATATAGACGATATACTAGTCGTATAGTTCGCATGTAGAATTTGCTTCCCGCAGAAGTTTTTCCAACCAGTTGCAATATAGGGAATTTTAAATCAAATATTTACAAATACTACCTATTCCCTATTGTATTGTGTTCAGGTCCTAAACAAAAAAAATTAAATAACCGTTTTATTTGTTTCCCAGTCGATTAGAATTTTTTAATTGCCTGATTTGACATTTACTTTCGTCTATACATTTCATTTGCGAACCAAAATTTTAAAAGCTCTTTCTCGTTTCACTCAAAAAAAATGTTAAAAACCAAAAGTTAAATTTTTTCGTAAGTTGACGTACAATTTGAAAAAAATGTAGTTTCAAAAACAGGCTGTAAGTCTTCAGGATTAATACCATAATTGACATTTCCATTTGGCGAAACATTAAGATTATCATCTTGATTCGAAATTAAAACATCGTGATTTTGAAAATTTGGACTTCTACCTGGGGTTGTTACATTTTCTGGTATAAAAGATGTAGATTCTTGAAATAAATTTCTACTAGTACTACGCGTGTTATATCGAGAAGCCATTGCCCCGCGCCCTTTACCTCGAACGTTTTCTGCAACTTTTGTTTGAATAACTAATTTTCTTAATTCATTAAGCTGACATGATCGTTTACATACGGGACATTCAGAAGTGGTTGCTAAAAAATTTTCAATACACGTTCTATGTAAACATCTGCATAGTTCCATCCGTGTATATCCATTTCTGTGTTTTACCATTTTGAGTGTGTATTGATAAGTAGTTAAGTTTTTTGTTATAAGTGAGTATTGTTGTATTCTCCCACTAAGTAAGTCTGAGTAGGTAAAAAGACAATGAGAATAACATATTTATTTTCCTATAGTTTTGCAAATTGGATGGAATGAGTATTAGTGGTTATACAATAGATAACTTATAGTATGTCGTCTAAAGTTTACTTATAGGATAAAATAAAAACTAAAAACGACATTCGATTAGTTTTTTTTTTTTTCAAAACTTTGCTGTTTTGGTAGGAGTTTTTTCAAAAATTTGTTATTTTTGTGAGAAATCTTTCAAAAATTTCATCTTTTTATAGGAAATGTTTCAAAAATATCTTATTTTGTATAGGAAATTTTTCAAAAATTTCTTATTTTAATACGAGATTTTTCAAAAATTTAAAAATTCGGTTTAATCAGGCTTGAGTTCATTTAACTTTCAAATTATTAATTTTGAAAATTTGAAAAGTAATTGTGGAGAAAAACTGAAAAAATTATTTTTTGAACGAGGCTCAGTGGATTGCAATTTCTGTCCCGCCACAGGACGACATCAGCACTTAGCGCCCTCGACCACAGTCGAGTTGTCAAATTGCAGAGATAATCATCAATTTAACTCATTGAGTTTAATCGAACATCACTACGTTTAATTGATTGTGCATTCTCCTATTACTTGTTTTGCTCGATCTTTTCACTTGCCGTTGGCATGTAGAGAAGAACAAGACTTTTTGGTTTGATGCTATTTTTAGAATAGTAACAATGTTAACAACATATGTATGTAAGTAAATTACATGAATGTATGTAAATGCAACGTGCCCTTTGCTTTTATTTATTTGGGAATTTTTATAGGAAATTCAATTTTTTATCGGATAGAATTTTTTTTTTAATTTTAAAGAAAATTTTTCCTTAATTTTTATAGAAAATTTAAAAAAAAATTCTTGTTTTTGTAGGTAATTTTTATTTTTTTTTTATTTTTATAGGCAATTTTTATTTTTTTTTAAATTTTATAGGAAATTTTTAAAAAATTTATTATTTTTAAAAAATTTCTTATTATTATAGGATTTTTAAAAACTTCAATTCTTAAAAAATTTTACTCCGTCCCATTATCTTTTTTGCTTTTATTTCTATATTATTCATTTTTATAGTCAATTAAAATATATAGGTACACACAAACACTGAAAAATGTTAAAAATTTCTTATTTTTATAAAAAAAATTTGAAAAATTTCTTATTTTTATAAAAAAAATTTCAAAAATTTCTTATTTGATAGAATTTTTTTTAATTTTAAAGAACATTTTTCCTTAATTTTTATAGGAAATTTTAAAAAAATTTCTGGTTTTTGTATTTCACTTATTTTATATTCTTTTGACAATTTTTTTCCTTTTCTTTCTATATTATTCTTTTTTATAGTCAATTAAAATATATACACACAAACACTGAAAAATGTTAGTATTTCAACATAGAAACATTATTGCTATTATTGTCCTTGCATTTACCACAAGTTATTCGAAATACTCATAAATACTTATAGTTATCTAAGTATTTTGGAACAAGAAACAGTTGTAAACAGATAAATTTATCTTTTTCAACTTATAAGCAAAAGCATCAGTTACTGACTTTGTGGGTAGAGTGGATGAGCAAAAACAAAAGCAGACAATATCGGTTACACTCATTCACTCATTTATACTATAAGTATTGAGTACTACTATGGTGTATTCGTTTTTGATGAACAATATTGTATACTCTTGCAGACGTTTAGTTCTATGGTACGCATGACTACATTCGTTTATTATAAGGCATTCTTCACCTTCGACCATAGTTTGATTACAAACATGACAGACGTACGGTTCAATAGCAAGTGGTGCTAAAGGAATTGGTGGTAGAGGCTGAATAGGTGATGGAGTATGCGTCAAAGACATGATTGAGTTTGATTTAAAATATCAAAAATAAATAAAAAAGGTTAAAAGAAATAATTCTTAAAGAAAATTGATAATCACTTCTGGGATTGTTGGCTAAATTATTGCTAAAAATTCTGTTCTGAATAACACAAAAAAAAAATATAATTCAAAATATGTTTGACGATTTATAAAATCGTTAGCAAAAAATTAATAAAAGTTGATTACTTTTATTTTGTATAATAAATATATAATTAGTTTCTAGTTCGTGGTTGCTTAATCAGTGAATAAGAATGGAGATTCGTTGGTCATAATTGATTTGGGTGAACTTACACAGGAAAACAAAATTTGGTGTATTGAGCTATAAAAATAGTCCCTATATTTCTAAACCTTAAGACATAACTTTTAACGGATGTATCTCTTTACAAAACGGTCTTTAAGATGCAGATAGCATGATGAAAAAATCCCTTTAATGCAAGAGTGCCTGAAAACTTGTCTAAAAGGTCCTTAAACACAAAGTATTTCTAACGCTTTTACAAAACCAAAATCTTTTTGACATCATTCTCTAGAATTTTAGAAAGTGCTAACAAAATAACAAACGGTTAGTGTATTCGATTGCTGATTCCTAGTTTTAAAACTTAAAACTATTATTAAAAAAAAAAAAAACACAACACTTTCACTTTTCGAAATCAAATTCCAACTGTATTTTATTTTTCTTCTTACACTTCTTTTTATACTAAGTTTCACAATTTTTTCTTATGACTAAAATATCGATTAGTAATGAAATTAATTGTTGAAAAACAATTCCGAGAAATTAATAAGAAATGTTTTATTGCAAAACAGTTCTTAATAAATTTTGTTGCATTTATCAAATGCATAAACGGTTCTTGGAATTAAAGCGTGAATGAACTAAATAAATTTATTAAATGCATAATGCATAAACGGTTCTTGGAATTAAAGCGTGAATGAGCTAAATAAATTTATTAAATGCATAATGGATAAATGGTTCTTGGAATTGCTTTTTAAACAAAGTAGGAAAGTAGGTAAATTAAAGTGAGTATGTATGTATATATTTATGTACGTGTACATATATATTTATATTATATTGACTCGTGTTGAGGGAATAATGGGAGACATTATAACAATTCCTCAAATAACTAAAAGATCCAGTAAGCTTTTACCAGGTATTCTAAAATTAAAAGTCCTGAAATCATAAGATTTTGGTCTCATTCTTTGAATGAACTTTGCTAAATTTAAAAATAAAAACAATTTTAGAGCCGTTTCGAAAAAAAAAATTCATTTCGGCCCCACTTTGGGCGCCATATTCTTTATTGTAATGTACACCAAATTAAATTTGGTATTGATGCTAAATTAAAGGAATAAGCCTTTGATGCATCTGAGTGTGCATGTTTGAAAGAGGACTACGGGAGCCATGATTTCCGCTAGCAAGCAGCCGGTTGGGGGGGAGCGTCCTTTTCTCCATACATCCCTTTTCTTACAACAAGATATTATTAAGGACTCCCTTTTTAGTAACTCTACTCTATAATGCTACAAATGGACCACTGTGACTAAACATCTAGCAAAAGAAATTATAATACCCCAAAATTCAGTCAATATTTGAACTCTAAACAAAGCTATAAGTTTACTATGACCAGTAGGTAGTCACCCTGATGTCCTGGGGACTATTGCCTCGAAACCCTCACCTACCAATGCTCTAATGGCATAAAATACTAATAAAGAAATAAGCGAACCACTATCATTCAGTTTACAAATCCATTCTGGATACAAATTTATTTATATTTAAAAATTCTATAATTTAACATTATCTTTTAAAATTTGCTTAAAAATTATAATATAAAAAATATCATATTTAAAGAAAGCTTTTGCTTATGAAAATTAATGGCCACGTTCCATAACTCGATCGACTCAAAAAAAAGTTCTAATGATTCATTAAACAAACAGCAGGCTACACGAACACCGACTACAAAAGTCGTTAGCTGCAATCGTCGCCTCGTAGTCAGCTATTTAATTATTTTGTGGACGGCAGCTAAATTTAAGACGGCAGCTACATTTCGAAACATCTGTTTATGAGTGGTGCCAATATCGCGTTTCTAAGATGGACAAAATAACAATTTTAATTTTGATAAAAACGACATAAATTCATTTTATTTATTAATCTCCGAAATCAACTGTTTTCCTGTACCTGATAGTATGTCTACATCAAAAAAAAAAAAAATATATATATATATAGAAAGATTTTGGTATGATCTCTTATAGTTTAAGAGTTATGCGCTTTTTAAATTTCACGTATAATACGGTATAACTTTAGAAGTTTATATCCGGTATTAACTTTTTTGGTATCAAACAAAAGCTACTGAAAATATCTTTTATATTCTTATATATTCTATATAATATTCTTTATAATAGATTAAGAGCTATAATATACTATAAACTTATTTCTGCAACCGACTTTTTTTTATAAAAATTCGCATATCTTAAAACAATATAGATATAAGTATGCTTTTTTATATAATGCATTTTATAAAGGACATACTGGGCTTTTATATAACATGAACTACGTAGCTCTAGCACACGTAGCGTGTGAGTTAGACAGTTTGAAAAATAACTTTTTAAAATTTTACTTATATTGAGTTAGAGTTATATAAATATAAATTTTATTAGATATTATTATATACATTAAATATATAAATATTTGATAAGTATGTCAATTGTTTACATAAATTCTCCCCATTGTATTTATGGTAAATAAAGTCAAGTGGTTTAAATCGCTCATTTATTTCAATATTATATGGTGTTGACAGCACTAAATCTATTATTGTCGCCAACAAAAATAGAAAATAGTTTAATTTTGGCTACAGCTACAACGGTGTCGTGTATCTGTGTCGACTCCAAAAAATTTATTTTTATTTGAATGCATGTATTCTAATTTTGACAGGTTGTAGCCCATAGCCTGCCGTTGTCTATGTGTTTAATGCATGAGTGTTTTATTTGTGTTCTGTATAACAAGTGACAAGTTTTATTGAGTAAAAAACGTAAGTATTATTTTTTTTTTGGGTTCTATATTACAAATTCAAATATCATTGAAGTCAAATTCAAACGAGTGATAAAAAATAATCGGCTTAATAAAATTTAAAACAAGTAAGAGTGTTATATTCGGCTTTGAAGAATCTTATATACCCTTCACCAATGGTGTTCAAATAACAAAATTTTTATGATTTTATTCAATGCTTTATGCCAAATTTTATTCAATGGTGTTTTTAGAAACTTTTAGAATAATATATTACATTTGTAAGAGAATTTATATATAGTTTAACATAACTTGTGTGTGAATTACGAATATATCAATATTTGTCTAAAAATAGATCTATTAATTTTGTAATATTTCAGTAGCTGATGCAACTCAATCAGAACGTTAGTAAATGTTTTATTTTCTATCCTGTTTGTTAAAGAAGTGTTTATACATATCTGTGTAAGTATATATCACGTTTAGTTATACTATTAGTTGAGCATAAAGACGTTGATCCGAGTGCAGAAACATTTGGAACAGCAGACATAGGTCGGATTCTGGATATATACTATTAGAAAAGGAATGTGACTCCTAAGAAAATGCAAGCAGATGTCTAGACACCAAAGAACAGACAATCAAATAACAACATTAAGCATAAGTTCATTGTGATAGGGATACTTTAGTCCATTCAAGCATATCCTATATTTGCCACAAATAAGTAAACTACTTATACATCACAGCGTCATGTATCCAGAATATCAGCGAGAATTGCTGCTGAAGGCATTTAACGTTAATACTACAAATTAAATAAAAAAATAAATAAATGAAAAAGACAACTAGAAATAATGAAATAAGTCATAATCTTATGCCATCAACAAGTCGATATTTAAAATATGATCTATGAGTACATATGCGTAGAGTTCTGATACAATTTGTTGGTTACTAAATGAAACTATTAAAAAAACTAAATTTGGTCAGGTAACTTGACGTTTCTGTTTAGCACAAAATGTTACCTCAGATGACTATAAATACATATTTTGTAAAAAAGACCGATTTAAGTAAAGGATTTAAGAGCATTGAAAGAAAAATTTGTAGCGTCTAGAATATCATTCATGCAAGTAGTATTTTTGGAAGACAATGTGCGGTTAGAAAAACAATTGTGAATGTTTCCTGTTAAAACAGTTAACATACTTTCTTGATTTGATCAAGTTCTGAAGCGAAAATTAGAATATAATAACTATTATTTAATGAGTAAAGTATTACACCAGAAAAAAATAGTTGCTTAATACTGAATTATATATAACTATGATATAAAAATTCAAAGTTAAAGAACTGAAGTTAAAATTTTATCTAGTTTGAAGTATCATTGAAGATTTTATTATTGAATAAACTATTACACAAGACCTAAATCTCTAAGAAACATTCTTCGGATATATCCCTAAAGATGGTCAACATAACTAAATGTGCTTTTTAACAAAAACTCTGACGAATTATATTAAAATTTTTTGTGGAATGAAATTAATATCCGTACAAACAACAGCACAAATTATTTAATCAGAAGCTAGACGAAATGTTTATATAAAGTTTTATATTCTCATGAAAAGAACGACTGAAAATCTACCAGTTTTCACAAAAAAGTATGGTCAAGCGAAAACACATTAGGAAATTTATTAATAAAAAAAAATTATGTTCATAGGCAACACTATATCCTTAGAGAAATTTAATAACTGTTCGCTGGGAATCAGAAAATAATCAAAGTTTTAGCTATAATTCGGCAATTACAATAACAACATTATTTCTTACATTTCAGCTTGAGTTATTCTAATGAAAGTAATTAAAAGCTGAATTATAACTAAAGAAAAAGAAAAGAACTAATATCCAATAACTCGTTTCCGTTATTTAAAAAATTTTTGGTAATCGCAAGGTTTTAAATTTTATAAGAGAAAATTTCAAGAAAAATATCACGGCATATTCATATTAGTTACAGAATGCTAGAACAATTAAGACAAATGTTTAAAAAACATTTTTAAGGGACGAAAATTTTATTGATCAATAAATAAAATCAGATTCTTCAATAATGGTAGGAAATTGTCTCATTTCAAATTGGATTATTTCACAAAAGATATGTAGGTCTGGTATATTAGACCTTAATTGCTGTATACTAAAAAAACTATTTTCTCTTTCGGAAAAAAGAAAAAAAAAACGTTGAAGAAGCATAAACAGAATTATAACAGATAAAATGGATTGCCAATCATCTTTTGTAATTTTTTACAGGTTGAAGAAGTTAACTTAATGCAAGAGGCATTTAGCTTCATTAAAAAAAACCTAGAGTTTTTTAAAGATATCTTTTGAAGATATAAGTATTTAAGAAATTATACTTTCGATGCAAAGACTGAATGTGTACAGTGTACCCACAAATAGTTTTAGATTGATATAATGTATCATTAATCGTAAAATTAATTAAATCTAACAAAAGAGCATCAAGATGAGTCTGAAAAAGGCATTTTGTTATAATAATAAAAATCAAATTAAATTAATTCTTAAGCAGAAGAAGCTTCATATGATATACTCGGAATACATTTATCATAATGTAGTAATGTAAATACTTGAGAATTACAACATTCTGAAAGATATATTTCTATATTATTATAAGAATATTTAAATACTATGGTACCAGAAAAGTATTTTTGTAACAAAACTGGAGATCTAACTTCTACTAAAAGATATCACAAATATTTATCGAAAGAAATTCCTAAGAATATTATGCTTATCTTTAGTTTATTAAAAACCACACGTCGAAACCAAAGAAACGCTCATCGGAATGAATAGGAGGACCATTGCAGCTACTAGTTATTTAAATTAGAAGACAACAAAATTATTATTAGATATCCAAGATTTAGAGCTGAAATGTCGAAACTGGAGCATTCGAGCCCGATGAGACAAGAAAATGCTTTATAAACAATAACAGGAAATTAAAGTGAATGCTGCAAAAAACACAATTGAAAATTATAGAATTCAAGAAAAATAATATATAATAATAACAATGTGGATGGCATTTTGGTGACATATGTAAACTTGACGATAAATTTAGAGCATTTGCAAACCCCTTCAGTAGATCAAAACAAATATTTATATTGGAAAAAAAATAAGCGATGTATATCAAGTAAATAATACGACAATGGCATTGATGAAATAATAAGATTTCATCTTTTAAACATCAAAAAAGAGGTAAAAATGTCATTTAATTAAACAGCAACAATATTTTCACCATTGGTTTTGAGACGTACTGGATAACATTACCCTTTGTAATTTCAAGCGGTGAAGTGGATGTAAAAATAAACTTCTGTATATTAAAACTAAACTATAATAATTAATATGTAAAAAAAATCCACCAATACTTGGCATTAATGCATATTTAATTAAAGTTTTATTTAGTGCGCCAACAACTCTATGTTCGATGCCAATAAATCAATATTCTGTAAATTATTTTTGACTATTGACTATCTATGATGGGTAAAATAGTGTTAATTTCTTTAGATTCTAGATTAAAACTATTTGAAAAGCAGTTGGTTTCGGTAGGAAAACTCTACATTTATCTCTGTATGTGATAAATGGATATTTATAGTAAATTAATCTAACTGGGCAAAATGACGTAATCTTAACTAATATGAATTAGCAGAAATTATGAGACAAAAAAATACCACACCCTTTTCTTAACATTTAATTCTATCGCTTTAGGGAAAATAGAACATATACAAATTAACTAAAAAGTTTCCGGCAGTTAATTTTTAGTAATTAATGTACTGATTAAATCAATTCATTTATGTTTGAGCAATGAGTTATAAAAAGTATTGCGATTAGGACAAATTTTGACTACAAAATATTAATGGAAATGTTTTGATATTAAGCATGGTATTACTGATGAAATGTTTCGAAACAGAAAGACTTTTTGTGGAACTCATTAAAAAAATACTGCAAAGTTTATAATGACCGTAAACATTAATAGAAATTATGGACTTGTGAAAGAATAGACTAAAGTGATAATGGATTTTTATCTAAACCATACCGGAAAGCCATTTACTTTTGAATATCATTTTCTGCAGATATTGTAGATGCTGATATCTTGTGACTTGAAACTCATTTACAAGGAACACCAGCGAATAATTAGTACGGAGTTTTTAACTAAAAAGAAATTATACTATACCTATTAAAGAATCTTAATTCCCATAAGTTTAGGCAAAAGGTAAACAATTCACAAAAGTGATGCATGCAAAAAAATAATGTACAAATTCATTTTATGAGTAGCTTATAGTAGAGCAACTACAGCATTAGTTCTTTACATATTTGAAATTTGTTAGATTCCTAGACCGCCAACAAATACAGATTCATTCAAAAGCTTAAACGCTTGCGAACTGATACATGTACTAATGACCAACAACATGATATACATTATTTTTAAACACATCATAAAGATAGAGTAACAAATCCATGAAAAACAAGTGCTAAAATAATGTCTATGCGAAACTTGAACATATCTTGAAACAAGAAGTAGTTTATGTTATATGCTTTAGATTGTTATAAAGTTAGATAAATACTTCAGAAATAATATTTGGAAAGTATTGTTTTTTCAATTTGGCAAGCCTTTTGTTCTTAGGGTATACTTAGACTCTTTAATTGATTGATATTGTATATAGATTTTGAAGGGATATTTTCAAAATTATTTTTTTCAATTTAATTAAGTTGTTTTTTGTGTTAATCACGGAAATATTACCTATATTTTGATATGTTAAACTTACATAAATTGGGCCTAAAATACATTTAAAAGTTAAACGCAAAAGTTCTATATTGTTCAAAATTTTGTATCCTGATTTCGGTGTCTTGACTTTATATCTGGTAACTAACAAATATCACAACATTTTAAAATACGTGTATATCTTTTTCTTATAGGAAAAGCACATGGTTAATCTTGAATGTCTGTGAATTTAGTAGGCAGAATTAGTACCAATATATACAATTATATATAATTAATATATTAACCTATAGGTTCAGTTAGATACCATTGTAATGAGTTGTATTTTGCATAATTCATAAAAAGATTACCTACAATTTAATATAAATATACTTATTATATGTCGCAAATAATGAGCAATCACTATGTTCAAAAGTCATACCACTATTTTAAGACATATGTACATCGTATTTCCGTCTACTGAAATCAGGTTTGTGTAGCTCCTGGATGGCATACCGACATAAGTTAAATATTGGATGTTAATAGTGTTCTATGAAGTTTATTATCAAATTTCAATATACATTTCTATTAACACCTGAGATATAGCCAAAACTCGAAATTCGATGCCGAATTAAAATTTTATATTTCCTTTTAAATCATATTTGTTTTATTTGTATAAAATTCTTCAATTTGTTTAAAATTCCTCAATTTGCGGATAGTATACTGACATGAATAAGATGTCAGATCTTAGGAAATCCACTAAAGCAAAACGATATTAAATATCATCAAAATCGGTATATAACAATCTGAGATATAGGCAAAACTCCAAATTCGATGTCCCGCTAATTGCCGAATTTAAAATATTTTTTTTTTTTTAAATATACTTTTTTGTAAAAAAAAATACATTTTTTTGTAAAAAAAATCATTTTTTTTGAAGTAGTGTTCTGTCCTTCGTACTGTCCACACGCGTCCTCTGTTTTAGTCCGTTAAACAATTTCTTTATTGTCCGTGATCTGTGATATTACAAACAATAATAAACAAATAAAAAAAAAAATTCCTCAAATAAAATTTAACAACAACATTGTTGTCCGAAATATTAAAATAAATAAAACAAGAAAATAAATGTGAAAAAGAAATGTGGTCAACAAAACTAAAAAAATCACTTTAAACAAAAACAAAAATAACAGCAAACAGTTAAACCAAACACAACATAACAACTCAAAAATCACAACAAATTACAATAACAACAGTCATTTTCTGAGAGCAGTGCAGCATTATATTCACCACCAATGTTGGCACTAAGGGCCGCTCTCCTGTGCAATGACCAAACCAGGGCTTTTATGTCACCTCCTGCAGTCATTGTGTTAACCCTTCCCATTCCCAACCTTCAGTTAAGGTACTAGTAACTCTGGAGTAATTGTTGTTGACTTGCCTAGTGGTGAAGGTATATACACTGACCACTAAGTAATTTCAATTATCAGCAATTCACTCCATTGTTATTTGTACTAGTAACAGATACATTTTTTTTTTTTTTTTGAATACTTTCGATATCGTAATGGTAGGCAATTTTAGAATAGACTTCTGTAATATTCGTGGGCTTAGAGTAAATTTCTTTTCAGTCTATGCACACATTTGTTTTCATCGGCCGGATGTTTTCGCCTTATGTGAAACCCAGGTATCTGAAAATGCTGATCCACAGGATTTTCATATCCCTGGGTATCACCTTCTTTCGCTTTTTTATTTTCATAGGGGTCTTGTCGTGTACATACGTGACGATGTAGCCTTCCAGTGCCAGCAATCCTTGTGCACTTATGAAGCAGAATTCAGCTGTCTATGGGTGAAATTCACAGACAGGAAGCACATATTGCACTTCGGATTTGTGTACAGAAGTCCAAACGCAAGAAGGGATGCAACAATAACTGGCTTCGACACCATTTCTGACATAATAACAAAGATCCTCGAAATTGCCCTAACAGCGAAATCGTCGTTGCTGGCGATTTTAACATACATAATTCGTCTTGGCTTCGCCATTCAAGCCACACAACACCGGAGGGTCAATATGCTGAGCTATTCGCCGCGCATAATCACCTTGCGCAATTAGTGAATGATCCAACACATATCGCGTGTGTTTCAGGGCACCAGTTCAACACTCTCGACCTTTTTCTCACTTCGCATCCTGATAAATACGAAGTTGATGTTCTTGCACCTCTTGGTAATTCGGACCATTGCACCATTTCCGCCACTTTTCCGTTCTCCAAACTTCATAACGTTTCATCAACAGCCACGAAGCGTAAGCTCTTTATTTACGGGAAAGCACGTTGGGCAGAGCTCAACGATTTTTTTCAGCATTTTAACTGGAAACTTTGTTTCCTGGATAGTAATGTGAATGCCATGGCAAAAATGGTGCAGAATATTATATTGTTAGGAATGGATACTTTTATACCAATAAAAAAGGCTTCGGTTAAACCACGAAATAAAACGTGGTTTAATCAGACTTGTAAAATTGCAGTCAGATCCAGAGAGGAAGCATTCAGAATCTGGAGAAAAAACAGAACTCCTGATACTGATTTGCTGCGCAAAATGTCGAGTTCTTCATGTGCCAGAGTACTTAGTCGTGAAAAATTTCTGTACGAGCAGCGACTTCGTACCAAAGTTCTTACTGCCCCCAAGGGCAGTAAAAGCTTTTGGTCATTCGTTAAAAGAGTAAGGAACAATGCTAGTTCATCAATTCCAACTCTTTTAAAGGATGACCAACCATTCACTAACCCGGTTGATAAAGCAAACCTTATGGCTGAATTATTTGCAAGTAATTCAAACTTGCCGGAAAGCAATCAACCACTGCCCGTGATCGAAAGAGTAACAGTAACTATGCCTAGCATATTCTTTCGAGCACGTGCTGTCAAAAGGGTTTTAGCGGATCTTAAAATAAATAAGTCTCCCGGGCCGGATCGCATTCCAGCACTGGTTTTAAAGCAGTGCTCTTCAACGTTAGCTCGTCCATTAGCCAACCTTTTTAGCACCGTGTACCACGCCGGTGAGTTCCCTATGTGTTGGAAGGTTGCTAATGTAACGCCAATCCCCAAAAAAGGCGAGGCTAGCAACCCCGAAAATTACCGCCCAATAGCAATTTGTTCCGCGCATATTGGAGCATATTGGAGATTAATTCCAAGAGGCAAACCATGAATGATACGCTTAATTCTGACCTATCTACAATATCCGATTGGGGTCATTTAAATAGGGTCGATTTCAACGCTCGAAAGACCCAATGTTGTGTGTTAACACATAAACGCATTACGGACAATGTTGCATCATCTGTAACTATGGGTGGTATAAATATTGAGGAATCGGAAACTCTTGATGTTCTAGGCATGAAAATTCAGTGTGATGTCCGCTGGACTAATCACGTTTTCCAAGTGTCGAAAGAAGCATTCAAGTGTCTCGGTTTTCTAAAGCGGTGTAAGACATACTTCACTCCAACTGATCTCCTTAATATCTATACCACATATATCCGACCGAAAATGGAATACAACTCTCATGTATGGGCCGGTGCTTCAAAGTCTATTTTGGAGCTTCTCGACCGCGTACAAGAGAGGGCGAAGGTGCTTATCGGTGACAGTAGAGTAGCCAACACTATTGCCTCATTGGAGCATCGTCGTAATGTGGGTTGCGTTTCACTGTTCTATCGCTACTATAATGGGATGTGCTCAAATGAAATTAGAGATCTTGTTCCTGAAACCCGTACATTTCTTCGTAGCACACGCAACTCTACAAGGGTCCATCCCTTTGTAGTCGATTTTCCAGTGGATCGCACGACGCACTATAGAGAAAACTCGTTTTTTAGCCGTACAGCGCGAATGTGGAATAAACTTCCTGCATCAGTCTTTCCCTCTAATTACGATATCCTAAGGTTCAAATCAAATATCCACAAACACTACTCCCTCTATCCTCCTTCCCACAACCTATTTTCCTAGTTCCATCACAATGCATATGCATATGTAGGGGTCATCCCCTGAGTGTTGGTCCAATACAAAAAAAAAATATCGATGTACGCAAATTGGCAATTTTAAAATTTTTTTTTAAAATAGAAGCATTTAAAAAAAAAAATTCGAATTATATGTCAGATTTTAGAAAATACTTCAACGCAGCACGCTATCAAATTTCATCAAAATCGGTCCATAAACACAATTCGATGAGAATTTTAAATTTTTTTTTTTTAAATATGTAAATTTTAAAAAAATTTTTTAAAATTCGTCAATTTGTACCCATCGAATTTTAGTATTTTGCCGATATCTCCGGTGTTTATGGACCGATTTTGATGAAATTTAATAGCGTACTGCGTAGGTCAATTTCCTAGAATCTCGCTACACCCTCCAGGAGCTGCACAAACTTGATTTCAACAGACAGACAGACGGACACGGCTAAATCGACTCTCCTGGCGATTCTGAGTCGATCGGTATAATTTTTATGGGGTCTAAGACGAATAATGAAAAAATTACAAACAGAATGACAAACTTATAATACCCTTTCACCTATTGGTGAAGGGTATAAAAAAAATCATAAAATTCAAATATGGAGTCTGATAAAAAATTGTAAGTAATTAGTGATTTTATAACACATAAATCTAAAAGAAATAATTTCTAATAATAGCGTTAAGAAAACAACGGCTATTCAATTCGAAAAGCTTCCCTACAAGAAATTAATGACCGAAACTAACACATACAAAATTTTTTTACTAATACATTTTTACAAAATTGTGAATGTAAGAGTGAAACAACAGCAAAGTTTGCAGCTGTTTCATTCTTGCATACATTTCAACATGATTTGTCAAAATTATAATTTTCACAGCGTCGTTGTAAACTGTCAAAAAATAAAAATATTGCAAAAATATATTAAATACTTTTTAAAATCAAATCAAAATTTAATGGAAATTGTAAAAAACTTATAAATAAATAAAACTGTCATCATTTTAAAAGCAGGTAAGTTTTTTTATTTAGTTTTATGCAAATTTTTTTCAGAAAAAATTAGCTAACAAACATTTTTCTAAAGCAAAGTTTTTATAAATAAAATTTTGTATTAACTTAAATTTTTTCTTTAGAAAATATCCTGTTAAGTCCACAATATGATCAGACCTCACAATTGTCGGTAGTACAACGTTTGAAGCAGTTATTCAGGAATAGGTGAAGAATAATTTTTAAAGGAGTACATTAAATTTATTTTTAACAAAATTTTAAATTTTCCAGAAGGCTCTATGTCAACCAGCTTTTAGTGACGTGTACCCAGTTTAAACAGCCCTTTCAATCGGATGAAAACGCCGGAAGGAAAGTTGCAGACCTAATATTTTAATTTTTATCTGAATATGAAATTATTAAATAAATTTTTTACAACTTAAACTCTTTAATAATATTGTTTTACCACAAAAGATATTTTGGTCACCTGTGATCAATATATACATTAAGACTGACTACTCACCTGTGACCGATATATACATCACCGTTGATAAGTAAAAACTATTAGAGTGAGCGGTTCGGATATACATATATAGAGCCAGAATAATACATGCATAAGAAAGAGAAGCAAAATCACATGCATACAAAAGTTTCGGTCAGCTTTTTCATATTTGCCTTAATAAAATGATAGAAACTGCTGACTGATATATTAGTCAGCACTACCAGTCAGTTGATCGGTCAAATGACTGGTCATGTTCTTGTAGGGTTGTGGAGTTAATGGACGAGTACCCTCAGCTTGCCACGAACAGTCCAGCATTTGGAAGCAATAGGATGGTGATTGATGACAATTGGAACAATGTGGCCACGCAAATAAATGCTTTAGGGCCTCCAACAAGGAGTGGATCCGATTGGAAAAAGGTAATGTATATGATAAAAATTGAGACTGTCTTTCCGATTGCAATTTCCTCAATATTACTTTAAAACCAAAATGCTTATGGCCGTCTGTCCATCTTTTAAAAGCGAGATAGATCAAACAAATTTGATAAAAATATTTCTTATTTCTTGGGAAAATTTGATATTGAAATTGAACGGAATCTGTTTATATTTGATCATAGTTCCCATATAAAATACTTACGGTAACAGTTTAAATACGAAAAAGAAAAGGAACAATGCTAGTTCATCAATTCCAACTCTTTTAAAGGATGACCAACCATTCACTAACCCGGTTGATAAAGCAAACCTTATGGCTGAATTATTTGCAAGTAATTCAAACTTGCCGGAAAGCAATCAACCACTGCCCGTGATCGAAAGAGTAACAGTAACTATGCCTAGCATATTCTTTCGAGCACGTGCTGTCAAAAGGGTTTTAGCGGATCTTAACATAAATAAGTCTCCCGGGCCGGATGGCATTCCAGCACTGGTTTTAAAGCAGTGCTCTTCAACGTTAGCTCGTCCATTAGCCAACCTTTTTAGCACCGTGTACCACGCCGGTGAGTTCCCTATGTGTTGGAAGGTTGCTAATGTAACGCCAATCCCCAAAAAAGGCGAGGCTAGCAACCCCGAAAATTACCGCCCAATAGCAATTTGTTCCGCGCTTTCCAAAGTGATGGAAAGTATGGTAAACTATCATTTAGTTAAATACTTGGAGTCTAATAACCTACTTAACGACCGGCAATATGGATTTCGTAGGGGTCGCTCTACGGGTGATGTATTAGCCTTTTTATCGGAAAAATGGTGTCGTTCTATTCACCGTTTTGGCGAAAGTAAAGTTATAGCTCTCGATATTTCTAAGGCGTTCGATAGGGTATGGCATAAAGCACTTCTATCAAAACTTATTGCTTTTGGTGTAGGTAACAATTTCTCTCGGTTTATATCGAGCTTTCTCAGAGATCGTACTATAAGAGTTGTTATAGATGGGATATCGTCCGACGAGTTCAAGATCAATTCGGGGGTACCACAAGGCTCCGTTCTTTCTCCTACTCTATTTCTTATTTTTCTAAATGACCTTCTATGTCAAACTTCCAACCCTATCTACTCTTTTGCAGATGATAGCAACATCTGTCATTCGTATTCATTTAACTACAGGCCAAGCATATTGGAGATTAATTCCAAGAGGCAAACCATGAATGATACGCTTAATTCTGACCTATCTACAATATCCGATTGGGGTCATTTAAATAGGGTCGATTTCAACGCTCGAAAGACCCAATGTTGTGTGTTAACACATAAACGCATTACGGACAATGTTGCATCATCTGTAACTATGGGTGGTATAAATATTGAGGAATCGGAAACTCTTGATGTTCTAGGCATGAAAATTCAGTGTGATGTCCGCTGGACTAATCACATTTTCCAAGTGTCGAAAGAAGTATTCAAGTGTCTCGGTTTTCTAAAGCGGTGTAAGACATACTTCACTCCAACTGATCTCCTTAATATCTATACCACATATATCCGACCGAAAATGGAATACAACTCTCATGTATGGGCCGGTGCTTCAAAGTCTATTTTGGAGCTTCTCGACCGCGTACAAGAGAGGGCGAAGGTGCTTATCGGTGACAGTAGAGTAGCCAACACTATTGCCTCATTGGAGCATCGTCGTAATGTGGGTTGCGTTTCACTGTTCTATCGCTACTATAATGGGATGTGCTCAAATGAAATTAGAGATCTTGTTCCTGAAACCCGTACATTTCTTCGTAGCACACGCAACTCTACAAGGGTCCATCCCTTTGTAGTCGATTTTCCAGTGGATCGCACGACGCACTATAGAGAAAACTCGTTTTTTAGCCGTACAGCGCGAATGTGGAATAAACTTCCTGCATCAGTCTTTCCCTCTAATTACGATATCCTAAGGTTCAAATCAAATATCCACAAACACTACTCCCTCTATCCTCCTTCCCACAACCTATTTTCCTAGTTCCATCACAATGCATATGCATATGTAGGGGTCATCCCCTGAGTGTTGGTCCAATACAAAAAAAAAAATATCGATGTACGCAAATTGGCAATTTTAAAATTTTTTTTTAAAATAGAAGCATTTAAAAAAAAAAATTCGAATTATATGTCAGATTTTAGAAAATACTTCAACGCAGCACGCTATCAAATTTCATCAAAATCGGTCCATAAACACAATTCGATGAGAATTTTAAATTTTTTTTTTTAAAATATGTAAATTTTAAAAAAATTTTTTAAAATTCGTCAATTTGTACCCATCGAATTTTAGTATTTTGCCGATATCTCCGGTGTTTATGGACCGATTTTGATGAAATTTAATAGCGTACTGCGTAGGTCAATTTCCTAGAATCTCGCTACACCCTCCAGGAGCTGCACAAACTTGATTTCAACAGACAGACAGACGGACACGGCTAAATCGACTCTCCTGGCGATTCTGAGTCGATCGGTATAATTTTTATGGGGTCTAAGACGAATAATGAAAAAATTACAAACAGAATGACAAACTTATAATACCCTTTCACCTATTGGTGAAGGGTATAAAAAAAATCATAAAATTCAAATATGGAGTCTGATAAAAAATTGTAAGTAATTAGTGATTTTATAACACATAAATCTAAAAGAAATAATTTCTAATAATAGCGTTAAGAAAACAACGGCTATTCAATTCGAAAAGCTTCCCTACAAGAAATTAATGACCGAAACTAACACATACAAAATTTTTTTACTAATACATTTTTACAAAATTGTGAATGTAAGAGTGAAACAACAGCAAAGTTTGCAGCTGTTTCATTCTTGCATACATTTCAACATGATTTGTCAAAATTATAATTTTCACAGCGTCGTTGTAAACTGTCAAAAAATAAAAATATTGCAAAAATATATTAAATACTTTTTAAAATCAAATCAAAATTTAATGGAAATTGTAAAAAACTTATAAATAAATAAAACTGTCATCATTTTAAAAGCAGGTAAGTTTTTTTATTTAGTTTTATGCAAATTTTTTTCAGAAAAAATTAGCTAACAAACATTTTTCTAAAGCAAAGTTTTTATAAATAAAATTTTGTATTAACTTAAATTTTTTCTTTAGAAAATATCCTGTTAAGTCCACAATATGATCAGACCTCACAATTGTCGGTAGTACAACGTTTGAAGCAGTTATTCAGGAATAGGTGAAGAATAATTTTTAAAGGAGTACATTAAATTTATTTTTAACAAAATTTTAAATTTTCCAGAAGGCTCTATGTCAACCAGCTTTTAGTGACGTGTACCCAGTTTAAACAGCCCTTTCAATCGGATGAAAACGCCGGAAGGAAAGTTGCAGACCTAATATTTTAATTTTTATCTGAATATGAAATTATTAAATAAATTTTTTACAACTTAAACTCTTTAATAATATTGTTTTACCACAAAAGATATTTTGGTCACCTGTGATCAATATATACATTAAGACTGACTACTCACCTGTGACCGATATATACATCACCGTTGATAAGTAAAAACTATTAGAGTGAGCGGTTCGGATATACATATATAGAGCCAGAATAATACATGCATAAGAAAGAGAAGCAAAATCACATGCATACAAAAGTTTCGGTCAGCTTTTTCATATTTGCCTTAATAAAATGATAGAAACTGCTGACTGATATATTAGTCAGCACTACCAGTCAGTTGATCGGTCAAATGACTGGTCATGTTCTTGTAGGGTTGTGGAGTTAATGGACGAGTACCCTCAGCTTGCCACGAACAGTCCAGCATTTGGAAGCAATAGGATGGTGATTGATGACAATTGGAACAATGTGGCCACGCAAATAAATGCTTTAGGGCCTCCAACAAGGAGTGGATCCGATTGGAAAAAGGTAATGTATATGATAAAAATTGAGACTGTCTTTCCGATTGCAATTTCCTCAATATTACTTTAAAACCAAAATGCTTATGGCCGTCTGTCCATCTTTTAAAAGCGAGATAGGTCAAACAAATTTGATAAAAATATTTCTTATTTCTTGGGAAAATTTGATATTGAAATTGAACGGAATCTGTTTATATTTGATCATAGTTCCCATATAAAATACTTACGGTAACAGTTTAAATACGAAAAAGAAAAGTTGATTTCCGTCCGTCTATTCATGTAAAGAAGAAGAAGTGGTTTAAAACAAGTAAGCAAGTGCTATAAGTCGGTCAAGCCCGGCATATGATACCCTACTGAGGTCAAATGTCGTATTTTCATGTATAAAGACATATATTTTTTATATTTTGTCTTCATACAAAGATTCCAAAACTTATATGTTTACGTTATTTCCGTTAATTTAAGCTATATGGCAGCAGGGGACAAATGTGGACCTATTGTCTAGAAATTAAGTAATATGATTACAGTTTTTACAGAAATTATGTATAGAAAAAACAACATAAAACTGTCGTTATCTTCGGATTTAAGAGCTTTTAAGTGAATTTTGTCTCATTTAATAAGTTTTCACTAAGGAGTTTGTATGGGAGCTATGGTCGAATATAGACCGATTTCAATGGTATACAAAACTTTAGGTACGGCAAGATCAAAAGTGTAGGGTAAAGAAAAAAATTTGCGAAAATAATAAAATGATTCAAGGTACTGGTGGAGGTGCATGCACAGTAATAAACACGACGCAGCTGAAATTACATATTGATAGGATATGTCATTTATCATCAGCGGCAGCACCAAGTGGTGCCGTTTTGGGCTTACCGTCTGCCAAAAAAACATTTCAAATAACACCAGCTTCATCCAAACAACTTCAACCCAAGCACTCGCCGGACGTAATAGAAGAAATATTAACAGAAGAATCAGAAACTAAACCAACATCTTCTTCAAAACAAATTCGGAGAAATAGAAAAAGGAAGCACACTGATAATGAAATTAACCAAAGAATGGAGTTACTGCGTCAGCAAACGGATATATTGAATACACATGCCGAAGCTGTTAAAACTCAAGCTGAGGCAGCAAAACTTCAGGCTTAGGCTAAGCAGCATTAGACCAAAGTAAGGCCCTTAAGGATATAGCTGAGTCATCAAAAGTAATGGCAAAAGCATTAACTGACATTATTAAACATCTCAAAGATGATGACTAGTTTATTATCAGGTAAGTTTTATAATAAAAAACCTAATAAACATATATCTGTGACAATAGCAAAAAGAGCTTAAGTCGACTTAAGCAAAAATTTAAGTTAAAGGCAGATTTAAAATCTCCATATACAAAAGTACCTAGGAAAATTTTTAGTTATTTTAAACGATTTTTTAGAAAGTTATATCGTAATTTATTTTTCTTTTTGTCTTTTTGCAATTTAATTTGAAGTAAAAACTTTAAAAATTGTACCCCTAAATTAATCAAACTTAAGCACTTTTTCCTTTTTGCAACAAATATTATAATAATATTCTTTACGAATGGATTGAATATAATATATGTTTAATTTTAGAAGTCTTACTACCAACTTGAACCCTTCGTTGACCGGACAACGATCATCAAAATATTATCGACCATTAATGTCAAACACGAGGCAAAAAATCGGCAAACAATCGTCAATCAAAAAGACGTTGTGTGACGTAATTTTCACACAGATATCGTCGACAATAATCAAACAATCGTCAAATTATGAAACCGTCATCAAACACTTCCGAAAAATTGTTAATAATCATCAATCATTATGTGTATTATATTAATAAAAAGAATTTTTATTAAATTGTTTTCTTTATTACAAATTTCTCACAATTTCAGCTCTTGTTGCTCTGGCAATTGACTCTTCTGCATTTGTGTCAGCAACTTCATCACCAACGTCTGTATTTCTTTGTTCGAAAATTTCACTGCTACAGGGCTCCCATTGGTTTTTGTAATAAATGCAGATATTGTGCAGAATACAACAAGCGTTTACAATGCTTGTTGTTTTTTCTTGGCTGTAGTGCAATCCCCTTGAACCTATTATACATCTAAAAGGGTTTTTTGAAACGCCATTGCATCTTTCCATAACATTTCTAATTTTGCAGTGTTTCTCGTTATATTTTCATTCGCGCTCGTCTGCCGGACTTCTGAATGGTGTCATCAAGAACGGCTGCAATTTATAGCCACAATCACCTGCTTATAAAAATTATTGTTTTATATATGTTTATGTATTAGGGTTGTTAGATTATATGGGCTAAAAACATGTTAAAGTGCTCATAGCGATTCCTGTTCTATGTGTCATTCTCAGAAACAAAGTCAAAGAAAGTCTAAGACGAATTTTAACTTCCGTAATTTTCCGCAGAAGTTTCGTTTGAGATTTAAAGGCTAGTGAGAGAAAAATTTCCTTAATTTTCAATCCCAAATATAAAACTAACGGTAAGCTGGAAAGATTTTATACTCCTTCGATTTAAAATGATTTAAAAGCAAGGGTGCCGTACAAGTTAAAGCCGACAAAGGTTGTACGCGTTTGTTTGCTTGTGAACAGCTGCTTGCAAGGCAAAGAAGGAAGAGACTTCGGCTCGGAACGAAAAATTATTTTATTGCAATAATCCCAAGTGCAGAAAATTATAAAGATATCCCAAAGTACACCTAATATTTTGTTGCATTACCAAGAATCCATGTATTTCGTTTTCCATTAGTAAAATTTGTCTTATAAAAATGATTTGCCAGACTTTGGTCCCATACAAAAGCATTGTGATTTGCACCTGGAACATATGTTATAACCATATTTTGGTCGCAGATCTAAAAAATAAAGTGATGCTATAGCCGGTCAAGTCCGTCTATTTAATATCCTTCACTACTACTATATTATACGGAGAAGGTTATACACAAATGTACTTGTAGTACTCACCAACATTACATTTATACTATAATATCCTTTTCTATTATAATTGTTGGTGCAGGAATGTGGGTGCTCCTATACGCTAATTTAAGTTTTGGCGTTATTTCTCCCAGCAACATTACAAAAACTTCTTTATTAATACGAAATGATGAAACAAAACTATAGAGAACTCGAAAATTAAAAACCGTTGAAGAATTCAATTATAAAACATACCGATCTTCTGGTATATCAAACACATTAAAGGTATCCCGAATATTTCTGCGACTAAAACGGATGTCTTCACAATCACTTTCACTTGAATCGCTACTAAAATAAATTTCACTTGATGAAAACATTCTTCTTCGTATTCTATAAAGGACATACAGACAGACACGCATTAAGTTTTATATACAACTAGCTTTTTAACCCGCTACTTCGCTAGCGGTACAATTTGAATTTATATTATATTTATTCAATGTAAACCGAATCGTCTATAAATTCTGGCTTCGTTAGCTTAAACGATATTTATAGTTAAAAAACAAAAAACCTATCCTTGAATATTTTTCCTTTTTAAACCTTTTGTACCCAAATTGTTGTAAAAGTACCAAACACGTGCTTAATGTCTTTTTAGTACTTATCAATTGTGATGTCAATTGAGTCTCTATGTTTATTACTTCAAAAGAAACGTATATAGGTTAAAAAAGTACCAAAATGTAGTTCTTACCCTTTTTCACAATTATAAGTGACATTTTTAAAAGAGTACCCGTTCTAAATCCTATTTCAACTTTGTTCCTATCGATGTTGGTTTCGGATATATGATGTTAATAATTATCCCCTTTCTACCCTGTTTTACCCCTAAGCGGCCGAATTGCAAAAAAGTACCGAACACGTGTATTTTAACTTTTTGTGCGATTCTCAAACCGATTTTTCCTTTTTTTTACCCTCTAATTGCAAAAAGTACAAAATACGTATATAATATTTTCTACTTTTCAATCGACGCACAGTGGTTTACGGACGCTTTTTTTTGGAAATAATTCTGTAACTTTTGAACGACTGGAGATATTTGAATGATATTTGACATGGTGGTAGTCAAGGAGTATTCGAGTTGGTTTTTAAAAGCACTGGTCCATGTGGGGTCGGGAGAGTGATTGATGGACCTTCAAAGTTGGTCACCTCGGGTGTTCGACTTTTTTAAAAATTCATTTATGTATGGATTGAAAAGAAATTTTAAACTTAAGTTGTCCTTGAGAAGATCTACAAAAAATACGCTTAAATGTGTAGGTTATCTCCTTTGGATTTCGAGATATTTGGGTAAAGAGGAATTTTTAGATTGATTTTTTACCTCTTTTTTTAAGCTTTTTTTGATCTGGTGGACGCATCTGAGGACCAAAAATTTTTTAAGAATATATATAACTTTTGTGCAAGTTAGTTATAGATATCTTCTTTTGTTTAAAAGTTAAAAATATTCAAAGTTGAAACTTACAAAAAATTTCGCTTTTTTTTTAGTTTTTCCCCAAAAGATAGCTATATTTTTTCACTAATAAAAAAATATTTTCTTAAGAAACATAAAAAGATTTTTAAAGTTTTTAAAAGAAAACATAATGAGAATGCGTATAAAACAAATTTCTTGCTAATTGGACTTTTGGTCCTCGCACATGCCCTCTCCTAGTTTAAACAAAAATTTCTCAAAAGGCAAAGCACCGATTTGAAAAAATATTATAATGTTCATATTTTCTAATATATCTGTTATTGATTAGAAAAGTTTTTTCTGAAACGCGCTGCAAGTAGAGACAGTGTTGCCATATTTGTAAAAAAAACTCATTTTTTGAAACCCCTTTTTCCCCAGTTGGGAATTGGGGAATTTTTAAGTTAAAATTGGGAGTTTTTTTAGTCTATTGCTTTTAGATCTTATTGGTCTACATTACTACAAACTTTCATTGTAATATCTTTATCCATGTCATTTCCACAGAATATCAAAGATTAAAAATATTTTCCTTAAAAAAGCAGAAAAACAATTTTTTTTGTTTTACGATACAAAGTGTAAAAAAAGTAACGCACTTAAAAAAAACTTTTACTTAGTGCTAATCTCCTAGTCTTTCCCGATCTAATGATACTAAACATGTATATAAAGCATTAATACCGAGTCTTAAAAAACTCTGAAAACTTTGGCCCCCGTAGCATTTTTACACTGTTTATTTAAATATAAGTAGCAATATATCAAAAAAAGTAGGTTTTTAAATTTCAAGATAATCACATGAATTTATATACATTTTTTCAGATACATATTCAGCTATCCTCGGTGCTACATAAAATGGCCCAAGCTATTTCGGTTCCTGAAATACAGGGTGTTTTCTATAATTTTGGCTTTTAAACTAGAAGCAAATTTTGCGCTGTAACTTTCTTAATAGGTCATAAATTATACTTTTTTAAATTTGTATAGTTAGATAAGTGTAAAAGATTTCATCACCATAAAAAAACATCAGTACACTTAGAGAAAAGATATGTATAAAAGATAATGCAGGAGTGAAAAAAGTATAAAATTTGCATTTAAAATGGCACAAAAGCGGATAAAGATTTTGAGACCAAATTCTATGTACAGATAGCTATTATCGATATCTAAAAATTTGATATGGCGCTTCCCGATTAAATGTTTGGTTCTTCGACAAATTGAGAAAAACTAACAAAAAAAAAAAGGGTAAAAATTCTGCATTTTTAATATTTGTCTTCCTATAACTCATTAACTAAGAAACGCATCGAGTAGCGCCATATCAAAATTTTAGATAAACATGTTCTTAATATGTGTGCAAATTTTGCGAGAAAAATACATAGCCATTTTTGTGCCATTTAAAAAACAAGCAAGCCTATTTGTGTCATTTTTCACTTGTTCACCTTCGAAAGACACATTGATGTATAATAACAATGTGGTACTTAAAGGTATATTGCTCAAATTCACGAACAAATATCCTGAGGCCTACAGTGAAGCAAAAATAATACACGATTAAATCGCGACCATTGATTTTCTTCTTCATCTTAAAGTGTGTATACAGCCTACTTTGAACCTCTTAAATGCGTAAAATGTAACAAGACAACAGTGGCTTCTGATCATTTTGTGTTCTAGGAAACTAAAAATTGAATATTTAGTAATATAGACACTTGCCACCAAAAAAAAGTCCGACGAAAAAAATGTATTTAATACCTCATCGATTTACAGCGATTATATTTTTATACCCACCATCAAAAAGAATGGGGGGTATATTGAGATTGTCATTCCGTTTGTAATTTCCTTAATATTGGTTCAAAAATCAAAAACGATATATATTCTGAATCCTTATGAAATTCTAAGACGATTGAGCTATGTCCGTCTGTCTGTCCGTCTGTCTGTCTGTCTGTCTGTTGAAATCACGATAACGTCTAAACGAAAAGAGCTAGCTAACTGAAACTTAGCAAAAACATTCTTTATCTATGAGAAAATTTTGGTATTGAAATTGGGCAAAATCGGTTAGCATTTGGCCATAGCTCCCGTATAACCTCGTCTAGGCTAATCGCTTATTTGCTAATAAATGACAAATTATGACAGTTATGATGACAAAATTTGGTATCTAGAAGTTTTAGATAAGCACTAGGCAGCATATAAAATTTCATCGAAATCGGTTCACATTTAGCCATAGCTCCCATACAAAAAACTTACGAAAACAGGCTAAATTTCACCCAAAATACACTTTAATGCCAATAAATCTAAAAGTATAACAGATATAACCACTAAATTTGGCACAAGAAAGTCTTATATCAATGCCAGCCAGTGTGCAAAATTTTGTCACAATCGGTCACTATTTGACCTAGCTCCCATATAAAAAACTTACGAAAACACAAAAATTCAAAAAGAAAAGGGGATTTATGTCCGTCTGTCCGTCAGATAAAATCGTGATAGCTCCTTAGCTACAAGAGCTAGTAAGACTAAATTAAGCACAAGGAAGTCTTATGTCAATGCCAGCCAGTGTGCAAAATTTCGTCACAATCGGTCACCATTTGACCATAGCTCCCATATAAAAAACTTATGGAAACACAAAAATACATAAAGAAAAGGTTGTTTATGTCCGTCTGTCCGTCAGATAAAAGCACGATAGCGCCTTAACGAAAAGAGCTAGAGGGACAAAATTTTACAAAAGTATCTTGGATATCTTGAAAAAGATGTGTGTTGAAAATGGACAAAATCGGTTCAAATTTAGTTAGAGCTCCCATATAACCCCGCCCCGGGAAACACATTAATGCTGATAAATTGAATACAATTGTAATAGCTATGCGATTAAATTTAAAATAGGGAAGTTTTATGCAATTTTTGATCAGTTTATCAAATTTTATAGGAATCAGTCCATATTTGACTTTAGCTTTCATGTGAAAAACACTCACGGAAACCAAAAATTTTAGCAAAGGCCAGTTAAAAGCTATTAAATTAGAAACTGTAATAGCTATGGTCACTAAATTTTGCAAGAATAAGCTCTTTATATATACCAGCCAGTATGTAAAATTTTGTTATAATCGGTCAACATTTGGCTATAATTCTTATATATATAACATCCCCTTTTTTATATCTACAATCAAAAAGATTTGGAGGTACATTCATTATATTAAGATTGCACCTATGAAATTATATAGGCATCAATCAATGTTCAGCCCAGACTTTATATATGATGAATGCATTAGGAACTCATAACGAAATATATGGACCTGTCGTATTACTATTAACGTGTTTAGCCTAACTACATATTAATCACAACGAAAAGTATTTAACAACTTATTAATGTAAAACTATACCTGGTTATGAGACCGAATTTTGATCAAAGTAAATACTGGGGAAACCACTAAAATATTTTTGAATGTTGAACTATAAAGCTACGGAAACCTAATTTAGTCCAAAGGTTTTACCAACAATACCAAATAGCTTAGCGATTTTTCCAGTTTTGGTGCAGATTTTGAATTAGCTGCACCCTTGTAGATATATGAGATATGTTTCTAAATTTAACACAACTTGATGGTGGGTATATAAGATTCGGCACAGCCGAATATAACACTCTTACTTGTTTAAAAGTAGAGATGGAAAATTAAATGGACTTAACCCATTTTCGGCCGCTGTTCGTACTTGCGAACAGTAAATTTACTGAATTTGATTGCAAAGTTACAAAGTGTTGTACATTAATTTGTTAAAATTTAATGATTTCATTACTTAGTATAAAGTCTTAATTTTAATTAGCCGTTATAAAAAAATCAAAAATGTATTTTGTATTTTGCCTGCGGGGGTATTTTTGGAGACACTTTTTAGGAAGATTTTTAAAAATCTGCAAAAAAATATAGATTGTTCAAATATGTTCAAACTAAGTAAAGTGAATTTGTCTAAATAATTTAAATGACTAAACGTAAATAAAAAATCTGAATAAAAGATAGTATTTATACTAAATTATAGCTGTTTCTTTAACTGTTCGCAAGTGCGAACATTGGCTGCTATTTAGAGAATATTCTTCTTTGATACAATGTTGTTTAAAAGTATATTTTTATTTAATAAAACATACAAACAATCCATACAAGAAACAAGTTCAAGGAGATAAAACGCTCTCTTCATTTCAACGACAATAATAACCTGGATAAAGATGATAAGTTATCAAAGGTAAGGAATGCTATCTCTTCTACTTGATTTTAAAAAATTTTAACTGTCAATTAGATTCGTCTGTTATTTGATCTTGCGAACAAGAAATATATACAATTTGGTGTATGGAGTGAACTACTGTCGATTGATGAGCAAATGGTACCATACTTTGGTCGTCAGTCATGCAAAATGTATATCCGGAATAAACCAATTCGCTTCGGTTACAAAATTTGGTGTTTGTGTTCGAATGGTGGTTATTTGTTTAGTTGTATACCATATTCTGGTTCGAGTGACAACTACGATCGTCAAGTTGGCTTGGGTGCAGATGTGGTTTTAAGACTATTGGAATGTGTAAAAGATCCCATTATCTATCAAATTTATTTTGACAACTTTTTCACAGCATATCATTTGATGTGTCTTTTAAGTGAAAAAAGGTTTTGCGCCACGGGAACTGTTAGACCCTATCGAATTGCAAAAGCCCCGCTACGTACAGGAAAGCAGTTGAAGCGGGGAGAAACGGACTATCAATATGATTCTATATTGGTTTGTCGTTGGGCAGATAACAAAGAGGTAACGGTTCTCAGCAACTTCCAACAGCCATGGAAAAAGGACGTAAAAAATATGAGAATGTTCCACAACCATTGCTCCTCAGCTCCTACAATAATGGGATGGGGGCGTAGACCTTCACGACAATGCCGTCTCAAATTACAGAATAAATATACGGTCAAAAAAGTGGTATTGGCCTTTATTTATTTCTGTTCTAAGCTCCTCAGTCACTAATGCTTGGAAACTGCACTGCTTCTTAAAACAGAAAGACAAGAAAAATATGCTGTCTCAAAAACAATTCCGAGTAAGCGCAAGCAAAGCTTTGCTACTTACATCCAAAACAGATGATGAACACGCACAGGAGAGATGCGACAAAAACATTAATTATCAATTGCCAAATATTGCAGGGGAGCATATTTCAATAGTTCAACCACAAGGGAAACCTCGCAGGTGCCAACTTAAATGGATGTGCCAAAAATGCAAACTCCATTTGCATCCAAAATGCTTTGAAAAATTTCATTTAAAATAAAACATTATTATTTTTATATCCTAATAAATATATTTTAAAAATCTTTATAAATGAACAAAAGTTTCATGTCAAATAGCAGCCAATGTTCGCACTTGCGAACACCCATTTCCGGGACTCATGGACTAGGTAGCGTAAAACCGACAACGTATTTGGATTCAGAAGACCCAAATTACTATAAAATGTGTATACGTTTTCAGAAATATCACGTTTGAATTTTCTTGGCCGAATATGGGTTAAAAAACAAATTAACATATTAAGAAACTAACCAATTTCGCGATAAAAAAAATCTGGCTAACAAGATTTTTGCATATGGATGCTGAAGTTAAAGAAAAGTTAAAAACTTTCACTTTTATATGGAATTTAAGCCATACCCTTTCTTATTACAAAAACATTATTTGTACTTCTAATATTGTAAACAGTGACTAAATTATACACAAAATTTTAAAACAATCGTTCAAAAAAGTATCAGAATTGGTATACTATTAACTACTTTTGCCCCTAGAATTCTTATTTTTTGTCGGAATTTCATCGCAGATATCTCTTTTGAAAGTTTTTGAAAGCATCTATTTTTGTGTTTTTAAAAATGCTACAAAAGATTGCCGCAAGGCGGCGGTATTGACATGTTTATTACAAATGTATCAAATACATGTTATTTAGATCTTTTTCGATGTTGGTATATTCAGAAAAAAGTTAGACTAAATACTCCTGAACAAAGTCGCGGAACATTGTCAAACCAAATTTTTAACTTTTAATTATTAAAAATGCGATTTTCATATGTAACCTAAAAATAGCGCCATCTTTTAACAGAATTTAGAAACAAAAAAGTTGTAAAATAAACATTATTTTTATAATCCCAGAGATTCATTTTCTCCAATAAAAAAGTTCTTTTTCGCAAAAAGTCGTTATTGATATATTGCTAAATATAAGTGATGAATTTGTGCATATAAAATTGATAATCATACTCAAATATTTCACTATAAGATGACAATGATCCTTCGCTAATTAACAAATATTTTTTTATTTTTTTAAAGAAAATATCATGAGGATTTATGAAATATCAAAATGTAAATAATTTGTACTTATATTAAAAGGAGAAATACATTTTATTGAAGTATTTATTTGTAGTTAAAGTTTAAACTTACAGTTTTTATTACATATTTATATAAAAGTAGTTATTTACTTAATTTTTATTTTCAGTAAAATAATCAGTACAATCTATTATATCAAGAACCTCTTCCAGGTGTTCGTTTTCAGAAGTTTTTGTATAACTGCTCCACCATTTCTTTCTTATCGTTGATAGAGCATAATCAGAAGACAACAAGAGATAATTTATTAGATCCTGATTTTGCGATTTTCTTGAGCATTTTCTGGTATTAAATAGTTGGATATACTTGAAATCTGAATTCCGCGCTTCCTGGGCCTCTTCTGCCAGTTCACCAAGTGGGAGAAGATTTGATTCAATTATTTCACGACCATGTTGAAGGACTTTATGAACTGTTGGTGTAATTTCTTTCCAGTGATACAAATGTCGTATACGAGTTAACGCGTTGAGGGCATAGCAATGAAATTTTTCAGCATTTATTTGATATTTGCTATTTATTGCCGATAATATTACGTAGCATTTACGAAGAACTTCCTCATCAATTCCAGTAATCTTTGAAAATGTTTCATAATTTTCAAAGAATCGCCTGGCCGTATTACCATCGTTTGTACTGCCATATCCTACAAGTGGTTTGTCTATGTTTAGACCCGTCATAGTTTTGAATTCTTCCTGAATCCTTTTTTTTCACTGGATCTCATTTCAATCAGTTCTTTATTATTTCTCACGGATTTTAGCTGATTATCAGGTATATTCCTATATTTCAGATCATATGCTATATGTAGCATTAATTCTAAAAATCGGATACGTGCATGTAGGGGCGATATACCAAATTCCAGAACCTCTTGATTAATTGCAGTACTAGCTGATGCATCTTCTGAAGTTTGTAGAAATTCCGATTTCTTCTTTCCGCATAATGAGCATTTCCGAGTTGAATGGGTTTCCGTTATAGCGTTGCTTACTTTTCCATCTATCATTGTCAATTGAAGCTCAAAATTTACATTAATCAAATATCCATGTATGTCTATGCAGACTGGACTCAAATTGTCTATTGAATATTTGATATCATCAACCCAATTTTTTGTGCTTGCTGCATTTTCTTTTAAATATTCGAATCTGATCGGTCTGCAAAATGCCTTTGATCCTGGAGATGTGTTAACCCACACATATTCTGTACGCTCTTTTGATGTGGATGGTTCAGAACGATTCTTTCTTAATCTTAGTGGTACTAGGGATGCCATAAAAACGCTTCTGTAGTCATTTGTGTTCTGATGAGATGTTGATTGTTTGTATTCCGGTAATCCAGATAAACCGTCACATCCCCATTTACATATTAAAGTTAAGTCCTTGTTGTCAAGTTTCTTGGCTTCTTCTTCAGACAATGTAGTAGATATCAGCCTTGATGCCGTATTTTCCAATAATTTTGATAAATCCACAGATGCACTTTCATCTCCTATCACGTTTGTTGGTATTAAGTTTTTTTTTTTGGTTTTTAATAACGCATTATATCCTGGTAAAATTGAGTTTCCTTTGTCTCGTAATGCCTTACAGAGTTTAATATATTTATTTTTATTTAATTTCAACTCGAGCATAAGAGCAAGTGCATCTTCCTCCGAAAATTCTGATTGAGAAGAAGGAGTTGGTATACTCTTAATAATTCGCTTAAGACGTTTAGGAGAAGCCTCTGGGAGAATATCTGCTATTTGTTTAGCTTCAGCTGGTTGATTATTTCGTTTGAGCACTTCCTTAAAGGAATCTTTGATTTCAGTATTCGAATGAGTAGAAAGAACTTCGGATAATCGCATCTTTTTAGATCTTTCTCCGAGATCATCATAGTTTTTTAGAGGGGCTCCAGCACCAGAAGTTTTAAGCTCAATTGAGTCCTTCAGTCAGTCTTTAAATTTAGATTCAAATCTTTTTAAACAGTAATTAACCGACTTAATTTTAAGTTCAAATAACTTTACAAATTTTACGACTTTGTCTTCCTCACTATTGAGAATCATGGAGTTAGTTTGACTTTTAGCATATCGCATGATTATTTTAATTTTTTCTGCTCTCGAACTGCTTGGTTGTTCAAAAAGAATATCGCACAACACTTTAAATTCCAATGTTATAGCCATGATGTTTTAACTGTTAATAGCAGTTACATTTAAAACTTTCTTTTTTATATTAAAAAAAAACATTTTTTATATATACCTGTATCCAAAGAATAATAAAGAAATCAATGAATTAATGTATTTTTTACCTCTAAAAATAGGTGCATATATAACTCAACCAATATGTGCGTCTCGTAAAACCTACCTGTATGGATGTGAATAACCATATCCTTTCTGACCATTATGAAAAACCCAAGTTGTAACAATTTTTACCTATTGCATTAACTTTCACATTAAAAAACATTTTATAACCTTAACATAATTTTGCAATTTTTTCAAATACACCAATTTTAAATACCGGAAAAATGCCTTTAAATCTTATTTTAAATAAATTGTCACACTGTTACTATAACCGTACTCTTCTAATTAAACTTTTGCTACAAATTATGGATATATTACCTTTACACTGTTATCAAAATCGGTGCCTTACTCGTACTTACTTATTTAGAATCTTTTACTAAAATTTTATTTTTTAGCTTGGAACAAAAGGCAAAATCGAATAAAATTTTTTTAAGTCATTCTTATAATGTTTTCTTAAAAAAAAATAAAAAACTATTTATATCTTTTTGAAGAAAATATTTGTTTATTAGCGAAGGATCATTGTCATCTTATAGTGAAATATTTGAGTATGATAATTAACTTTATATGCACAAATTCATCACTTATATTTAAATAAACAGTGTAAAAATGCTACGGGGGCCAAAGTTTTCAGAGTTTTTTAAGACTCGGTATTAATGCTTTATATACATGTTTAGTATCATTAGATCGGGAAAGACTAGGAGATTAGCACTAAGTAAAAGTTTTTTTTAAGTGCGTTACTTTTTTTACACTTTGTATCGTAAAACAAAAAAAAATTGTTTTTCTGCTTTTTTAAGGAAAATATTTTTAATCTTTGATATTCTGTGGAAATGACATGGATAAAGATATTACAATGAAATTTTGTAGTAATGTAGACCAATAAGATCTAAAAGCAATAGACTAAAAAAAATTCCCAATTTTAACTTAAAAATTCCCCAATTCCCAACTGGGGAAAAGGGGTTTCAAAAAATGAGTTTTTTTTTACAAATATGGCAACACTGTCTCTATTTGCAGCGCGTTTCAGAAAAAAATTTTCTAATCAATAAGAGATATATTAGAAAATATGAACATTATAATTTTTTTCAAATCGGTGCTTTGCCTTTTGAGAAATTTTTGTTCAAACTAAATTTTTTTTTTTACCAATTGCCATTTTTTGGAGAGGGCATGTGCGAGGACCAAAAGTCCAATTAGCAAGAAATTTGTTTTATACGCATTCTCATTATGTTTTCTTTTAAAAGCTTTAAAAATCTTTTTATGTTTTTAAGAAAATATTTTTTTATTAGTATAAAAATATAGCTATCTTTTGGGGAAAAACTAAAAAAAAAGCGAAATTTTTTGTAAGTTTCAACTTTGAATATTTTTCACTTTTAAACAAAAGAAGATATCTATAACTAACTTGCACAAAAATTATTCAGAATTTTATTACAAATTTAAAGAATATTCTTAAAAAATTTTTGGTTCTCAGATGCGTCCACCAGATCAAAAAAGTGAACAAATTTCCTATTATTTCTTTGGAAGTTTGTGGACAAATAAAGAATTTTATTTGTACTTACTTTTAATTTTCCTTGAAGTGAAAGTCCTGTTGAGTTGTGTTTTTTTGTGCACGGGAGTGCTTTTATTTATTTATGTAAATATTGGCACGAGCGTGCTCTTTTAATTTGGTTTTATAAATTTAATTCACTTGCACTTGTAGTGCGTTGCAATTAATATTTTTTTTTTATTTTTTTATTTTTTAATTTAATTTAAATTTCACTAGAAGACGGGTGTCTTCGTTCTTCTTCGCCTATTTAACTTCTGTCCCTTTTCCGAGCCGATCTTCTGGTGCTGGCGGTCAAAATATTGACATTGTCAATCTTACAGTTGTTAGCACCAGGGCTGGGAGCAGGTCAATTGAAGTCGTCGATAAGGCCGTCATCGAAGATCATCAGGTCATCACTCAAGCTGGCCTGATCGAACTTCAACATGCCGGCCCCCTTGCACTGGTGCAAGAGCTGGCGTGGGCAAGGATGTCATGGACGAGCCTGTTAGCTGTCCAAGAGCCGACACAATCTGATTCACCAGACCCTGAGTGGTTACCTCGGGTCTGACAATTGTTGGTTGTAAAGGAGCTGGTAGAGCTGTTAGCTGGTTTTGGCGCCTCTGTTGTTGTCGTAGCTGTTGTTGCTGCAACTGGCGCTGTTGGATTTGCTGTTGTTGAAGTTGTTGCTGTTGCTGATGGAGCCTTTGTTGCTGCCGTTGAAGGCGTTGCCTCAAATCATTGAGTCGCTGTTGAGCGGGTTGCCTTGCTGAAGGTTGAACCCGCATTTGGCGTGTTTGCGGTGGTTTAACCCTTGCATGTTGGTGGCTGCGGGTTGCCGTTGGTACCTGGGATACGGCTCGTCCCTGCGATGTTCGCCGCTGCTGGCTGGAGTTCTGATGCAGGAGGGTGTGGTGTAATTCCCCACATACTGTGCATGCCATCATTGAAATGCAGCTTTCAATTTGATGGGTGCGAGCAAAACAGTTACTGCAGTATTTGTGGGCCCTTACTGCATACCAACGTTGCTGCACAGTCAGCTTCCGAAAGACCTTGCAAAACCTTAGTGGGTGGTAGGCAAAACATACTACGCAGAATTCCGGGTTTTGTGTAGGATCCATTCTCTAAAAAATATAAATTTATAAAGAGGAAGGCAGATTATTGGGAAAAACAACAGAATGAACACAGATGGACAAGGTGGTTAAGAACAAGAACTTGCTACTCTACAACTTATCGCTAATTGGTAACATGCATAATTTAACTACAGGGCGAGTTATAATGCCGGATGAAGTTCTTATATCAGCAACTCGGACGCGCTTGTCCAAACCTTTATAAACAGCTTCTATTCGACCTAACCTCCATTCGTTTGGAGGAAGAAGCTCATCTTTCACTATGACAAAATCGTTAATCTTTAGGTCTTGCTGTGGAGTTTTCCATTTGTACCTCTTATGTAATTCAATTAAGTATTCATTTTTCCATCTTTGGCTAAACTTGTGATGGAGAGCCTTTAATCTTTCCCATCGGTTGATCAGGGATAAGTTGTCAGACGGTAACTCTGGAGGAAATAACAAAGGAGCACCACTCAAAAAGTGAGCAGGAGTTAATGCTTGCAGCTCGTCAGGGTCCTCTGACATAGAAGATATTGGCCGCGAATTCAAGACGCTTTCGATTCTAGCTAGAAGAGTAGAAAACTCCTCAAAGTTAAACTTTTGAGCTCCAGCTACTTTTTTAAAATGTAGTTTGAAGCTCTTAACCCCAGCTTCCAAAGTCAACACCCGTATAGGAGAACGGTAATGAAAGAGTAGACCTTTCTAATGGCAGAGCTGCCATAATTTGTGACTTTACCCTTTGTTTATAGCGAACACATATAAGACAGTGATGTACACATTTCTTGACGGTTCGTTTTAGTCCTGGGACATAGAACTGATTTCTGACCGCACTCATCATAAGTATGATATCAGCATGAATTAGCGTTTTATGTAAAAACTCAAGGAAAATTTTACAAAATTGAGATGAATTAGGAATGATTACTGGAAAGCGCTCATCATATGTGAGTGAAGAATTTACTAATCGTCCATTTACTCGTATAATACCATGTGAATCAATAAATGGATTAAGTGTAAGTAGAGGGCTCTTTTTTGAAACTTGTTTAGAATTGGCAAGATCTGCCATTTCATTTGAATAATATGATTTCTGAGTTATTTTAATAAAAGCGAGTTTTGCATTGTTAAGTTCGAATTGAGAAAGCGTTAAAGTTGTAAAGCTATCTTTCTTTAGGCGCTTACATGTTGCACTAATGAAACGATAAATATAAGCAATCACTGCGAGGGCACGCGGATAGGATGAAAATCTGTTTACCAGATCGAAATTATCTATATCTGAACAATGAACCTCGACCTTTCGTTGTTCTATTGGAGATATAACCGGTAGACTAGATTTTGGCCAGCTTTCTTGAGAGCTTAAGAGCCACATGGGACCATGCCACCACAAAGGATTATCCTTTAAGTCCTGTGGTTTACTACCGCGGGTTCCTAAATCGGCAGGATTATCATGAGTCGGAACATGATTCCATTTTGCATTGCCAACATTTTGAATAATTTCTGATGTTCGATTTGCAACATATGTTTTCCATGCGGATGGATGCCTTTGTAGCCAGGACAAAACAATGGTAGAATCTGACCAAAGAAATAATTGCGAATTTTTAAAAGATGAATTTTCTAAAACCTTTTTAACTAATTTTGATAGCAGTAGGGCGCCGCATAGTTCTAGTCTAGGTAAACTGGTTTGTTGCAACGGAGCAACTTTGCTTTTTGCCACTAATAAATTTGAATAGCTACCGGAAGAATTGTCTGATCGTACATATATAGTAGCACAATAAGCTTGTTCAGATGCATCACAGAAACCGTGGATCTGAATGCAATTGTCTGGATGGAAATATATCCACCTTGGAATTTTTATATATTTTATTGACTCGAAATCTTCTAAGAAGTTGAACCACCTTGAAGCTGCCTGCGGTTTTACTTCTTCGTCCCAATCAACCCCATCTTTCCATAATTCCTGTAATAAGATTTTAGCTTGAACTATGATGGGCGTAAGCCACCCTGCGGGGTCAAACAATTTTGCCGCAACGGATAAAATTTTTCTTTTTGTTACTTTTGTTGCGAAATCGGGAGTTTCGACTTTATAAGTGAAGGAATCACTGATTGCATTCCACTGAATTCCTAACGTTTTCGTAGAGCTCGAATCGTACAACTTTAAGAAATCTGCACTTAAAGTATGCTCAAGTGGAATTTTTTGCAATAAATCTTTATTATTTGATGTTATTTTTCTTAAAGGAAATCCAGCGGATTTCAATGTATTTATTAATTGTGTTTGAGCTTCTAGAGCTGAAGCTATTGTATGACCACCCGATAGTATATCATCGACATACGTCTCATTTCTTAGTATATGAGCAGACAAAGGAGCCTGTCCCTCTTCATCAATTGCTAGCTGTAACAATGTTCTTATAGCTAAATACGGAGCACTGTTAATGCCGAAAGTAACTGTTTTTAATTCATAATCTTCTATAGGACCATTGGGTTTGCTTCGAAACAGAATTCTTTGAAACGGATAATCTGCTTCTGTTACTAATATTTGTCTGTACATTTTTTCTATATCTCCATTAAATACATATTTGTATGTTCGCCAATTTAGAAGAATTGACATTAGGTCAGCTTGCAAAGATGGACCGGTATGTAAAACATCATTTAACGAAAATGAGCTTTTCGTTTTTCTAGAACCATTAAAAACTACTCTTACTTTTGTTGAAGCGCTTTCTGGTCTGTATACAGCATGATGCGGCAAATAAAACGAAAAATATTTTTCATTGTGACATATTTCTAAAGGATGTGTTTTTTTCATATGACCTAATGTGATATATTCTTGTAAAACGTCGTTGTAAATCTTGAGCAGATTATCTTGCTTTCCAAGTTTTGCCTCTAAATGTATAAATTGACTTTTTGCTGACATTCTGGAGGATTGTAAAAACAAGGATTTCGGAAACTCTTGCTTAAATGGAAGTTTGACTACATATCTGCCATCGCTTTGACGATATGTTGTTTTTTTATATAATTCTTCACAGTATTGCTCTGTTTCAGAAAGAACTTTCGATTGGGGGATTTCTTCGGTCTCCCAAAATAACTTAAGCTGAGTATTTAGTTCTTCGTATTCATTATTATCTTTACTACTAGCAACTAGAGAAACGGTGTGTAATTTAAGTGGTCCATAAATATACCATCCATATATTGACTTTTGTGCGATAAGATTACCTAATATATTTTTTTTGATTCCGTCTAGAATAATATAAGGAATTATATCACTTCCTAAAAGCATATCTACTTGCGAAGATACCAAGAAATTGGGATCGGCCAGCGTAATATCATTTAATTCTGATAAATCAGCATTTGATACTGAAAAGCTTGGCATTAATCTAGTTAAGTTAGGAATTATTATAACTTGGGTACTGAGTGAGAACTCGTGTTTTTTTTTACATAAAGTTATGTTGCTAACTTTATTTGAATTTGCTACCACTGTACCTCCTAATCCTCTAATCTCGAAGTTTGCATTTTGTGTTTGAAGACCAATTCTTTCCGAAATTTGCTTTGTCAAAAACGAGCGTTTTGACCCTGAATCGATTAATGCTCGAACAGTAAATATTTCTCCTGAACTCGATATATCTACTAGAGCTGTAGGTAGTAATATGTCGTCATCATTAACAGAGAAATTTGATTCTGTGTTTGTTTTATGCGTTATAGATCTTGAACAACACGGCTGTTCAGAATTATTTAAATAGTTTGAATGCTGAGGGGAATCAGCATGAAACGTGTTTGATAAATTGCTTCTGTTTGTTGTCTTCTTTTGAGTTATGTAATTATCTAAGTGGAGTAAACTATGGTGCTTTTTACTGCAATGAACGCAAGTATGAATACTTTGACAACTCGATAGTTTGTGAGACAATGACAAGCAATTGCTACATATGTTATTTTTTTCTATATATTCTATTCTTTGTTTAACGGAATAGTTTTGAAATTTTGGACAATTACGAATATTGTGAGGTTTAATACATAATTTGCACATTATGCTTTCATTTTGTACAGCATTATTATTATAACTTTTGCCTTTATTATGCGACTGTGCAGCCTTTATTATGCAGAAACATCTTGTACTCTTTGTTGATTTTGAGGATAGTAAGACCGTTCTCCACGAATGGTTAATATTCTTTCTAATACTTGATGCCTATTAATTAAAAATTCTTCCATTTCTGCCCAGGATGGTAGGCGAGTGGGTGAACTCAGAGACTGCTCCCATAAAGCTAAAGTTTCAACTGGAAGTTTTGTGGAGCACAAATAAATTAAAATTGGATCCCATTGATCGATTTTTATGTTATGGGCTTTTAATATTGACAAACAATCGCTAATTGTTGTCTGTATTCTGTTTATAGACTCACAACTTTCTGTTTTTGCTGGTGTAATGTTAAATAATATTTTAAGTTGGTTGTCTACTAGTACACGTTTATTTTCGTATCGAACCTTTAACGCGTCCCAAGCTAACAAAAAATTTTGATTGGAAAGTGGATATTTCGCGACAATGCTACCTGCTTCACCTTTTGTTTTATTTCTAAGGTGATACAATTTTTGAGCTTGCGTCAATCGGGGATGATTTGCATAAATAGCAGTGAACATATCACGGAATGATGGCCATTCTTCGTAACCCCCATAAAATTCTTGAGTATCACACGGCGGGACTTTAATACAAATTTCTGAATCACTAAATGTTGCATTTATTGGGTACATATTTGAAGTATTAAATAATGTAGAACTAGTAGGATGATCAGACCTTGTGACATTATTATTAGATGTTTTATGCATTTTTATTTGATCTATCATATTAGCCTTTGTACGTTGATACTCATCTCTAACTTCACCAAATTTAATTTTTGCTGCATATTTTTCAGCTACTGAAACAATATTTTCATTTGCAAGACTTAAATCTTCAAATGACTTTCGGACCGATTGCCAGTCTTCTTCCAGAGATTGTAGTTTAGTCTCAAGCAATGATTCAGTTAACTCTTCTAAAGGAGTTATATCGAATTTAGTACAACACTCAACTATATTTTCGACTTCTAATGTGAACTTTGTGCATAATGTGGAGCCCATTTTTATCTTTTATTTGTTTTGTTTTTGAAAATTGATAATTTCGAAAGAAAAAAATTTTTTTTGAACAAATTGTTACCCGACTTAATATGCCAATTTAATCAGTATAGGGTGACCGACAAAATTTATTTTTATTTAAAACTGTTTAATAAATTTGAATTACCGTCAGAGTCAAATTTAATGAAAAACTAATATTGCCCACTAACAATGTGTAGCGCACACACTTATTACAACAACAACAATAAGAATTGTGTGGAATGTAATTTTTTGCTATTCTCTTTATTAACTTTTCTTTTTGTTACAGCTATGGAATAGCGTAATAACAAAGAGTATTTATATTATTGTTTATTAAAGAGATTTTTTTTTATTACAAATAAAACCACCACCACATTGAGTATATTATTTGTTAGTATTAAATATGTGTTTTAAACACTGTTTTGATGAGAATAAAACTTAAGATCACTGATTTTAGTACTAAATAAATGAACTTTTTATTTTTAAATACAATTATATGAAGAATGAAAATCTTGCAAATATAATTATATCTAACTAATTAAATAATTTATTAGCACTGTTTTTCGAAGGACCATGAACAAATTTCCTATTATTTCTTTGGAAGTTTGTGGACAAATAAAGAATTTTATTTGTACTTACTTTTAATTTTCCTTGAAGTGAAAGTCCTGTTGAGTTGTGTTTTTTTGTGCACGGGAGTGCTTTTATTTATTTATGTAAATATTGGCACGAGCGTGCTCTTTTAATTTGGTTTTATAAATTTAATTCACTTGCACTTGTAGTGCGTTGCAATTAATATTTTTATTTTTTTTATTTTTTTATTTTTTAATTTAATTTAAATTTCACTAGAAGACGGGTGTCTTCGTTCTTCTTCGCCTATTTAACTTCTGTCCCTTTTCCGAGCCGATCTTCTGGTGCTGGCGGTCAAAATATTGACATTGTCAATCTGACAGTTGTTAGCACCAGGGCTGGGAGCAGGTCAATTGAAGTCGTCGATAAGGCCGTCATCGAAGATCATCAGGTCATCACTCAAGCTGACCAGATCATCGTCGATAAGGCCTGATCGAACTTCAACCAGAAGTTTTTAGCTCAATTGAGTCCTTCAGTCAGTCTTTAAATTTAGATTCAAATCTTTTTAAACAGTAATTAACCGACTTAATTTTAAGTTCAAATAACTTTACAAATTTTACGACTTTGTCTTCCTCACTATTGAGAATCATGGAGTTAGTTTGACTTTTAGCATATCGCATGATTATTTTAATTTTTTCTGCTCTCGAACTGCTTGGTTGTTCAAAAAGAATATCGCACAACACTTTAAATTCCAATGTTATAGCCATGATGTTTTAACTGCTAATAGCAGTTACATTTAAAACTTTCTTTTTTATATTAAAAAAAAACATTTTTTATATATACCTGTATCCAAAGAATAATAAAGAAATCAATGAATTAATGTATTTTTTACCTCTAAAAATAGGTGCATATATAACTCAACCAATATGTGCGTCTCGTAAAACCTACCTGTATGGATGTGAATAACCATATCCTTTCTGACCATTATGAAAAACCCAAGTTGTAACAATTTTTACCTATTGCATTAACTTTCACATTAAAAAACATTTTATAACCTTAACATAATTTTGCAATTTTTTCAAATACACCAATTTTAAATACCGGAAAAATGCCTTTAAATCTTATTTTACTCTTATGTTACTATAACCGTACTCTTCTAATTAAACTTTTGCTACAAATTATGGATATATTACCTTTACACTGTTATCAAAATCGGTGCCTTACGCGTACTTACTTATTTAGAATCTTTTACTAAAATTTTATTTTTTAGCTTGGAACAAAAGGCAAAATCGAATAAAATTTTTTTAAGTCATTCTTATAATGTTTTCTTTAAAAAAAATAAAAAACTATTTATATCTTTTTGAAGAAAATATTTGTTTATTAGCGAAGGATCATTGTCATCTTATAGTGAAATATTTGAGTATGATAATTAACTTTATATGCACAAATTCATCACTTATATTTAAATAAACAGTGTAAAAATGCTACGGGGGCCAAAGTTTTCAGAGTTTTTTAAGACTCGGTATTAATGCTTTATATACATGTTTAGTATCATTAGATCGGGAAAGACTAGAAGATTAGCACTAAGTAAAAGTTTTTTTTAAGTGCGTTACTTTTTTTACACTTTGTATCGTAAAACAAAAAAAAAATTGTTTTTCTGCTTTTTTAAAGAAAATATTTTTAATCTTTGATATTCTGTGGAAATGACATGGATAAAGATATTACAATGAAATTTTGTAGTAATGTAGACCAATAAGATCTAAAAGCAATGGACTAAAAAAAATTCCCAATTTTAACTTAAAAATTCCCCAATTCCCAACTGGGGAAAAGGGGTTTCAAAAAATGAGTTTTTTTTACAAATATGGCAACACTGTCTCTATTTGCAGCGCGTTTCAGAAAAAAATTTTCTAATCAATAACAGATATATTAGAAAATATGAACATTATAATTTTTTTCAAATCGGTGCTTTGCCTTTTGAGAAATTTTTGTTCAAACTAAATTTTTTTTTTACCAATTGCCATTTTTTGGAGAGGGCATGTGCGAGGACCAAAAGTCCAATTAGCAAGAAATTTGTTTTATACGCATTCTCATTATGTTTTCTTTTAAAAACTTTAAAAATCTTTTTATGTTTCTTAAGAAAATATTTTTTTATTAGTATAAAAATATAGCTATCTTTTGGGGAAAAACTAAAAAAAAGCGAAATTTTTTGTAAGTTTCAACTTTGAATATTTTTCACTTTTAAACAAAAGAAGATATCTATAACTAACTTGCACAAAAATTATTCAGAATTTTATTACAAATTTAAAGAATATTCTTAAAAAATTTTTGGTCCTCAGATGCGTCCACCAGATCAAAAAAAGCTTAAAAAAGAGGTAAAAAATCAACCTAAAAATTCCTTTTTACCCAAATATCTCGAAATCCAAAGGAGATAACCTACACATTTAAGCGAATTTTTTGTAGATCTTCTCAAGGACAACTTAAGTTTAAAAGAAATTTTAAATATATATATATATTCCATACATAAATGGATTTTTGGCGAATTTTTAAAAAAGTCGAACACCCGAGGTGACCAACTTTGAAGGTCCACCAATCACTCTCCCGACCCCTCATGGACCAACTCGAATACTCCTTGACTACCACCATGTCAAATTTCATTCAAATATCTCCAGTCGTTCAAAAGTTACAGAATTATTTCCAAAAAAAAGCGTCCGTAAACCACTGTGCGACGTCCCAGTAAATTTTTTTCTAGCTTTGTTGGTTCAAGTGATCCACAAAGACAAGGAAGAATAAACCTACCCTATTTTTTTCCTGTTTTTATCCCTTTTTACCCCCAAAATCAAAAGTTTGTTTCTGTTCAAAAGTACCACAAATTTATTTTTACCCATTTTCAGCCCCTATTTGTCCCATTTGCCAAAAAGTACCAAATACGTGTCTTCTTATTTTTGTATTTGATCCCAATGCAATTTTAGTTCTATCTCGCTTGCTTTCGGATATAAACCATTACTAATTTTCCCTTTTTTACCCCTTAGCGGCAGAATTTCTAAGAATCCCTTCTTAGTGGATCTATACCTCGAAAAGGGACCTGCTTTCAAAAGCTCTGAAGCTTTAGCCGTTTAGGTTGGGAGATGTTGAATCAGTCAAGTTAGAGTTTTATTTATATAGATAATTATAGCCTAGGACTGAACTTGAACTGAACTAGAACTGAACTAGAACTGAACTAGAACTGAACTAGAACTGAACTAGAACTGAACTAGAACTGAACTAGAACTGAACTAGAACTGAACTAGAACTGAACTAGAACTGAACTAGAACTGAACAAGAACTGAACTAGAACTGAACTAGAACTGAACTAGAACTGAACTAGAACTGAACTAGAACTGAACTAGAACTGAACTAGAACTGAACTAGAACTGAACTAGAACTGAACTAGAACTGAACTAGAACTGAACTAGAACTGAACTAGAACTGAACTAGAACTGAACTAGAACTGAACTAGAACTGAACTAGAACTGAACTAGAACTGAACTAGAACTGAACTAGAACTGAACTAGAACTGAACTAGAACTGAACTAGAACTGAACTAGAACTGAACTAGAACTGAACTAGAACTGAACTAGAACTGAACTAGAACTGAACTAGAACTGAACTAGAACTGAACTAGAACTGAACTAGAACTGAACTAGAACTGAACTAGAACTGAACTAGAACTGAACTAGAACTGAACTAGAACTGAACTAGAACTGAACTAGAACTGAACTAGAACTGAACTAGAACTGAACTAGAACTGAACTAGAACTGAACTAGAACTGAACTAGAACTGAACTAGAACTGAACTAGAACTGAACTAGAACTGAACTAGAACTGAACTAGAACTGAACTAGAACTGAACTAGAACTGAACTAGAACTGAACTAGAACTGAACTAGAACTGAACTAGAACTGAACTAGAACTGAACTAGAACTGAACTAGAACTGAACTAGAACTGAACTAGAACTGAACTAGAACTGAACTAGAACTGAACTAGAACTGAACTAGAACTGAACTAGAACTGAACTAGAACTGAACTAGAACTGAACTAGAACTGAACTAGAACTGAACTAGAACTGAACTAGAACTGAACTAGAACTGAACTAGAACTGAACTAGAACTGAACTAGAACTGAACTAGAACTGAACTAGAACTGAACTAGAACTGAACTAGAACTGAACTAGAACTGAACTAGAACTGAACTAGAACTGAACTAGAACTGAACTAGAACTGAACTAGAACTGAACTAGAACTGAACTAGAACTGAACTAGAACTGAACTAGAACTGAACTAGAACTGAACTAGAACTGAACTAGAACTGAACTAGAACTGAACTAGAACTGAACTAGAACTGAACTAGAACTGAACTAGAACTGAACTAGAACTGAACTAGAACTGAACTAGAACTGAACTAGAACTGAACTAGAACTGAACTAGAACTGAACTAGAACTGAACTAGAACTGAACTAGAACTGAACTAGAACTGAACTAGAACTGAACTAGAACTGAACTAGAACTGAACTAGAACTGAACTAGAACTGAACTAGAACTGAACTAGAACTGAACTAGAACTGAACTAGAACTGAACTAGAACTGAACTAGAACTGAACTAGAACTGAACTAGAACTGAACTAGAACTGAACTAGAACTGAACTAGAACTGAACTAGAACTGAACTAGAACTGAACTAGAACTGAACTAGAACTGAACTAGAACTGAACTAGAACTGAACTAGAACTGAACTAGAACTGAACTAGAACTGAACTAGAACTGAACTAGAACTGAACTAGAACTGAACTAGAACTGAACTAGAACTGAACTAGAACTGAACTAGAACTGAACTAGAACTGAACTAGAACTGAACTAGAACTGAACTAGAACTGAACTAGAACTGAACTAGAACTGAACTAGAACTGAACTAGAACTGAACTAGAACTGAACTAGAACTGAACTAGAACTGAACTAGAACTGAACTAGAACTGAACTAGAACTGAACTAGAACTGAACTAGAACTGAACTAGAACTGAACTAGAACTGAACTAGAACTGAACTAGAACTGAACTAGAACTGAACTAGAACTGAACTAGAACTGAACTAGAACTGAACTAGAACTGAACTAGAACTGAACTAGAACTGAACTAGAACTGAACTAGAACTGAACTAGAACTGAACTAGAACTGAACTAGAACTGAACTAGAACTGAACTAGAACTGAACTAGAACTGAACTAGAACTGAACTAGAACTGAACTAGAACTGAACTAGAACTGAACTAGAACTGAACTAGAACTGAACTAGAACTGAACTAGAACTGAACTAGAACTGAACTAGAACTGAACTAGAACTGAACTAGAACTGAACTAGAACTGAACTAGAACTGAACTAGAACTGAACTAGAACTGAACTAGAACTGAACTAGAACTGAACTAGAACTGAACTAGAACTGAACTAGAACTGAACTAGAACTGAACTAGAACTGAACTAGAACTGAACTAGAACTGAACTAGAACTGAACTAGAACTGAACTAGAACTGAACTAGAACTGAACTAGAACTGAACTAGAACTGAACTAGAACTGAACTAGAACTGAACTAGAACTGAACTAGAACTGAACTAGAACTGAACTAGAACTGAACTAGAACTGAACTAGAACTGAACTAGAACTGAACTAGAACTGAACTAGAACTGAACTAGAACTGAACTAGAACTGAACTAGAACTGAACTAGAACTGAACTAGAACTGAACTAGAACTGAACTAGAACTGAACTAGAACTGAACTAGAACTGAACTAGAACTGAACTAGAACTGAACTAGAACTGAACTAGAACTGAACTAGAACTGAACTAGAACTGAACTAGAACTGAACTAGAACTGAACTAGAACTGAACTAGAACTGAACTAGAACTGAACTAGAACTGAACTAGAACTGAACTAGAACTGAACTAGAACTGAACTAGAACTGAACTAGAACTGAACTAGAACTGAACTAGAACTGAACTAGAACTGAACTAGAACTGAACTAGAACTGAACTAGAACTGAACTAGAACTGAACTAGAACTGAACTAGAACTGAACTAGAACTGAACTAGAACTGAACTAGAACTGAACTAGAACTGAACTAGAACTGAACTAGAACTGAACTAGAACTGAACTAGAACTGAACTAGAACTGAACTAGAACTGAACTAGAACTGAACTAGAACTGAACTAGAACTGAACTAGAACTGAACTAGAACTGAACTAGAACTGAACTAGAACTGAACTAGAACTGAACTAGAACTGAACTAGAACTGAACTAGAACTGAACTAGAACTGAACTAGAACTGAACTAGAACTGAACTAGAACTGAACTAGAACTGAACTAGAACTGAACTAGAACTGAACTAGAACTGAACTAGAACTGAACTAGAACTGAACTAGAACTGAACTAGAACTGAACTAGAACTGAACTAGAACTGAACTAGAACTGAACTAGAACTGAACTAGAACTGAACTAGAACTGAACTAGAACTGAACTAGAACTGAACTAGAACTGAACTAGAACTGAACTAGAACTGAACTAGAACTGAACTAGAACTGAACTAGAACTGAACTAGAACTGAACTAGAACTGAACTAGAACTGAACTAGAACTGAACTAGAACTGAACTAGAACTGAACTAGAACTGAACTAGAACTGAACTAGAACTGAACTAGAACTGAACTAGAACTGAACTAGAACTGAACTAGAACTGAACTAGAACTGAACTAGAACTGAACTAGAACTGAACTAGAACTGAACTAGAACTGAACTAGAACTGAACTAGAACTGAACTAGAACTGAACTAGAACTGAACTAGAACTGAACTAGAACTGAACTAGAACTGAACTAGAACTGAACTAGAACTGAACTAGAACTGAACTAGAACTGAACTAGAACTGAACTAGAACTGAACTAGAACTGAACTAGAACTGAACTAGAACTGAACTAGAACTGAACTAGAACTGAACTAGAACTGAACTAGAACTGAACTAGAACTGAACTAGAACTGAACTGAACTAGAACTGAACTAGAACTGAACTAGAACTGAACTAGAACTGAACTAGAACTGAACTAGAACTGAACTAGAACTGAACTAGAACTGAACTAGAACTGAACTAGAACTGAACTAGAACTGAACTAGAACTGAACTAGAACTGAACTAGAACTGAACTAGAACTGAACTAGAACTGAACTAGAACTGAACTAGAACTGAACTAGAACTGAACTAGAACTGAACTAGAACTGAACTAGAACTGAACTAGAACTGAACTAGAACTGAACTAGAACTGAACTAGAACTGAACTAGAACTGAACTAGAACTGAACTAGAACTGAACTAGAACTGAACTAGAACTGAACTAGAACTGAACTAGAACTGAACTAGAACTGAACTAGAACTGAACTAGAACTGAACTAGAACTGAACTAGAACTGAACTAGAACTGAACTAGAACTGAACTAGAACTGAACTAGAACTGAACTAGAACTGAACTAGAACTGAACTAGAACTGAACTAGAACTGAACTAGAACTGAACTAGAACTGAACTAGAACTGAACTAGAACTGAACTAAAACTGAACTAGAACTGAACTAGAACTGAACTAGAACTGAACTAGAACTGAACTAGAACTAGAACTGAACTAGAACTGAACTAGAACTGAACTAGAACTGAACTAGAACTGAACTAGAACTGAACTAGAACTGAACTAGAACTGAACTAGAACTGAACAAGAACTGAACTAGAACTGAACTAGAACTGAACAAGAACTGAACTAGAACTGAACTAGAACTGAACTAGAACTGAACTAGAACTGAACTAGAACTGAACTAGAACTGAACTAGAACTGAACTAGAACTGATCTAGAACTGAACTAGAACTAGAATAAACAAAGTTTAAAAACACTGTGTGGAAGAGTCCTGCATCAAGTCTATGTTTTATACTTTTGGGTGCGTAAGGAATCTCTTCATTATAAAATCAAGCAAATAGACATCAGTATATATTGCATAAAACATTAGTAAATGACAATGCTGAAACCCCTTATCCTTGCCGTTGATATTAAAATACCTCTTTTCTGCCTTCTGAAGCAATGCGCAAGGAAATTATCTTTGTTCAATACATAATATACATATGAATATATTACCTGAAAGTGGAACAATAGCGAGAGGTATTTTTTTAAATAAAGGCCAAAAATCTGTCGTAATTTTCAAGAGGTAGTTTCTTTTGGTCAGGTAAAGTTTTTAGGTAAACCCTAAAAAGGAAACAGTAAAATAATTTGTTAAATTTGGGCAACCAACCAACCTGCTCTCAGGTCATTGATATCCACGCTTTCTTTTGTGTAAAATTGGCTAAAAAATCTTCGTTTACGCAGAGACTTAACCGAGTTTAACAATAACTTTACAAAATATTTTGAAAAAATAATTTAATTATATTTTGAGTAATTTTTGTTGACAAATAAAATAAAGAGTTTCCTTTTTCATTTTGATTTAAAAATTTTATTTGAAAAAAAAAAAAAAAATAGAAAGGCTTTCATATTGAGATATATTGGCAACCAAACATTTTAAAAAGAGAAAAAGCACAACGTAACATAACGTAAGCTAGACGAGTGCCTTATAGAACCTCAATTTCTTACGAAATCGTCGAGAATCAACTCAATCGTCAAGAACTTGCTTGTATTATGGAACGTGGCCATAATAGAATTAAAAAAAGAACTATAATCAAAAATAGTGGATAATTGATAAAAAAAATGTAAATATTCATGGAAAAATGTGAAAAAACTATAGATTTTTATATCAAGTAATATTTTATATCAAAAAGATAAATTTAGTAATACATTTTCTAGTATTTTAAGGATCTCGAACCCATTGTGCAAACACTTACAAAAAAATATTTAATCAAACAACTGATCGCTAGAAGCAAAAACTAGGCCATTGGAATGTTAAATAAAATCAATAAAACTAAGAGATTTATTTCTTTTGATCAAACAATCTGTATGTTGTAACCAGATTATACTCTTGTTATAATAAAATTACTCTTAAAATTTACTAATTGTATCGGTATGACATATATGCAAGAGAAATTTTAGTACTAGTTTTATACGGATTTATAAAAACTCACCAACATGTTCGGGATCTTGAAGAAAGCCTCCTTGTTCGAACTCGATCAGGTTGCTATAGGTTGCTTGAAAAAGATTTCTTGTATTAATGCATATATCTCTTTTTTTTGTCATCTTGTGTGATTTGCTTTTTTTTATTTCTTCTTTTTTTACGATTTCAGAAAATAAAAGTATCTTTTACAAATCTTTTGAAGTTTTTCGGGTTTCCCATTGTAATTTAAGAATTTGATTTATGCTTAGTTAACAAAATTTAGTGGTAGTTTACTTTTTTATTTTTTCTTATATTTTATTTTTTTTTAACTAGATTTAAGATATAGATTTTACATTTTTAAATTTAAAACTTCTAATATAAATAGCTGATTTCCATTAAAATTCATGAAGCTACAAAAATTTATTTTAACATTTGACTAAAAATAAGTTTTTTTTATAATCACTTTTTGAATTTTTTTATACATAAATTATGGTCCAATTTTGATAGCACGTTTTTCTTGATGTTAGAAATTTTTACATTCCATTTGGATTTTTATATACATTACATTAGGATCCACACATATTCTGTACGCTCTTTTGATGTGGATGGTTCAGAACGATTCTTTCTTAATCTTAGTGGTACTAGGGATGCCATAAAAACGCTTCTGTAGTCATTTGTGTTCTGATGAGATGTTGATTGTTTGTATTCCGGTAATCCAGATAAACCGTCACATCCCCATTTACATATTAAAGTTAAGTCCTTGTTGTCAAGTTTCTTGGCTTCTTCTTCAGACAATGTAGTAGATATCAGCCTTGATGCCGTATTTTCCAATAATTTTGATAAAGCCACAGATGCACTTTCATCTCCTATCACGTTTGTTGGTATTAAGTTTTTTTTTTTGGTTTTTAATAACGCATTATATCCTGGTAAAATTGAGTTTCCTTTGTCTCGTAATGCCTTACAGAGTTTAATATATTTATTTTTATTCAATTTCAACTCGAGCATAAGAGCAAGTGCATCTTCCTCCGAAAATTCTGATTGAGAAGAAGGAGTTGGTATACTCTTAATAATTCGCTTAAGACGTTTAGGAGAAGCCTCTGGGAGAATATCTGCTATTTGTTTAGCTTCAGCTGGTTGATTATTTCGTTTGAGCACTTCCTTAAAGGAATCTTTGATTTCAGTATCCGAATGAGTAGAAAGAACTTCGGATAATCGCATCTTTTTAGATCTTTCTCCGAGATCATCATAGTTTTTTAGAGGGGCTCCAGCACCAGAAGTTTTAAGCTCAATTGAGTCCTTCAGCCAGTCTTTAAATTTAGATTCAAATCTTTTTAAACAGTAATTAACCGACTTAATTTTAAGTTCAAATAACTTTACAAATTTTACGACTTTGTCTTCCTCACTATTGAGAATCATGGAGTTAGTTTGACTTTTAGCATATCGCATGATTATTTTAATTTTTTCTGCTCTCGAACTGCTTGGTTGTTCAAAAAGAATATCGCACAACACTTTAAATTCCAATGTTATAGCCATGATGTTTTAACTGTTAATAGCAGTTACATTTAAAACTTTCTTTTTTATATTAAAAAAAACATTTTTTATATATACCTGTATCCAAAGAATAATAAAGAAATCAATGAATTAATGTATTTTTTACCTCTAAAAATAGGTGCATATATAACTCAACCAATATATGCGTCTCGTAAAACCTACCTGTATGGATGTGAATAACCATATCCTGTACAGAGGCTGGCTTAGCTTATTGTATACAAACTTATTAGTTTAAATTTAACGGATACAAATCTCAAATGCAACATTAAAACGTAGCGAATGATTGATATTCATTGCATGCGACACTAGCGACAATTGTCCTAGAAATGAGTAGCATGTGCCTTGGTATAGGTGGATTTAATTGGGATTTCCAGTCAGCAATCTGATCTATTGAATAATTTTTGGTATAAAAGCTGTATTTGCCCAAAATGCGTCCTTTTTCATTTTAACCTCTATACCATAAAAATCACATAAAAGTGAAAATTTTGATAAAAAAAAATATAAAATATTTAATAAAACTTTAAAAGTGCATTTGCTTTAATTTAATTTAAAAAGTTAAATAAAACTATATTACAATTTAATAAAACTTAATTTCTACAAATATCATTTTGTTCTATATGCTGGTACCAATCTCAAAGGTAAATTTGTTATTCTACTAAATTTCATATAATCTTATATAAAGCAAATCAATTTTTCTTAGATATGGTACCAAGCCTTAATTAAAAATCTATCGATCTTGGCGTTAAAACTATTTTTAGAGGCAACCTACCACCAATTGTATTTAAAACTAAATTATCAGGAAATAGTTGCGTATTGAACCCAACGATTTTAAACTAGTAACAGAGAAGCGATTTATTGTGGTAAAAGTATCAACTGTCCCCAATTAGATACTAAAAATCTCCTAATTCAAGCAGAAAACATATCTATAAGGACATCAGGATAATAAGAATATATCCGCTGTCAGGAGTTTAGCCCACAATAAATACGGTGGATGTTACAGAAGGCCTGGAGAAGAGCATTTTCCACCAATCAGTGATAAAAAATATCATACAACTAAAAATACAAAATTTGTCTCTTAATAAGTATCTACATTTAACATTTTTAATATAATTTATACCATGCTAGAAATCTTTATCTCTATCAGATATCTCTAATTTATTACAGATTTTTTTTTTATGAAGTTTTAAATACTCTCATCAAAAGTATTAAAAGATAATTGCAGACTTATTATTATTTTTCTTTTGATATTCACAATAATTTATTTACGAGGAAAAAACAAATCAAAAAGGAATAAAATAGAAAGGGTCAATCCTAGACACACATTAAGTCACTACTAATAATTTGTCTCCCTCAAGCTTACTGTTCTCAAATTGCTGAATGATCATTCATCGATGGAACCAATATCAAAGAGTAAGTGATAAACAAAATGTAATAAAAATTTAGTAATCTTCATCACTTATTATATGTCACACGCGGTTTTTTTAAAAGAAATTAAATTTGTTAAAAATTAAAAATTTTAGAAAAATATAAAAAGATTAAAATAATGAATTAGTGAATATATTTAAATAACAAAATAGTGATAAATAATTAGGATGTGAAGATTATTAAATATAAAAAAAATTAGAAAGAAAGTGAATTAATGTGAAAAAGAAAAGGTTAAAAGAAGAGGCAAAAATTAATTTTATTTAAAATATAAAAGAAAACAAAACAAATAGAAAAGAAAAAAGAAATAGAAAAAAAATATAGTAAATAAATCAAATTTTGAAAAATATAAAAAAAAATATATAAATAAAAATTCGCAAATATGAAAGAATTAGTTAAAAATTAAAGAAATAATGATAGTGAAATATAGAAAATTGAAGTAAAAGAAATTAAGAATAAATCTGCATGCCAGAGAAAATAAAGGATTAAAAAAGCAACTACAATATTAAATAAACTAAAAATCAGGTATTTAAAACTTCAGCATTCAATATTTATTTAGGGTTTTTTTAAAGCTATCAATTTTGTTAAATTTCTAAAAACATTTGTTAAGATTTTTTTTATATAATTTATTTGTTACCATTTTCAAAATAATTTTTGAAATTTAGAAATATATAATTAAGAATTTTATAAACTTCCCCGCGTAATATATTTATATACTTTATCTGGCATCCCTTTTCGCCTTATTTTTATTTTTCTTTAATTTCTTTTAGTGAGTTCAATGACCTATTGTCAAATTCTTATATACTTAAAGTACAGGCTCATAAGTTTGTTAATGTACAATATTTTTTATAGATTAAAAGTTTCTAAATGAAACGTTAGAATGATAGTTTTTAATAATAATAACAATAATTTGTCTAAACTTAAATATATATTTATTGAATTTAATTTGTGAATAAATATCATTTACATGATGTGCTAGAAAAATTTTGTGTTGTGATTAAAGTGATGTAAAGTTCGTAAAGTAAGGTAAAGGTGTATCAGGGATTACAAATTCAATTTACAGGATCTTTCAATATTTGTAATCGATGGTTGGGAAGGGCGAACTGTTGTTTCAAATACACCAGGAAACAACATCTATCTTTTTTTTTTTTGACGTAATCAATTTAAATCTTCCTTAAAGCTTCTAAATCCAAAAATTATTCGTTCATCTAGTCATTATATTTTCTATTTGCAATTTTTATCTTAAACCCCCCTTTTCCTAAGCATGCAAATAAAATAATTGCTTGTATGTAGCCAAAATTAAATCTTGATTAGGCCCACGAATCCTCCCGATTGCCGACGAGCCAGAGCCGGAAAAATATGCATGCTGGAGCCTATCAACAAAGGTATTTGCTTCAATTCAATTGTACCTTGTATGCCCACGTTAGATAACATCTCTATTGCATTTGTACTTCTTTTTAGTATCAAAAACTTTTCTCGGGTCTCAATTCTGGCCAACAATAGTTTTCATATTTTTTTTTTTTTTTTCAATTTCTGCCGATCTATTTTACCATATTTATACTTATGTTTTGGAATTCAATATGATAAATGTTGACCAAAATAGTCTAGTTTCTTTCTAATTCTGTTATGTTAACTCTTCAATATTCGTTTTGTTTGGAATTTCATCAGATATTCTACTTGGGATATCATGTAACCGAAAGCTGAGACTTGGAATTTAGGATCTGAACAATTTAGTCGGTTCCTAACCATCTTAGAAAATCATCTTTATTTAGTTTTGGAATCAAAAAGTACGCTTTATTGCATACTTTTTGCCAGCTAAAAACATCTTTCTTTACTTTTTACTTTTCAACTGGCAGATTTTGAGAGACATTTATTTTACCCTATTACGTCAAATTAGATAATCATCTTTACCAAACTTTTTGAACTTTATCACGAGAAAATCACAACTTTAATAAACTTTGCATATACATTTTTACAAACTTTTTCTTGAATAAAAAAAATTCTTGTTACCTATTTCAATCATTTTATAAGTCTTATTATATTTCTATTGGTAACTTTGAGTTCCTAAAATTTCCCTTTAATATCTTTTGCATTTTTATTTTTTTTATATATAATTTGTTTGAATCAAAATGTCTGTTAGACGAAGTACTAAGAACTTGTCTACAGTTCCACCCTCAGCAAGTTCTGTTTCACAATCTATTATCTCACAACCAATTCCATATGTTTGCGAAATCTGCAAGAATAATATAACGCTTAAAGCCAATTCGGTAAAAGCTACTTGCAACCATTATTTTCACAAATCGTGTTTAAGCAAATATATTCAGAACAAAAACAATTGTCCAACGTGCAACTTTCTAATAACTACGGCTAAAACCACCAACCCCAAAACTCCAACGACGGTATCCGCGACAGTGACCACAAGATTGCAGGCTAGGCAACAGCAAATGGATGAAAGCAGACTCATCAGTGAATCTCAGGATAGACCTGTTTCACCAAATACCCCGCTAAGTTCTCATCTTTCTCCCCAAAACACTGACACTCAACGTCATTATATACGGAACGTAGTTAGCGAAGCTATAGAAGCTCAACAATCGGCAATATTAACGTCACTTACGCAACAATTAAATCAAATAATTCAGACAAACATCGAAGCTAGTTTCCGTAGATTAAATATAGCAACCAATGATAATACTTATACAAATCCTTCTTCAAATCCAAACAATCTACCTACCGATCCACTCAACCAATCTAATCATAATCAAGGCTTAGAAAACCAAACACTTAATCAGCTGTTAGGTCTTCCTCAAAGCAACAATCGAGAAAATTTCATGAATGTTAATGGTAATCATTCGCCTCTTCATTTGCCGAGGATACATTCTGGTATTTCTACTGATCTGTCTGTACGACCAGATAAAATAAGCCAAATTATTAGCAACTGGAGGTTGAAATACAGTGGAAACTCTTCATCCTTGTCTGTAGATTCCTTTTTATATAGGGTAGAAGCCCTCACAAAACAAACTTTAGGTGGCAACTTTGAACTTTTGTGCAAAAATGCCAGTGCGCTTTTCGAAGGTAAAGCCAGCGATTGGTTCTGGCGATATCACAAATCGGTTAGAGAAATAAAGTGGCCCGAACTTTGCTTGTCGCTTAAAAGACAGTTTAAGGATACTAGGACAGATATGGACTATAGGGAGTTAATTAGGGATAGAAAACAGAAACAAGGAGAAAGTTTCGATTCTTTTTACGATTCAGTACTTGAACTTATTGACCATTTAAATCATCCTATTGAAGAATCTTTAATAATCGAAATTCTTAAGAGAAATATCTTACCGGAAATTCAACATGAAATTTTAAATCTCCAAATATTTTCTGTAGACCATTTGCGTGACATTTGTAGAAAAAGAGAATTTTTCCTTCAGGATATTCGTAAGAGAAATATAGTCCACAAACCTCTCACTTTCTCTAAAAAAGTCTCTGAACTTTATCAAGATGATGAATTTTCGGAAACCATGTCACTGGATACAGCTAATGAAATCTCTGAGCTAAGACTTATTTGCTGGAACTGTAAGAACACAGGACATAGGTATCAGGACTGTTTAGCAGATAGAAACGTCTTTTGTTATGGATGCGGTGCCGCAAGCTTCTATAAGCCTACTTGTCCCAAATGCAATCCATCAAAAAACTATCAAAGGAATGCACAGACATGTGCACGCAAACCACTTCAAGTGAAGACAACAGATCGCTCAACGAGCACCGATTACAACCCCCAGCTATATCTGCTTTAAAACCCCAAACTTTCTTTGCAAAACCCAAAAATAAACCTATACTAAGACCTATAGTTCCTCTACACAAACGTATTGAGATTTATAATGAAGCCCGAAATAGGATATTCAACACTGGAGAAATTAGGAAAATATCAAGATCTTCAACAAGAATGAAAAAGTATTGGACCAGTATCAAGAAAATTAGTAAAAAGATTGTCAGTTGTATTTTTGAAAAGGAAAATGATTTGCGGCCATATGCAGATGTGGAGTTATTCGGTGAAAGAGTCAGTGGACTTCTGGACACAGGTGCCTCAATAAGTTGCATAGGTGGTAGTCTCGCTCGAAAATTTATTGATTCAAATCAGCCATACAAAAAACTCAGTTGCAAAGTACATACTGCTGATGGTAGAGCGCAAAATATTATTGGTTTCATTAAAACCAAAATCATTTTTAGAAACTTAGAGAAGCATATAGATATTTACATTATTCCCAGTTTATCTCAGCCTTTATACCTAGGAATCGATTTCTGGAAATTGTATGATCTTTTGCCTCTTAGTTTGTTTAATTCAAAATCTATTTCCACAATTTCGTCGATATTAGATTCAAGTAATTTAGATAATAATCAAAAACTCCAATTACAAAAAACCGTTGAACTTTTCCCATCTTTTGCCAAAGAAGGCTTAGGAAAAACTACTTTTGTAAGTCATGTGATAGATGTTGGTGAAGCAAAGCCAATAAAACAAAGACACTATCCAGTGTCACCAGCAATTGAGAAGCTTATGTACGAAGAAGTTGATCGGATGATTAGTTTAGGTATTATCGAAGAGTCGAATAGTGCCTGGAGTTCTCCTTGTGTCCTAGTGAGAAAGCCTGGCAAAAATAGATTATGTCTTGATTGTAGGAAAGTAAACGAAGTTACGGTAAAAGACGCATATCCCCTACCAATTATCGATGGCATATTAAGCAGGTTACCAAAAGCGAAGTACATTACCAGTTTGGATCTCAAAGATGCCTTCTGGCAAATTCCTTTAGATCCAAAATCAAGGGACAAAACAGCGTTCACAGTACCTGGACGGCCGTTATATCAATATAAGGTAATGCCGTTTGGTCTGTGTAATGCACCCCAGACTATGTCTCGTTTGATGGATAAGGTAATACCAGCACATTTGCGTAACGAAGTCTTTATTTACCTCGATGATTTGTTAGTAATTTCTGATGAATTCGTAAAACATTTGGAAGTATTACGAGAAGTTTCTAAACATTTTCGTGAAGCAGGTATAACTATTAACATCGAGAAAAGTAGTTTTTGCGTAGACGAAGTAAAATATCTGGGACATATCATAGGAAACGGTGTAATTCGTACAGATCCGGATAAAGTAGCAGCAATTGTAGAATATCCAACGCCAAGTTCCTTAAAGGAAATCAGACGCTTCCTTGGTATGACAGGATGGTACCGGAAATTCATCGAAAACTACGCGGCTCTCACGACCCCAATAACGGATCTATTGAAGAATAAACGGAAATTCATATGGAACCAAGAAGCAAACGAATCATTTGAAAAATTGAAAAGTTTATTGAGCTCTGCACCAGTGTTACATAGTCCAGATTTCACAAAACCGTTCTATATCCACTGTGATGCTAGTAAGACAGGAGTTGGAAGCGTATTGGTGCAGTTAAATTCAGAGGATGATGAAGTTCCTTTGGCATTTATGTCAAAGAAACTTAATAAAGCCCAAAGAAATTATTCAGTAACTGAGCAAGAATGTTTAACTGCAGTACTAAGTGTACAAAAATTTCGTCCCTATGTCGAAGGACATGAGTTTACTATTGTTACTGATCACGCTTCGCTCAAGTGGCTTATGTCTCAAAAGGATTTGAGTTCGAGATTGGCTCGATGGGCACTCAAACTTCAAGGATTCAACTTCAAAATAAAACATCGAAAAGGATCTCAAAATATCGTTCCTGATACTCTTTCGCGCACCCCTTCTGCAGATGCTGGATCAAGTCAATCCGAAGAAAAATTAGACCCTGTAGTTAGTAGCTTGTCTAACGATAACACTATTTTTGTAGACCTTAAGTCACCTCACTTCCAATCTGATGAATACAAAGCTCTTATCAAGAGTTTTACCGAGAATATAAGCAAACTTCCAGATCACAAAGTTTTGGACGGTTTCATTTACAAACGAACCGAACATGTTACTGGCGAGCAACTGAATGATGATTTTTGTTGGAAACTTTGGATTCCGAAAGATTTAGTACCCGAAGTTTTATCAACTGCTCACAATAATCCTCTCTCCGCACATTTTGGAATTAACAAAACTCTAGAGCGAATACGAAGATATTATTTTTGGCCTAGTCTAGTCAATAGCGTAAAAGATTTTATTAACAATTGCGATGTATGTAAATCAACTAAACATCCGAATGCTGTTTTAAGACCACCCATGGGAAAATCTCCAATGCCTGAACGTTTATTTCAAAGATTGTACATTGACTTTCTTGGACCATATCCTAGATCCAGATCTGGACATATAGGTATTTTCGTTGTTCTAGACCATTATTCAAAATATCCATTTCTAAAACCTGTAAAAAAATTGACTGCAGATGTAGTTACTAAGTACTTGGAGGAAGAAATCTTTCACGTATTCGGCGTACCGGAAACTATAGTTTCAGATAATGGAGTACAATTTAAGTCGAAAATTTTCAAACAATTGCTAACGCTTCAGAGCGAGTTAATCGGTCGGTGATTGCTGCCATAAGAGCATATGTAAACCCTGATCAAAAGAATTGGGATGAAGTTTTGAGCAGTATAGCTTGCGCTATACGGTCTAGTGTCCATTCCTCAATAGGTGTTGCTCCATATTATATAACTTTTGGCCAAAATATGATAACGAACGGAGAAACTTATTCACTCTTAAGAAAACTAGGAGGTCTAGAGGATAGAACAATTAATTTCACTAGGGAAGATTCCATAGAAGTTGTCAGGAAAAGAGCTCTAGAACTAATGGAGAAACAATTTCAGAGAAATGAAAGGAAGTATAATTTGAGAGCGAGAGTTGTAGATTTTAAAGAAGGTCAAGAAGTTTTTAGGAGGAATTTTAAGCAGTCAAGCTTTGAAAAAGGATACAACTCAAAACTAGACCAAGTTTTTGTCAAAGCTCGAATTCGAAAGAAAATAGGCAATTGCAATTACGAGCTTGAGGACTTAAAAGGAAATTATGTAGGCAAGTTTCACGCAAAGGATATTAAATCTTCCTAATCGTTACTCCTATCGAAATCTCTTATTTTGATTTTATACATTTTTTTGTAAAGATACATTTTTTAAACCTTTTTTAAACATTTTTAACGATTTGTCCAACTCCAGCTGGATCCAATTTTGGTGTTTTCATACCCCAAAATCTGATCTTGCCGGGGGGATTGTGTACAGAGGCTGGCTTAGCTTATTGTATACAAACTTATTAGTTTAAATTTAACGGATACAAATCTCAAATGCAACATTAAAACGTAGCGAATGATTGATATTCATTGCATGCGACACTAGCGACAATTGTCCTAGAAATGAGTAGCATGTGCCTTGGTATAGGTGGATTTAATTGGGATTTCCAGTCAGCAATCTGATCTATTGAATAATTTTTGGTATAAAAGCTGTATTTGCCCAAAATGCGTCCTTTTTCATTTTAACCTCTATACCATAAAAATCACATAAAAGTGAAAATTTTGATAAAAAAAAATATAAAATATTTAATAAAACTTTAAAAGTGCATTTGCTTTAATTTAATTTAAAAAGTTAAATAAAACTATATTACAATTTAATAAAACTTAATTTCTACAAATATCATTTTGTTCTATATGCTGGTACCAATCTCAAAGGTAAATTTGTTATTCTACTAAATTTCATATAATCTTATATAAAGCAAATCAATTTTTCTTAGATATGGTACCAAGCCTTAATTAAAAATCTATCGATCTTGGCGTTAAAACTATTTTTAGAGGCAACCTACCACCAATTGTATTTAAAACTAAATTATCAGGAAATAGTTGCGTATTGAACCCAACGATTTTAAACTAGTAACAGAGAAGCGATTTATTGTGGTAAAAGTATCAACTGTCCCCAATTAGATACTAAAAATCTCCTAATTCAAGCAGAAAACATATCTATAAGGACATCAGGATAATAAGAATATATCCGCTGTCAGGAGTTTAGCCCACAATAAATACGGTGGATGTTACAGAAGGCCTGGAGAAGAGCATTTTCCACCAATCAGTGATAAAAAATATCATACAACTAAAAATACAAAATTTGTCTCTTAATAAGTATCTACATTTAACATTTTTAATATAATTTATACCATGCTAGAAATCTTTATCTCTATCAGATATCTCTAATTTATTACAGATTTTTTTTTTTATGAAGTTTTAAATACTCTCATCAAAAGTATTAAAAGATAATTGCAGACTTATTATTATTTTTCTTTTGATATTCACAATAATTTATTTACGAGGAAAAAACAAATCAAAAAGGAATAAAATAGAAAGGGTCAATCCTAGACACACATTAAGTCACTACTAATAATTTGTCTCCCTCAAGCTTACTGTTCTCAAATTGCTGAATGATCATTCATCGATGGAACCAATATCAAAGAGTAAGTGATAAACAAAATGTAATAAAAATTTAGTAATCTTCATCACTTATTATATGTCACACGCGGTTTTTTTAAAAGAAATTAAATTTGTTAAAAATTAAAAATTTTAGAAAAATATAAAAAGATTAAAATAATGAATTAGTGAATATATTTAAATAACAAAATAGTGATAAATAATTAGGATGTGAAGATTATTAAATATAAAAAAAATTATAAAGAAAGTGAATTAATGTGAAAAAGAAAAGGTTAAAAGAAGAGGCAAAAATTAATTTTATTTAAAATATAAAAGAAAACAAAACAAATAGAAAAGAAAAAAGAAATAGAAAAAAAATATAGTAAATAAATCAAATTTTGAAAAATATAAAAAAAAATATATAAATAAAAATTTGCAAATATGAAAGAATTAGTTAAAAATTAAAGAAATAATGATAGTGAAATATAGAAAATTGAAGTAAAAGAAATTAAGAATAAATCTGCATGCCAGAGAAAATAAAGGATTAAAAAAGCAACTACAATATTAAATAAACTAAAAATCAGGTATTTAAAACTTCAGCATTCAATATTTATTTAGGGTTTTTTTAAAGCTATCAATTTTGTTAAATTTCTAAAAACATTTGTTAAGATTTTTTTTATATAATTTATTTGTTACCATTTTCAAAATAATTTTTGAAATTTAGAAATATATAATTAAGAATTTTATAAACTTCCCCGCGTAATATATTTATATACTTTATCTGGCATCCCTTTTCGCCTTATTTTTATTTTTCTTTAATTTCTTTTAGTGAGTTCAATGACCTATTGTCAAATTCTTATATACTTAAAGTACAGGCTCATAAGTTTGTTAATGTACAATATTTTTTATAGATTAAAAGTTTCTAAATGAAACGTTAGAATGATAGTTTTTAATAATAATAACAATAATTTGTCTAAACTTAAATATATATTTATTGAATTTAATTTGTGAATAAATATCATTTACATGATGTGCTAGAAAAATTTTGTGTTGTGATTAAAGTGATGTAAAGTTCGTAAAGTAAGGTAAAGGTGTATCAGGGATTACAAATTCAATTTACAGGATCTTTCAATATTTGTAATCGATGGTTGGGAAGGGCGAACTGTTGTTTCAAATACACCAGGAAACAACATCTATCTTTTTTTTTTTGACGTAATCAATTTAAATCTTCCTTAAAGCTTCTAAATCCAAAAATTATTCGTTCATCTAGTCATTATATTTTCTATTTGCAATTTTTATCTTAAACCCCCCTTTTCCTAAGCATGCAAATAAAATAATTGCTTGTATGTAGCCAAAATTAAATCTTGATTAGGCCCACGAATCCTCCCGATTGCCGACGAGCCAGAGCCGGAAAAATATGCATGCTGGAGCCTATCAACAAAGGTATTTGCTTCAATTCAATTGTACCTTGTATGCTACAATCCTTTCTGACCATTATGAAAAACCCAAGTTGTAACAATTTTTACCTATTGCATTAACTTTCACATTAAAAAACATTTTATAACCTTAACATAATTTTGCAATTTTTTCAAATACACCAATTTTAAATACCGGAAAAATGCCTTTAAATCTTATTTTAAATAAATTGTCACACTGTTACTATAACCGTACTCTTCTAATTAAACTTTTGCTACAAATTATGGATATATTACCTTTACACTGTTATCAAAATCGGTGCCTTACTCGTACTTACTTATTTAGAATCTTTTACTAAAATTTTATTTTTAGCTTGGAACAAAAGGCAAAATCGAATAAAATTTTTTTAAGTCATTCTTATAATGTTTTCTTTAAAAAAAATAAAAAACTATTTATATCTTTTTGAAGAAAATATTTGTTTATTAGCGAAGGATCATTGTCATCTTATAGTGAAATATTTGAGTATGATAATTAACTTTATATGCACAAATTCATCACTTATATTTAAATAAACAGTGTAAAAATGCTACGGGGGCCAAAGTTTTCAGAGTTTTTTAAGACTCGGTATTAATGTTTTATATACATGTTTAGTATCATTAGATCGGGAAAGACTAGGAGATTAGCACTAAGTAAAAGTTTTTTTTAAGTGCGTTACTTTTTTTACACTTTGTATCGTAAAACAAAAAAAAAATTGTTTTTCTGCTTTTTTAAGGAAAATATTTTTAATCTTTGATATTCTGTGGAAATGACATGGATAAAGATATTACAATGAAATTTTGTAGTAATGTAGACCAATAAGATCTAAAAGCAATAGACTAAAAAAAATTCCCAATTTTAACTTAAAAATTCCCCAATTCCCAACTGGGGAAAAGGGGTTTCAAAAAATGAGTTTTTTACAAATATGGCAACACTGTCTCTATTTGCAGCGCGTTTCAGAAAAAAATTTTCTAATCAATAACAGATATATTAGAAAATATGAACATTATAATTTTTTTCAAATCGGTGCTTTGCCTTTTGAGAAATTTTTGTTCAAACTAAATTTTTTTTTACCAATTGCCATTTTTTGGAGAGGGCATGTGCGAGGACCAAAAGTCCAATTAGCAAGAAATTTGTTTTATACGCATTCTCATTATGTTTTCTTTTAAAAGCTTTAAAAATCTTTTTATGTTTTTAAGAAAATATTTTTTTATTAGTGAAAAAATATAGCTATCTTTTGGGGAAAAACTAAAAAAAAAAGCGAAATTTTTTGTAAGTTTCAACTTTGAATATTTTTCACTTTTAAACAAAAGAAGATATCTATAACTAACTTGCACAAAAATTATTCAGAATTTTATTACAAATTTAAAGAATATTCTTAAAAAATTTTGGTCCTCAGATGCGTCCACCAGATCAAAAAAAGCTTAAAAAAAGAGGTAAAAAATCAACCTAAAAATTCCTTTTTACCCAAATATCTCGAAATCCAAAGGAGATAACCTACACATTTAAGCGTATTTTTTGTAGATCTTCTCAAGGACAACTTAAGTTTAAAAGAAATTTTAAATATAAATATATTCCATACATAAATGGATTTTTGGCGAATTTTTAAAAAAGTCGAACACCCGAGGTGACCAACTTTGAAGGTCCACCAATCACTCTCCCGACCCCTCATGGACCAACTCGAATACTCCTTGACTACCACTTGACTACCACATGTCAAATTTCATTCAAATATCTCCAGTCGTTCAAAAGTTACAGAATTATTTCCGTCCCAGTAAATTTTTTTTCTAGCTTTGTTGGTTCAAGTGATCCACAAAGACAAGGAAGAATAAACCTACCCTATTTTTTTCCTGTTTTTATCCCTTTTTACCCCCAAAATCAAAAGTTTGTTTCTGTTCAAAAGTACCACAAATTTATTTTTACCCATTTTCAGCCCCTATTTGTCCCATTTGCCAAAAAGTACCAAATACGTGTCTTCTTATTTTTGTATTTGATCCCAATGCAATTTTAGTTCTATCTCGCTTGCTTTCGGATATAAACCATAACTGATTTTCCCTTTTTTACCCCTTAGCGGCAGAATTTCTAAGAATCCCTTCTTAGTGGATCTATACCTCGAAAAGGGACCTGCTTTCAAAAGCTCTGAAGCTTTAGCCGTTTAGGTTGGGAGATGTTGAATCAGTCAAGTTAGAGTTTTATTTATATAGATAATTATAGCCTAGGACTGAACTTGAACTGAACTAGAACTGAACTAGAACTGAACCAGAACTGAACTAGAACTGAACTAGAACTGAACTAGAACTGAACTAGAACTGAACTAGGACTGAACTAGAACTGAACTAGAACTGAACTAGAACTGAACTAGAACTGAACTAGAACTGAACTAGAACTGAACTAGAACTGAACTAGAACTGAACTAGAACTGAACTAGAACTGAACTAGAACTGAACTAGAACTGAACTAGAACTGAACTAGAACTGAACTAGAACTGAACTAGAACTGAACTAGAACTGAACTAGAACTGAACTAGAACTGAACTAGAACTGAACTAGAACTGAACTAGAACTGAACTAGAACTGAACTAGAACTGAACTAGAACTGAACTAGAACTGAACTAGAACTGAACTAGAACTGAACTAGAACTGAACTAGAACTGAACTAGAACTGAACTAGAACTGAACTAGAACTGAACTAGAACTGAACTAGAACTGAACTAGAACTGAACTAGAACTGAACTAGAACTGAACTAGAACTGAACTAGAACTGAACTAGAACTGAACTAGAACTGAACTAGAACTGAACTAGAACTGAACTAGAACTGAACTAGAACTGAACTAGAACTGAACTAGAACTGAACTAGAACTGAACTAGAACTGAACTAGAACTGAACTAGAACTGAACTAGAACTGAACTAGAACTGAACTAGAACTGAACTAGAACTGAACTAGAACTGAACTAGAACTGAACTAGAACTGAACTAGAACTGAACTAGAACTGAACTAGAACTGAACTAGAACTGAACTAGAACTGAACTAGAACTGAACTAGAACTGAACTAGAACTGAACTAGAACTGAACTAGAACTGAACTAGAACTGAACTAGAACTGAACTAGAACTGAACTAGAACTGAACTAGAACTGAACTAGAACTGAACTAGAACTGAACTAGAACTGAACTAGAACTGAACTAGAACTGAACTAGAACTGAACTAGAACTGAACTAGAACTGAACTAGAACTGAACTAGAACTGAACTAGAACTGAACTAGAACTGAACTAGAACTGAACTAGAACTGAACTAGAACTGAACTAGAACTGAACTAGAACTGAACTAGAACTGAACTAGAACTGAACTAGAACTGAACTAGAACTGAACTAGAACTGAACTAGAACTGAACTAGAACTGAACTAGAACTGAACTAGAACTGAACTAGAACTGAACTAGAACTGAACTAGAACTGAACTAGAACTGAACTAGAACTGAACTAGAACTGAACTAGAACTGAACTAGAACTGAACTAGAACTGAACTAGAACTGAACTAGAACTGAACTAGAACTGAACTAGAACTGAACTAGAACTGAACTAGAACTGAACTAGAACTGAACTAGAACTGAACTAGAACTGAACTAGAACTGAACTAGAACTGAACTAGAACTGAACTAGAACTGAACTAGAACTGAACTAGAACTGAACTAGAACTGAACTAGAACTGAACTAGAACTGAACTAGAACTGAACTAGAACTGAACTAGAACTGAACTAGAACTGAACTAGAACTGAACTAGAACTGAACTAGAACTGAACTAGAACTGAACTAGAACTGAACTAGAACTGAACTAGAACTGAACTAGAACTGAACTAGAACTGAACTAGAACTGAACTAGAACTGAACTAGAACTGAACTAGAACTGAACTAGAACTGAACTAGAACTGAACTAGAACTGAACTAGAACTGAACTAGAACTGAACTAGAACTGAACTAGAACTGAACTAGAACTGAACTAGAACTGAACTAGAACTGAACTAGAACTGAACTAGAACTGAACTAGAACTGAACTAGAACTGAACTAGAACTGAACTAGAACTGAACTAGAACTGAACTAGAACTGAACTAGAACTGAACTAGAACTGAACTAGAACTGAACTAGAACTGAACTAGAACTGAACTAGAACTGAACTAGAACTGAACTAGAACTGAACTAGAACTGAACTAGAACTGAACTAGAACTGAACTAGAACTGAACTAGAACTGAACTAGAACTGAACTAGAACTGAACTAGAACTGAACTAGAACTGAACTAGAACTGAACTAGAACTGAACTAGAACTGAACTAGAACTGAACTAGAACTGAACTAGAACTGAACTAGAACTGAACTAGAACTGAACTAGAACTGAACTAGAACTGAACTAGAACTGAACTAGAACTGAACTAGAACTGAACTAGAACTGAACTAGAACTGAACTAGAACTGAACTAGAACTGAACTAGAACTGAACTAGAACTGAACTAGAACTGAACTAGAACTGAACTAGAACTGAACTAGAACTGAACTAGAACTGAACTAGAACTGAACTAGAACTGAACTAGAACTGAACTAGAACTGAACTAGAACTGAACTAGAACTGAACTAGAACTGAACTAGAACTGAACTAGAACTGAACTAGAACTGAACTAGAACTGAACTAGAACTGAACTAGAACTGAACTAGAACTGAACTAGAACTGAACTAGAACTGAACTAGAACTGAACTAGAACTGAACTAGAACTGAACTAGAACTGAACTAGAACTGAACTAGAACTGAACTAGAACTGAACTAGAACTGAACTAGAACTGAACTAGAACTGAACTAGAACTGAACTAGAACTGAACTAGAACTGAACTAGAACTGAACTAGAACTGAACTAGAACTGAACTAGAACTGAACTAGAACTGAACTAGAACTGAACTAGAACTGAACTAGAACTGAACTAGAACTGAACTAGAACTGAACTAGAACTGAACTAGAACTGAACTAGAACTGAACTAGAACTGAACTAGAACTGAACTAGAACTGAACTAGAACTGAACTAGAACTGAACTAGAACTGAACTAGAACTGAACTAGAACTGAACTAGAACTGAACTAGAACTGAACTAGAACTGAACTAGAACTGAACTAGAACTGAACTAGAACTGAACTAGAACTGAACTAGAACTGAACTAGAACTGAACTAGAACTGAACTAGAACTGAACTAGAACTGAACTAGAACTGAACTAGAACTGAACTAGAACTGAACTAGAACTGAACTAGAACTGAACTAGAACTGAACTAGAACTGAACTAGAACTGAACTAGAACTGAACTAGAACTGAACTAGAACTGAACTAGAACTGAACTAGAACTGAACTAGAACTGAACTAGAACTGAACTAGAACTGAACTAGAACTGAACTAGAACTGAACTAGAACTGAACTAGAACTGAACTAGAACTGAACTAGAACTGAACTAGAACTGAACTAGAACTGAACTAGAACTGAACTAGAACTGAACTAGAACTGAACTAGAACTGAACTAGAACTGAACTAGAACTGAACTAGAACTGAACTAGAACTGAACTAGAACTGAACTAGAACTGAACTAGAACTGAACTAGAACTGAACTAGAACTGAACTAGAACTGAACTAGAACTGAACTAGAACTGAACTAGAACTGAACTAGAACTGAACTAGAACTGAACTAGAACTGAACTAGAACTGAACTAGAACTGAACTAGAACTGAACTAGAACTGAACTAGAACTGAACTAGAACTGAACTAGAACTGAACTAGAACTGAACTAGAACTGAACTAGAACTGAACTAGAACTGAACTAGAACTGAACTAGAACTGAACTAGAACTGAACTAGAACTGAACTAGAACTGAACTAGAACTGAACTAGAACTGAACTAGAACTGAACTAGAACTGAACTAGAACTGAACTAGAACTGAACTAGAACTGAACTAGAACTGAACTAGAACTGAACTAGAACTGAACTAGAACTGAACTAGAACTGAACTAGAACTGAACTAGAACTGAACTAGAACTGAACTAGAACTGAACTAGAACTGAACTAGAACTGAACTAGAACTGAACTAGAACTGAACTAGAACTGAACTAGAACTGAACTAGAACTGAACTAGAACTGAACTAGAACTGAACTAGAACTGAACTAGAACTGAACTAGAACTGAACTAGAACTGAACTAGAACTGAACTAGAACTGAACTAGAACTGAACTAGAACTGAACTAGAACTGAACTAGAACTGAACTAGAACTGAACTAGAACTGAACTAGAACTGAACTAGAACTGAACTAGAACTGAACTAGAACTGAACTAGAACTGAACTAGAACTGAACTAGAACTGAACTAGAACTGAACTAGAACTGAACTAGAACTGAACTAGAACTGAACTAGAACTGAACTAGAACTGAACTAGAACTGAACTAGAACTGAACTAGAACTGAACTAGAACTGAACTAGAACTGAACTAGAACTGAACTAGAACTGAACTAGAACTGAACTAGAACTGAACTAGAACTGAACTAGAACTGAACTAGAACTGAACTAGAACTGAACTAGAACTGAACTAGAACTGAACTAGAACTGAACTAGAACTGAACTAGAACTGAACTAGAACTGAACTAGAACTGAACTAGAACTGAACTAGAACTGAACTAGAACTGAACTAGAACTGAACTAGAACTGAACTAGAACTGAACTAGAACTGAACTAGAACTGAACTAGAACTGAACTAGAACTGAACTAGAACTGAACTAGAACTGAACTAGAACTGAACTAGAACTGAACTAGAACTGAACTAGAACTGAACTAGAACTGAACTAGAACTGAACTAGAACTGAACTAGAACTGAACTAGAACTGAACTAGAACTGAACTAGAACTGAACTAGAACTGAACTAGAACTGAACTAGAACTGAACTAGAACTGAACTAGAACTGAACTAGAACTGAACTAGAACTGAACTAGAACTGAACTAGAACTGAACTAGAACTGAACTAGAACTGAACTAGAACTGAACTAGAACTGAACTAGAACTGAACTAGAACTGAACTAGAACTGAACTAGAACTGAACTAGAACTGAACTAGAACTGAACTAGAACTGAACTAGAACTGAACTAGAACTGAACTAGAACTGAACTAGAACTGAACTAGAACTGAACTAGAACTGAACTAGAACTGAACTAGAACTGAACTAGAACTGAACTAGAACTGAACTAGAACTGAACTAGAACTGAACTAGAACTGAACTAGAACTGAACTAGAACTGAACTAGAACTGAACTAGAACTGAACTAGAACTGAACTAGAACTGAACTAGAACTGAACTAGAACTGAACTAGAACTGAACTAGAACTGAACTAGAACTGAACTAGAACTGAACTAGAACTGAACTAGAACTGAACTAGAACTGAACTAGAACTGAACTAGAACTGAACTAGAACTGAACTAGAACTGAACTAGAACTGAACTAGAACTGAACTAGAACTGAACTAGAACTGAACTAGAACTGAACTAGAACTGAACTAGAACTGAACTAGAACTGAACTAGAACTGAACTAGAACTGAACTAGAACTGAACTAGAACTGAACTAGAACTGAACTAGAACTGAACTAGAACTGAACTAGAACTGAACTAGAACTGAACTAGAACTGAACTAGAACTGAACTAGAACTGAACTAGAACTGAACTAGAACTGAACTAGAACTGAACTAGAACTGAACTAGAACTGAACTAGAACTAAACTAGAACTGAACTAGAACTGTACTGAACTAGAACTGATCTAGAACTGAACTAGAACTAGAATAAACAAAGTTTAAAAACACTGTGTGGAAGAGTCCTGCATCAAGTCTATGTTTTATACTTTTGGGTGCGTAAGGAATCTCTTCATTATAAAATCAAGCAAATAGCAAATAGACATCAGTATATATTGCATAAAACATTAGTAAATGACAATGCTGAAACCCCTTATCCTGCCTTCTGAAGCAATGCGCAAGGAAATTATCTTTGTTCAATACTTAATATACATATGAATATATTACCTGAAAGTGGAACAATAGCAAGAGGTATTTTTTAAATAAAGGCCAAAAATCTGTCGTAATTTTCAAGAGGTAGTTTCTTTTGGTCAGGTAAAGTTTTTAGGTAAACCCTAAAAAGGAAACAGTAAAATAATTTGTTAAATTTGGGCAACCAACCAACCTGCTCTCAGGTCATTGATATCCACGCTTTCTTTTGTTTAAAATTGGGTAAAAAATCTTCGTTTACGCAGAGACTTAACCGAGTTTAACAATAACTTTACAAAATATTTTGAAAAAATAATTTAATTATATTTTGAGTAATTTTTGTTGACAAATAAAATAAAGAGTTTCCTTTTTCATTTTGATTTAAAAATTTTATTTGAAAAAAAAAAAAAAATAGAAAGGCTTTCATATTGAGATATATTGGCAACCAAACATTTTAAAAAGAGAAAAAGCACAACGTAACATAACGTAAGCTAGACGAGTGCCTTATAGAACCTCAATTTCTTACGAAATCGTCGAGAATCAACTCAATCGTCAAGAACTTGCTTGTATTATGGAACGTGGCCATAATAGAATTAAAAAAAGAACTATAATCAAAAATAGTGGATAATTGATAAAAAAAAATGTAAATATTCATGGAAAAATGTGAAAAAACTATAGATTTTTATATCAAGTAATATTTTATATCAAAAAGATAAATTTAGTAATACATTTTCTAGTATTTTAAGGATCTCGAACCCATTGTGCAAACACTTACAAAAAAATATTTAATCAAACAACTGATCGCTAGAAGCAAAAACTAGGCCATTGGAATGTTAAATAAAATCAATAAAACTAAGAGATTTATTTCTTTTGATCAAACAATCTGTATGTTGTACCCAGATTATACTCTTGTTATAATAAAATTACTCTTAAAATTTACTAATTGTATCGGTATGACATATATGCAAGAGAAATTTTAGTACTAGTTTTATACGGATTTATAAAAACTCACCAACATGTTCGGAATCTTGAAGAAAGCCTCCTTGTTCGAACTCGATCAGGTTGCTATAGGTTGCTTGAAAAAGATTTCTTGTATTAATGCATATATCTCTTTATATTTTTGTCATCTTGTGTGATTTGCTTTTTTTTATTTCTTCTTTTTTTACGATTTCAGAAAATAAAAGTATCTTTTACAAATCTTTTGAAGTTTTTCGGGTTTCCCATTGTAATTTAAGAATTTGATTTATGCTTAGTTAACAAAATTAGTGGTAGTTTACTTTTTTATTTTTTCTTATATTTTATTTTTTTTTTAACTAGATTTAAGATATAGATTTTACATTTTTAAATTTAAAACTTCTAATATAAATAGCTGATTTCCATAAAAATTCATGAAGCTACAAAAATTTTTTTTTAACATTTGACTAAAAATAAGTTTTTTTTTATAATCACTTTTTGAATTTTTTTATATATAAATTATGGTCCAATTTTGATAGCACGTTTTTCTTGATGTTAGAAATTTTTACATTCCATTTGGATTTTTATATACATTACATTAGGATCTTATTGAAGATTATGAAGATTAAAAACATGTTAAAGTGCTCATAGCGATTCCTGTTCTATGTGTCATTCTCAGAAACAAAGTCAAAGAAAGTCTAAGACGAATTTTAACTTCCGTAATTTTCCGCAGAAGTTTCGTTTGAGATTTAAAGGCTAGTGAGAGAAAAATTTCCTTAATTTTCAATCCCAAATATAAAACTAACGGTAAGCTGGAAAGATTTTATACTCCTTCGATTTAAAATGATTTAAAAACAAGGGTGCCGTACAAGTTAAAGCCGACAAAGGTTGTACGCGTTTGTTTGCTTGTGAACAGCTGCTTGCAAGGCAAAGAAGAAAGAGACTTCGGCTCGGAACGAAAAATTATTTTTTTGCAATAATCGCAAGTGCAGAAAATTATAAAGATATCCCAAAGTTGTACACCTAATATTTTGTTGCATTACCAAGAATCCATGTATTTCGTTTTCCATTAGTAAAATTTGTCTTATAAAAATGATTTGCCAGACTTTGGTCCCATACAAAAGCATCGTGATTTGCACCTGGATGTCTTGCATCAACATATGTTATAACCATATTTTGGTCGCAGATCTAAAAAATAAAGTGATGCTATAGCCGGTCAAGTCCGTCTATTTAATATGCTTCACTACTACTATAGTATACGGAGAAGGTTATACACAAATGTACTTGTAGTACTCACCAACATTACATTTATACTATAATATCCTTTTCTATTATAATTGTTGGTGCAGGAATGTGGGTGCTCCTATACGCTAATTTAAGTTTTGGCGTTATTTCTCCCAGCAACATTACAAAAACTTCTTTATTAATACGAAATGATGAAACAAAACTATAGAGAACTCGAAAATTAAAAACCGTTGAAGAATTCAATTATAAAACATACCGATCTTCTGGTATATTAAACACATTAAAGGCATCCCGAATATTTCTGCGACTAAAACGGATGTCTTCACAATCACTTTCACTTGAATCGCTACTAAAATAAATTTCACTTGATGAAAACATTCTTCTTCGTATTCTATAAAGGACATACAGACAGACACGCATTAAGTTTTATATACAACTAGCTTTTTAACCCGCTACTTCGTTAGTGGTACAATTTGAATTTATATTATATTTATTCAATGTAAATCGATTCGTCTATAAATTCTGGCTTCGTTAGCTTAAATGATATTTATAGTTAAAAAACAAAAAACCTACCCTTGAATATTTTCCCTTTTTAAACCTTTTGTACCCAAATTATCGTAAAAGTACCAAACACGTGCTTAATGTCTTTTTAGTACTTATCAATTGTGATGTCAATTGAGTCTCTATGTTTATTACTTCAAAAGAAACGTATATAGGTTAAAAAAGTACCAAAATGTAGTTCTTACCCTTTTTCACAATTATAAGATGTTGGTTTCGGATATATGATGTTACTAATTCTCCCCTTTCTACCCTGTTTTACCCCTAAGCGGCCGAATTGCAAAAAAGTACCGAACACGTGTATTTTAACTTTTTGTGCGATTCTCAAACCGATTTTTCCTTTTTTACCCTCTAATTGCAAAAAGTAAAAAATACGTATTTAATATTTTCTACTTTTCAATCGACGTCCCAGTAAATTTTTTTTCTAGCTTTGTTGGTTCAAGTGATCCACAAAGACAAGGAAGAATAAACCTACGCTATTTTTTTCCTGTTTTTATCCCTTTTTACCCCCTAAATCAAAAGTTTGTTTCTGTTCAAAAGTACCACAAATTTATTTTTACCCATTTTCAGCCCCTATTTGTCCCATTTGCCAAAAACAGTTTACTGTCGGCTGTTGATCTGTTTAGACGTGTACAATGAATTCTCCACCGAAAACTTTGTGCGTAAAGTGCTTTAATCCTGCAAAAGTAAATTTTATAGCCTGTCATATTTGTCGTGCTAAATATCATTTTATTTGCGCAGAAATAGATGAAAAACTCTGTGGATTATTTGAAAATAAAAATGTTGTTTATAATTGTGATCAATGTTTAAAAGTTTCGGCAAATTTGGTCTCCGGTATTTCTACATTGTCAAATGAAGTAGAAGAAATAAAAAAACATGTAATAACAACAATTTCTATCAATAATGATGTTAAAGAGATTAAGCAGAAGTTCAACGAACTTGCAAATAACCTTGAACATTCAAATAATCAACAAAAATTTCAATTTTTAAAAAAACAAACAAATAACAATAATGCAACTGGTACAATTCCTAAAAATTCAGCTACTGCTAATGTTGTTGGTGGATCAATTATTAGTGAAATTGGTGATGGTGCGTGCTCTTCTGTCTCTTCATATCCAACTGCTGCATCAAACATGTATGATTGTGAGAGTGAGTGGAACACAGTTCGCAGACGTAAGCGGAGAAACCGAGTAATTGTTGTTGGTGACAATGATACAGAAGATTTAGCTGTTGTACCAACAAAGAAATACTTGCATATTTCATCATTCAAACCTTCAGTTACAGCTGAGCAAGTAATTGAGTTTATTGAAAAAAATGCGGATATTGGTAAACATCACCTAGAATGTACGAGGTTGGTTAAAAAAGATGCAGATGAAAGTACTTTAAAGCACGTAAATTTCAAATTAGGGGTTGTTGAATCTTTTTATGATGAAATCATAAAATCGTCATTATGGCCTGTTGGTATCAAAATTAGACCTTTTGTTTTTTTCCAAAAAAAGGTGGCAGATCTGCCAAAGATATAAAAAATACTGCTAATTTAAAAATCTACTTTCAAAATGTTTCCGGCATGCGTTCTAAATCTAATCAATTGTATAATTTTTCATCTCAATGTGATTTTGATGTTTTTATAATTGTGGAAACTTGGTTAAATGCTGATTTTCTTGATGGGGAGTTCTTTAATCTTTGCTTGTATAATGTTTATCGTAAAGATAGAAGTACTGCTATAACTGGATGTGTCCTTGGTGGTGGAGTTCTTATAGCTGTAAGAAAGACACTAAAGTCTTATTTATGTTCCCTTATAGTTGTTGATGAGCTTTTAGATCAACTTTTTGTTATTATTCCATTTGATAATGCCTCAATTGGTTTGGGTCTATCATATATTCCTCCTAAGAGCTCGTATAGCTTATATTCATCTCATATTGATAATATTGTTTATTTATATAATAATTTGGATGTACACACTCAAATTTTTATTTTTGGTGACTTTAATTTATCTAATGTAATTTGGTCTGATTCATTAGATGATGGATTATTACCAACTAATGTTAACAAAGATTATGAAACGTATGTTGTTGATAATTTTTTAGAAATTGATCTTATTCAAATAAATAATATTTTTAATAATTTAAATAAAATTCTTGATCTTATTTATATCCCACCTACTTTTAAGTACTCAATTAGTGAGTGTTTACATTCTTTTTCCCCAAAAACTAATCATCATTGTGCTATAATTGTTGAACTACAATCCTATATTTTTATTCCTATTTTAAATAATGTTAATGATAAAATTTTCAATTTTAATTATTGTAATTTTGAGTTATTAAATTCTACATTAGCCTCTATTGATTGGTCTTCTTTGTTTGCTAACAAAGATACTAGTAGTTGTTATGATGTTTTTCTAAATAAATTTAATGATATTTGTTATAATATCATTCCTTTTAAAAATAAAAAATCTATAAAACACCCGTGGTACACAAAGGGTTTAAAAAAGCTTAAGAACCAAAGAAATAAATTATATAAACAATACGTTAAGACAGGCTGTCCTTTGGTCTATGAACAGTATATTCTGCGACAAAAAGAATTCAATTTTTTTAATAAATTTCTTTTCAAACAATATATGTTAGATATTGAAAATAAAATAAAATCAACTCCAGCCTCATTTTGGAAATTTATTAGGTCCAAAAAGCAATCATCTGATATTCCATCCTCAATGATATTTGAAAATAAAACATTTGACAATCCTCAGGATATAGCTGATACCTTTGCAGAATATTTTAAATCAAATTTTGAGAATGCTTCTGTTCCTATTAACAGTTCTTCTAATAGTAATATCTATCTTAATAGTAGTGTTAATTTAGGTCAGTTATGTCTTTCTGAAGATGATATTGCTAAAGCAATTAATGACTTACAAAATTGTCTTTCTGTTGATGCTGATGGAATATGTGCTTTTCTAATAAAAAGATGTGTTTCATCTCTTATTATTCCACTTACCAAATTATTTAATAAGTCCCTATCCGAAGGAGTTTTTATTGATAAATGGAAATTGACATGTATTAAACCGATTTTAAAAACTGGTCGAAAAAATTGTATTAACAGTTATAGACCAATATGTAAACTTACTGTTTTATCTAAAATTTTTGAGCATGTGGTTAATGATAAATTGTATTTTGCAACAAAAGAATTAATTATCTCTGAGCAGCATGGTTTTCATATTGGAAGATCTACAATTTCTAATTTAGCATTGTTTTCAGATTACTGTTATTCTTCGATTGAGTCTGGCTTTCAGGTTGAATCTATTTATACTGATTTTATGAAAGCATTTGATAAAATTTCACACATGTTGTTGCTTAAAAAATTAATTGAAATCGGTATTCATTCAAGCTTGCTTTCCTGGATATCTTCTTATATACTAAATAGAACTTGTGTTGTAATAATTGAAGGATATAAGTCTAAACCTTACAAACAAACTTCAGGAGTACCCCAAGGTAGCGTCCTAGGACCTTTACTTTTTAATATTTTTATAAATGATATATCCTTATGTTTTGAATTTGCTAGATTTTTGTTATATGCGGATGATTTAAAAGTATTTCTTAAAGTAAATTCGTTAGCTGATGCTGCTAAACTTCAATCGGACTTGGACCGTTTATATTTATGGTGCTTGAAAAATAACATTAAATTTAACTTGCAAAAGTGTGTTCACATATCCTACTCTCACTCTCGTCATCCATTAAATATAACATTTAGTCTTGGGGTCTACAATTTAAATACTGTTAATGAAGTTAATGATTTAGGAATAATTTTTGACTGTAAATTAAACTTTATTGCTCACTTTGAGTCCATTGTACCTAAGGGATTTGCGATGCTTGCTTTCATCAAACGTAACACGCGTGATTTTAATGACCCGTGTACTATCAAGGTCTTATACACATCTTTTGTTAGATCAAAGTTGGAATATGGCTCTTTTATATGGAGTCCTTATGCTAACATTCATATTGAACGTATTGAAAAAATTCAAAAAAGATTTATTAAGTTTGCCTTAAAAAGCATTCACTTTTCAGAACCTTTGCTATCTTATGAAGATCGTAGCTTACTGTTAGGTCTTGAAACTCTTGAACGTCGTCGTAAAGTTCAATCTATGTCATTTGTTTATGATTTAGTTAATAACATTGTAGATTCTCCTGAATTGCTTTCAAAAATTTACTTGAATATTCCACGTAGAAACCTTCGACATCATAATTTATTTTATTTAGAAATTCATCGAACAGATTTTGCTTTAAATAGTCCTCTTGTTAGGGCAATAACTTTGTTTAATAAGTTGTCCCCTAATGTTTTGTTTGAATTTAATAACTCAAAAGAAAATTTTAAAATATTTTTATACTATAACTTAAGGATTAGTGATATTTAAATTACATATATATTTCTAATTTGAATGTTAATTTGTAAGCTAAGTTTATTTTTTTTTTCTTTCAAAGTACAAATTTATGTACACATTTTAGTCTGTAAGGAACTGTGTTCTATAGACAATAAATAAATAAATAAATAAATAAAGTACCAAATACGTGTCTTCTTATTTTTGTATTTGATCCCAATGCAATTTTAGTTCTATCTCGCTTGCTTTCGGATATAAATCATTACTGATTTTCCCTTTTTTACCCCTTAGCGGCAGAATTTCTAAGAATCCCTTCTTAGTGGATCTATACCTCGAAAAGGGACCTGCTTTCAAAAGCTCTGAAGCTTTAGCCGTTTAGGTTGGGAGATGTTGAATCAGTCAAGTTAGAGTTTTATGAACTAGAACTGAACTAGAACTGAACTAGAACTGAACTAGAACTGAACTAGAACTGAACTAGAACTGAACTAGAACTGAACTAGAACTGAACTAGAACTGAACTAGAACTGAACTAGAACTGAACTAGAACTGAACTAGAACTGAACTAGAACTGAACTAGAACTGAACTAGAACTGAACTAGAACTGAACTAGAACTGAACTAGAACTGAACTAGAACTGAACTAGAACTGAACTAGAACTGAACTAGAACTGAACTAGAACTGAACTAGAACTGAACTAGAACTGAACTAGAACTGAACTAGAACTGAACTAGAACTGAACTAGAACTGAACTAGAACTGAACTAGAACTGAACTAGAACTGAACTAGAACTGAACTAGAACTGAACTAGAACTGAACTAGAACTGAACTAGAACTGAACTAGAACTGAACTAGAACTGAACTAGAACTGAACTAGAACTGAACTAGAACTGAACTAGAACTGAACTAGAACTGAACTAGAACTGAACTAGAACTGAACTAGAACTGAACTAGAACTGAACTAGAACTGAACTAGAACTGAACTAGAACTGAACTAGAACTGAACTAGAACTGAACTAGAACTGAACTAGAACTGAACTAGAACTGAACTAGAACTGAACTAGAACTGAACTAGAACTGAACTAGAACTGAACTAGAACTGAACTAGAACTGAACTAGAACTGAACTAGAACTGAACTAGAACTGAACTAGAACTGAACTAGAACTGAACTAGAACTGAATTAGAACTGAACTAGAACTGAACTAGAACTAGAACTGAACTAGAACTAGAACTGAACTAGAACTGAACTAGAACTGAACTAGAACTGAACTAGAACTGAACTAGAACTGAACTAGAACTGAACTAGAACTGAACTAGAACTGAACTAGAACTGAACTAGAACTGAACTAGAACTGAACTAGAACTGAACTAGAACTGAACTAGAACTGAACTAGAACTAGAACTGAACTAGAACTGAACTAGAACTAGAACTAGAACTAGAACTAGAACTGAACTAGAACTGAACTAGAACTGAACTAGAACTGAACTAGAACTGAACTAGAACTGAACTAGAACTGAACTAGAACTGAACTAGAACTGAACTAGAACTAGAACTGAACTAGAACTGAACTAGAACTAGAACTAGAACTAGAACTGAACTAGAACTGAACTAGAACTAGAACTAGAACTGAACTAGAACTGAACTAGAACTGAACTAGAACTGAACTAGAACTGAACTAGAACTGAACTAGAACTGAACTAGAACTGAACTAGAACTGAACTAGAACTGAACTAGAACTGAACTAGAACTGAACTAGAACTGAACTAGAACTGAACTAGAACTGAACTAGAACTGAACTAGAACTAGAACTGAACTAGAACTGAACTAGAACTAGAACTGAACTAGAACTGAACTAGAACTGAACTAGAACTGAACTAGAACTGAACTAGAACTGAACTAGAACTGAACTAGAACTGAACTAGAACTGAACTAGAACTGAACTAGAACTGAACTAGAACTGAACTAGAACTGAACTAGAACTGAACTAGAACTGAACTAGAACTGAACTAGAACTGAACTAGAACTGAACTAGAACTGAACTAGAACTGAACTAGAACTGAACTAGAACTGAACTAGAACTGAACTAGAACTGAACTAGAACTGAACTAGAACTGAACTAGAACTGAACTAGAACTGAACTAGAACTGAACTAGAACTGAACTAGAACTGAACTAGAACTGAACTAGAACTGAACTAGAACTGAACTAGAACTGAACTAGAACTGAACTAGAACTGAACTAGAACTGAACTAGAACTGAACTAGAACTGAACTAGAACTGAACTAGAACTGAACTAGAACTGAACTAGAACTGAACTAGAACTGAACTAGAACTGAACTAGAACTGAACTAGAACTAGAACTGAACTAGAACTGAACTAGAACTGAACTAGAACTGAACTAGAACTGAACTAGAACTGAACTAGAACTGAACTAGAACTGAACTAGAACTGAACTAGAACTGAACTAGAACTGAACTAGAACTGAACTAGAACTGAACTAGAACTGAACTAGAACTGAACTAGAACTGAACTAGAACTGAACTAGAACTGAACTAGAACTGAACTAGAACTGAACTAGAACTGAACTAGAACTGAACTAGAACTGAACTAGAACTGAACTAGAACTGAACTAGAACTGAACTAGAACTGAACTAGAACTGAACTAGAACTGAACTAGAACTGAACTAGAACTGAACTAGAACTGAACTAGAACTGAACTAGAACTGAACTAGAACTGAACTAGAACTGAACTAGAACTGAACTAGAACTGAACTAGAACTGAACTAGAACTGAACTAGAACTGAACTAGAACTGAACTAGAACTGAACTAGAACTGAACTAGAACTGAACTAGAACTGAACTAGAACTGAACTAGAACTGAACTAGAACTGAACTAGAACTGAACTAGAACTGAACTAGAACTGAACTAGAACTGAACTAGAACTGAACTAGAACTGAACTAGAACTGAACTAGAACTGAACTAGAACTGAACTAGAACTGAACTAGAACTGAACTAGAACTGAACTAGAACTGAACTAGAACTGAACTAGAACTGAACTAGAACTGAACTAGAACTGAACTAGAACTGAACTAGAACTGAACTAGAACTGAACTAGAACTGAACTAGAACTGAACTAGAACTGAACTAGAACTGAACTAGAACTGAACTAGAACTGAACTAGAACTGAACTAGAACTGAACTAGAACTGAACTAGAACTGAACTAGAACTGAACTAGAACTGAACTAGAACTGAACTAGAACTGAACTAGAACTGAACTAGAACTGAACTAGAACTGAACTAGAACTGAACTAGAACTGAACTAGAACTGAACTAGAACTGAACTAGAACTGAACTAGAACTGAACTAGAACTGAACTAGAACTGAACTAGAACTGAACTAGAACTGAACTAGAACTGAACTAGAACTGAACTAGAACTGAACTAGAACTGAACTAGAACTGAACTAGAACTGAACTAGAACTGAACTAGAACTGAACTAGAACTGAACTAGAACTGAACTAGAACTGAACTAGAACTGAACTAGAACTGAACTAGAACTAGAACTGAACTAGAACTGAACTAGAACTGAACTAGAACTGAACTAGAACTGAACTAGAACTGAACTAGAACTGAACTAGAACTGAACTAGAACTGAACTAGAACTGAACTAGAACTGAACTAGAACTGAACTAGAACTGAACTAGAACTGAACTAGAACTGAACTAGAACTGAACTAGAACTGAACTAGAACTGAACTAGAACTGAACTAGAACTGAACTAGAACTGAACTAGAACTGAACTAGAACTGAACTAGAACTGAACTAGAACTGAACTAGAACTGAACTAGAACTGAACTAGAACTGAACTAGAACTGAACTAGAACTGAACTAGAACTGAACTAGAACTGAACTAGAACTGAACTAGAACTGAACTAGAACTGAACTAGAACTGAACTAGAACTGAACTAGAACTGAACTAGAACTGAACTAGAACTGAACTAGAACTGAACTAGAACTGAACTAGAACTGAACTAGAACTGAACTAGAACTGAACTAGAACTGAACTAGAACTGAACTAGAACTGAACTAGAACTGAACTAGAACTGAACTAGAACTGAACTAGAACTGAACTAGAACTGAACTAGAACTGAACTAGAACTGAACTAGAACTGAACTAGAACTGAACTAGAACTGAACTAGAACTGAACTAGAACTGAACTAGAACTGAACTAGAACTGAACTAGCTAGAACTGAACTAGAACTGAACTAGAACTGAACTAGAACTGAACTAGAACTGAACTAGAACTGAACTAGAACTGAACTAGAACTGAACTAGAACTGAACTAGAACTGAACTAGAACTGAACTAGAACTGAACTAGAACTGAACTAGAACTGAACTAGAACTGAACTAGAACTGAACTAGAACTGAACTAGAACTGAACTAGAACTGAACTAGAACTGAACTAGAACAACTGAACTAGAACTGAACTAGAACTGAACTAGAACTGAACTAGAACTGAACTAGAACTGAACTAGAACTGAACTAGAACTGAACTAGAACTGAACTAGAACTGAACTAGAACTGAACTAGAACTGAACTAGAACTGAACTAGAACTGAACTAGAACTGAACTAGAACTGAACTAGAACTGAACTAGAACTGAACTAGAACTGAACTAGAACTGAACTAGAACTGAACTAGAACTGAACTAGAACTGAACTAGAACTGAACTAGAACTGAACTAGAACTGAACTAGAACTGAACTAGAACTGAACTAGAACTGAACTAGAACTGAACTAGAACTGAACTAGAACTGAACTAGAACTGAACTAGAACTGAACTAGAACTGAACTAGAACTGAACTAGAACTGAACTAGAACTGAACTAGAACTGAACTAGAACTGAACTAGAACTGAACTAGAACTGAACTAGAACTGAACTAGAACTGAACTAGAACTGAACTAGAACTGAACTAGAACTGAACTAGAACTGAACTAGAACTGAACTAGAACTGAACTAGAACTGAACTAGAACTGAACTAGAACTGAACTAGAACTGAACTAGAACTGAACTAGAACTGAACTAGAACTGAACTAGAACTGAACTAGAACTGAACTAGAACTGAACTAGAACTGAACTAGAACTGAACTAGAACTGAACTAGAACTGAACTAGAACTGAACTAGAACTGAACTAGAACTGAACTAGAACTGAACTAGAACTGAACTAGAACTGAACTAGAACTGAACTAGAACTGAACTAGAACTGAACTAGAACTGAACTAGAACTGAACTAGAACTGAACTAGAACTGAACTAGAACTGAACTAGAACTGAACTAGAACTGAACTAGAACTGAACTAGAACTGAACTAGAACTGAACTAGAACTGAACTAGAACTGAACTAGAACTGAACTAGAACTGAACTAGAACTGAACTAGAACTGAACTAGAACTGAACTAGAACTGAACTAGAACTGAACTAGAACTGAACTAGAACTGAACTAGAACTGAACTAGAACTGAACTAGAACTGAACTAGAACTGAACTAGAACTGAACTAGAACTGAACTAGAACTGAACTAGAACTGAACTAGAACTGAACTAGAACTGAACTAGAACTGAACTAGAACTGAACTAGAACTGAACTAGAACTGAACTAGAACTGAACTAGAACTGAACTAGAACTGAACTAGAACTGAACTAGAACTGAACTAGAACTGAACTAGAACTGAACTAGAACTGAACTAGAACTGAACTAGAACTGAACTAGAACTGAACTAGAACTGAACTAGAACTGAACTAGAACTGAACTAGAACTGAACTAGAACTGAACTAGAACTGAACTAGAACTGAACTAGAACTGAACTAGAACTGAACTAGAACTGAACTAGAACTGAACTAGAACTGAACTAGAACTGAACTAGAACTGAACTAGAACTGAACTAGAACTGAACTAGAACTGAACTAGAACTGAACTAGAACTGAACTAGAACTGAACTAGAACTGAACTAGAACTGAACTAGAACTGAACTAGAACTGAACTAGAACTGAACTAGAACTGAACTAGAACTGAACTAGAACTGAACTAGAACTGAACTAGAACTGAACTAGAACTGAACTAGAACTGAACTAGAACTGAACTAGAACTGAACTAGAACTGAACTAGAACTGAACTAGAACTGAACTAGAACTGAACTAGAACTGAACTAGAACTGAACTAGAACTGAACTAGAACTGAACTAGAACTGAACTAGAACTGAACTAGAACTGAACTAGAACTGAACTAGAACTGAACTAGAACTGAACTAGAACTGAACTAGAACTGAACTAGAACTGAACTAGAACTGAACTAGAACTGAACTAGAACTGAACTAGAACTGAACTAGAACTGAACTAGAACTGAACTAGAACTGAACTAGAACTGAACTAGAACTGAACTAGAACTGAACTAGAACTGAACTAGAACTGAACTAGAACTGAACTAGAACTGAACTAGAACTGAACTAGAACTGAACTAGAACTGAACTAGAACTGAACTAGAACTGAACTAGAACTGAACTAGAACTGAACTAGAACTGAACTAGAACTGAACTAGAACTGAACTAGAACTGAACTAGAACTGAACTAGAACTGAACTAGAACTGAACTAGAACTGAACTAGAACTGAACTAGAACTGAACTAGAACTGAACTAGAACTGAACTAGAACTGAACTAGAACTGAACTAGAACTGAACTAGAACTGAACTAGAACTGAACTAGAACTGAACTAGAACTGAACTAGAACTGAACTAGAACTGAACTAGAACTGAACTAGAACTGAACTAGAACTGAACTAGAACTGAACTAGAACTGAACTAGAACTGAACTAGAACTGAACTAGAACTGAACTAGAACTGAACTAGAACTGAACTAGAACTGAACTAGAACTGAACTAGAACTGAACTAGAACTGAACTAGAACTGAACTAGAACTGAACTAGAACTGAACTAGAACTGAACTAGAACTGAACTAGAACTGAACTAGAACTGAACTAGAACTGAACTAGAACTGAACTAGAACTGAACTAGAACTGAACTAGAACTGAACTAGAACTGAACTAGAACTGAACTAGAACTGAACTAGAACTGAACTAGAACTGAACTAGAACTGAACTAGAACTGAACTAGAACTGAACTAGAACTGAACTAGAACTGAACTAGAACTGAACTAGAACTGAACTAGAACTGAACTAGAACTGAACTAGAACTGAACTAGAACTGAACTAGAACTGAACTAGAACTGAACTAGAACTGAACTAGAACTGAACTAGAACTGAACTAGAACTGAACTAGAACTGAACTAGAACTGAACTAGAACTGAACTAGAACTGAACTAGAACTGAACTAGAACTGAACTAGAACTGAACTAGAACTGAACTAGAACTGAACTAGAACTGAACTAGAACTGAACTAGAACTGAACTAGAACTGAACTAGAACTGAACTAGAACTGAACTAGAACTGAACTAGAACTGAACTAGAACTGAACTAGAACTGAACTAGAACTGAACTAGAACTGAACTAGAACTGAACTAGAACTGAACTAGAACTGAACTAGAACTGAACTAGAACTGAACTAGAACTGAACTAGAACTGAACTAGAACTGAACTAGAACTGAACTAGAACTGAACTAGAACTGAACTAGAACTGAACTAGAACTGAACTAGAACTGAACTAGAACTGAACTAGAACTGAACTAGAACTGAACTAGAACTGAACTAGAACTGAACTAGAACTGAACTAGAACTGAACTAGAACTGAACTAGAACTGAACTAGAACTGAACTAGAACTGAACTAGAACTGAACTAGAACTGAACTAGAACTGAACTAGAACTGAACTAGAACTGAACTAGAACTGAACTAGAACTGAACTAGAACTGAACTAGAACTGAACTAGAACTGAACTAGAACTGAACTAGAACTGAACTAGAACTGAACTAGAACTGAACTAGAACTGAACTAGAACTGAACTAGAACTGAACTAGAACTGAACTAGAACTGAACTAGAACTGAACTAGAACTGAACTAGAACTGAACTAGAACTGAACTAGAACTGAACTAGAACTGAACTAGAACTGAACTAGAACTGAACTAGAACTGAACTAGAACTGAACTAGAACTGAACTAGAACTGAACTAGAACTGAACTAGAACTGAACTAGAACTGAACTAGAACTGAACTAGAACTGAACTAGAACTGAACTAGAACTGAACTAGAACTGAACTAGAACTGAACTAGAACTGAACTAGAACTGAACTAGAACTGAACTAGAACTGAACTAGAACTGAACTAGAACTGAACTAGAACTGAACTAGAACTGAACTAGAACTGAACTAGAACTGAACTAGAACTGAACTAGAACTGAACTAGAACTGAACTAGAACTGAACTAGAACTGAACTAGAACTGAACTAGAACTGAACTAGAACTGAACTAGAACTGAACTAGAACTGAACTAGAACTGAACTAGAACTGAACTAGAACTGAACTAGAACTGAACTAGAACTGAACTAGAACTGAACTAGAACTGAACTAGAACTGAACTAGAACTGAACTAGAACTGAACTAGAACTGAACTAGAACTGAACTAGAACTGAACTAGAACTGAACTAGAACTGAACTAGAACTGAACTAGAACTGAACTAGAACTGAACTAGAACTGAACTAGAACTGAACTAGAACTGAACTAGAACTGAACTAGAACTGAACTAGAACTGAACTAGAACTGAACTAGAACTGAACTAGAACTGAACTAGAACTGAACTAGAACTGAACTAGAACTGAACTAGAACTGAACTAGAACTGAACTAGAACTGAACTAGAACTGAACTAGAACTGAACTAGAACTGAACTAGAACTGAACTAGAACTGAACTAGAACTGAACTAGAACTGAACTAGAACTGAACTAGAACTGAACTAGAACTGAACTAGAACTGAACTAGAACTGAACTAGAACTGAACTAGAACTGAACTAGAACTGAACTAGAACTGAACTAGAACTGAACTAGAACTGAACTAGAACTGAACTAGAACTGAACTAGAACTGAACTAGAACTGAACTAGAACTGAACTAGAACTGAACTAGAACTGAACTAGAACTGAACTAGAACTGAACTAGAACTGAACTAGAACTGAACTAGAACTGAACTAGAACTGAACTAGAACTGAACTAGAACTGAACTAGAACTGAACTAGAACTGAACTAGAACTGAACTAGAACTGAACTAGAACTGAACTAGAACTGAACTAGAACTGAACTAGAACTGAACTAGAACTGAACTAGAACTGAACTAGAACTGAACTAGAACTGAACTAGAACTGAACTAGAACTGAACTAGAACTGAACTAGAACTGAACTAGAACTGAACTAGAACTGAACTAGAACTGAACTAGAACTGAACTAGAACTGAACTAGAACTGAACTAGAACTGAACTAGAACTGAACTAGAACTGAACTAGAACTGAACTAGAACTGAACTAGAACTGAACTAGAACTGAACTAGAACTGAACTAGAACTGAACTAGAACTGAACTAGAACTGAACTAGAACTGAACTAGAACTGAACTAGAACTGAACTAGAACTGAACTAGAACTGAACTAGAACTGAACTAGAACTGAACTAGAACTGAACTAGAACTGAACTAGAACTGAACTAGAACTGAACTAGAACTGAACTAGAACTGAACTAGAACTGAACTAGAACTGAACTGAACGAACTGAACTAGAACTGAACTAGAACTGAACTAGAACTGAACTAGAACTGAACTAGAACTGAACTAGAACTGAACTAGAACTGAACTAGAACTGAACTAGAACTGAACTAGAACTGAACTAGAACTGAACTAGAACTGAACTAGAACTGAACTAGAACTGAACTAGAACTGAACTAGAACTGAACTAGAACTGAACTAGAACTGAACTAGACGAACTGAACTAGAACTGAACTAGAACTGAACTAGAACTGAACTAGAACTGAACTAGAACTGAACTAGAACTGAACTAGAACTGAACTAGAACTGAACTAGAACTGAACTAGAACTGAACTAGAACTGAACTAGAACTGAACTAGAACTGAACTAGAACTGAACTAGAACTGAACTAGAACTGAACTAGAACTGAACTAGAACTGAACTAGAACTGAACTAGAACTGAACTAGAACTGAACTAGAACTGAACTAGAACTGAACTAGAACTGAACTAGAACTGAACTAGAACTGAACTAGAACTGAACTAGAACTGAACTAGAACTGAACTAGAACTGAACTAGAACTGAACTAGAACTGAACTAGAACTGAACTAGAACTGAACTAGAACTGAACTAGAACTGAACTAGAACTGAACTAGAACTGAACTAGAACTGAACTAGAACTGAACTAGAACTGAACTAGAACTGAACTAGAACTGAACTAGAACTGAACTAGAACTGAACTAGAACTGAACTAGAACTGAACTAGAACTGAACTAGAACTGAACTAGAACTGAACTAGAACTGAACTAGAACTGAACTAGAACTGAACTAGAACTGAACTAGAACTGAACTAGAACTGAACTAGAACTGAACTAGAACTGAACTAGAACTGAACTAGAACTGAACTAGAACTGAACTAGAACTGAACTAGAACTGAACTAGAACTGAACTAGAACTGAACTAGAACTGAACTAGAACTGAACTAGAACTGAACTAGAACTGAACTAGAACTGAACTAGAACTGAACTAGAACTGAACTAGAACTGAACTAGAACTGAACTAGAACTGAACTAGAACTGAACTAGAACTGAACTAGAACTGAACTAGAACTGAACTAGAACTGAACTAGAACTGAACTAGAACTGAACTAGAACTGAACTAGAACTGAACTAGAACTGAACTAGAACTGAACTAGAACTGAACTAGAACTGAACTAGAACTGAACTAGAACTGAACTAGAACTGAACTAGAACTGAACTAGAACTGAACTAGAACTGAACTAGAACTGAACTAGAACTGAACTAGAACTGAACTAGAACTGAACTAGAACTGAACTAGAACTGAACTAGAACTGAACTAGAACTGAACTAGAACTGAACTAGAACTGAACTAGAACTGAACTAGAACTGAACTAGAACTGAACTAGAACTGAACTAGAACTGAACTAGAACTGAACTAGAACTGAACTAGAACTGAACTAGAACTGAACTAGAACTGAACTAGAACTGAACTAGAACTGAACTAGAACTGAACTAGAACTGAACTAGAACTGAACTAGAACTGAACTAGAACTGAACTAGAACTGAACTAGAACTGAACTAGAACTGAACTAGAACTGAACTAGAACTGAACTAGAACTGAACTAGAACTGAACTAGAACTGAACTAGAACTGAACTAGAACTGAACTAGAACTGAACTAGAACTGAACTAGAACTGAACTAGAACTGAACTAGAACTGAACTAGAACTGAACTAGAACTGAACTAGAACTGAACTAGAACTGAACTAGAACTGAACTAGAACTGAACTAGAACTGAACTAGAACTGAACTAGAACTGAACTAGAACTGAACTAGAACTGAACTAGAACTGAACTAGAACTGAACTAGAACTGAACTAGAACTGAACTAGAACTGAACTAGAACTGAACTAGAACTGAACTAGAACTGAACTAGAACTGAACTAGAACTGAACTAGAACTGAACTAGAACTGAACTAGAACTGAACTAGAACTGAACTAGAACTGAACTAGAACTGAACTAGAACTGAACTAGAACTGAACTAGAACTGAACTAGAACTGAACTAGAACTGAACTAGAACTGAACTAGAACTGAACTAGAACTGAACTAGAACTGAACTAGAACTGAACTAGAACTGAACTAGAACTGAACTAGAACTGAACTAGAACTGAACTAGAACTGAACTAGAACTGAACTAGAACTGAACTAGAACTAGAACTGAACTAGAACTGAACTAGAACTGAACTAGAACTGAACTAGAACTGAACTAGAACTGAACTAGAACTGTGAACTAGAACTGAACTAGATTTGAACTAGAACTGAACTAGAACTGAACTAGAACTGAACTAGAACTGAACTAGAACTGAACTAGAACTGAACTAGAACTGAACTAGAACTGAACTAGAACTGAACTAGAACTGAACTAGAACTGAACTAGAACTGAACTAGAACTGAACTAGAACTAGAACTGAACTAGAACTGAACTAGAACTGAACTAGAACTGAACTAGAACTAGAACTGAACTAGAACTGAACTAGAACTGAACTAGAACTGAACTAGAACTGAACTAGAACTGAACTAGAACTTTTTTTTTTTTTTTTCCAAGAAGTTTTTATTGTTTATTTATTCATTCATTCATTTTACATGTTTGTTTCTTAAGTCTATTGTATTGAACTAGAACTGAACTTGAACTGAACTAGAACTGAACTAGAACTGAACTAGAACTGAACTAGAACTGAACTAGAACTGAACTAGAACTGAACTAGAACTGAACTAGAACTGAACTAGAACTGAACTAGAACTGAACTAGAACTGAACTAGAACTGAACTAGAACTGAACTAGAACTGAACTAGAACTGAACTAGAACTGAACTAGAACTGAACTAGAACTGAACTAGAACTGAACTAGAACTGAACTAGAACTGAACTAGAACTGAACTAGAACTGAACTAGAACTGAACTAGAACTGAACTAGAACTGAACTAGAACTGAACTAGAACTGAACTAGAACTGAACTAGAACTGAACTAGAACTGAACTAGAACTGAACTAGAACTGAACTAGAACTGAACTAGAACTGAACTAGAACTGAACTAGAACTGAACTAGAACTGAACTAGAACTGAACTAGAACTGAACTAGAACTGAACTAGAACTGTGAACTAGAACTGAACTAGATTTGAACTAGAACTGAACTAGAACTGAACTAGAACTGAACTAGAACTGAACTAGAACTGAACTAGAACTGAACTAGAACTGAACTAGAACTGAACTAGAACTGAACTAGAACTGAACTAGAACTGAACTAGAACTGAACTAGAACTGAACTAGAACTAGAACTGAACTAGAACTGAACTAGAACTGAACTAGAACTGAACTAGAACTGAACTAGAACTGAACTAGAACTGAACTAGAACTGAACTAGAACTGAACTAGAACTGAACTAGAACTGAACTAGAACTGAACTAGAACTTTTTTTTTTTTTTTTCCAAGAAGTTTTTATTGTTTATTTATTCATTCATTCATTTTACATGTTTGTTTCTTAAGTCTATTGTATTGAACTAGAACTGAACTTGAACTGAACTAGAACTGAACTAGAACTGAACTAGAACTGAACTAGAACTGAACTAGAACTGAACTAGAACTGAACTAGAACTGAACTAGAACTGAACTAGAACTGAACTAGAACTGAACTAGAACTGAACTAGAACTGAACTAGAACTGAACTAGAACTGAACTAGAACTGAACTAGAACTGAACTAGAACTGAACTAGAACTGAACTAGAACTGAACTAGAACTGAACTAGAACTGAACTAGAACTGAACTAGAACTGAACTAGAACTGAACTAGAACTGAACTAGAACTGAACTAGAACTGAACTAGAACTGAACTAGAACTGAACTAGAACTGAACTAGAACTGAACTAGAACTGAACTAGAACTGAACTAGAACTGAACTAGAACTGAACTAGAACTGAACTAGAACTGAACTAGAACTGAACTAGAACTGAACTAGAACTGAACTAAAACTGAACTAGAACTGAACTAGAACTGAACTAGAACTGAACTAGAACTGAACTAGAACTGAACTAGAACTGAACTAGAACTGAACTAGAACTGAACTAGAACTGAACTAGAACTGAACTAGAACTGAACTAGAACTGAACTAGAACTGAACTAGAACTGAACTAGAACTGAACTAGAACTGAACTAGAACTGAACTAGAACTGAACTAGAACTGAACTAGAACTGAACTAGAACTGAATTAGAACTGAACTAGAACTGAACTAGAACTGAACTAGAACTGAACTAGAACTAGAACTGAACTAGAACTAGAACTGAACTAGAACTGAACTAGAACTAGAACTGAACTAGAACTGAACTAGAACTAGAACTGAACTAGAACTAGAACTGAACTAGAACTAGAACTGAACTAGAACTGAACTAGAACTGAACTAGAACTGAACTAGGACTGAACTAGAACTGAACTAGAACTGAACTAGAACTGAACTAGAACTGAACTAGAACTGAACTAGAACTGAACTAGAACTGAACTAGAACTGAACTAGAACTGAACTAGAACTGAACTAGAACTGAACTAGAACTGAACTAGAACTGAACTAGAACTGAACTGAACTAGAACTGAACTAGAACTGAACTAGAACTGAACTAGAACTGAACTAGAACTGAACTAGAACTGAACTAGAACTGAACTAGAACTGAACTAGAACTGAACTAGAACTGAACTAGAACTGAACTAGAACTGAACTAGAACTGAACTAGAACTGAACTAGAACTGAACTAGAACTGAACTAGAACTGAACTAGAACTGAACTAGAACTGAACTAGAACTGAACTAGAACTGAACTAGAACTGAACTAGAACTGAACTAGAACTGAACTAGAACTGAACTAGAACTGAACTAGAACTGAACTAGAACTGAACTAGAACTGAACTAGAACTGAACTAGAACTGAACTAGAACTGAACTAGAACTGAACTAGAACTGAACTAGAACTGAACTAGAACTGAACTAGAACTGAACTAGAACTGAACTAGAACTGAACTAGAACTGAACTAGAACTGAACTAGAACTGAACTAGAACTGAACTAGAACTGAACTAGAACTGAACTAGAACTGAACTAGAACTGAACTAGAACTGAACTAGAACTGAACTAGAACTGAACTAGAACTGAACTAGAACTGAACTAGAACTGAACTAGAACTGAACTAGAACTGAACTAGAACTGAACTAGAACTGAACTAGAACTGAACTAGAACTGAACTAGAACTGAACTAGAACTGAACTAGAACTGAACTAGAACTGAACTAGAACTGAACTAGAACTGAACTAGAACTGAACTAGAACTGAACTAGAACTGAACTAGAACTGAACTAGAACTGAACTAGAACTGAACTAGAACTGAACTAGAACTGAACTAGAACTGAACTAGAACTGAACTAGAACTGAACTAGAACTGAACTAGAACTGAACTAGAACTGAACTAGAACTGAACTAGAACTGAACTAGAACTGAACTAGAACTGAACTAGAACTGAACTAGAACTGAACTAGAACTGAACTAGAACTGAACTAGAACTGAACTAGAACTGAACTAGAACTGAACTAGAACTGAACTAGAACTGAACTAGAACTGAACTAGAACTGAACTAGAACTGAACTAGAACTGAACTAGAACTGAACTAGAACTGAACTAGAACTGAACTAGAACTGAACTAGAACTGAACTAGAACTGAACTAGAACTGAACTAGAACTGAACTAGAACTGAACTAGAACTGAACTAGAACTGAACTAGAACTGAACTAGAACTGAACTAGAACTGAACTAGAACTGAACTAGAACTGAACTAGAACTGAACTAGAACTGAACTAGAACTGAACTAGAACTGAACTAGAACTGAACTAGAACTGAACTAGAACTGAACTAGAACTGAACTAGAACTGAACTAGAACTGAACTAGAACTGAACTAGAACTGAACTAGAACTGAACTAGAACTGAACTAGAACTGAACTAGAACTGAACTAGAACTGAACTAGAACTGAACTAGAACTGAACTAGAACTGAACTAGAACTGAACTAGAACTGAACTAGAACTGAACTAGAACTGAACTAGAACTGAACTAGAACTGAACTAGAACTGAACTAGAACTGAACTAGAACTGAACTAGAACTGAACTAGAACTGAACTAGAACTGAACTAGAACTGAACTAGAACTGAACTAGAACTGAACTAGAACTGAACTAGAACTGAACTAGAACTGAACTAGAACTGAACTAGAACTGAACTAGAACTGAACTAGAACTGAACTAGAACTGAACTAGAACTGAACTAGAACTGAACTAGAACTGAACTAGAACTGAACTAGAACTGAACTAGAACTGAACTAGAACTGAACTAGAACTGAACTAGAACTGAACTAGAACTGAACTAGAACTGAACTAGAACTGAACTAGAACTGAACTAGAACTGAACTAGAACTGAACTAGAACTGAACTAGAACTGAACTAGAACTGAACTAGAACTGAACTAGAACTGAACTAGAACTGAACTAGAACTGAACTAGAACTGAACTAGAACTGAACTAGAACTGAACTAGAACTGAACTAGAACTGAACTAGAACTGAACTAGAACTGAACTAGAACTGAACTAGAACTGAACTAGAACTGAACTAGAACTGAACTAGAACTGAACTAGAACTGAACTAGAACTGAACTAGAACTGAACTAGAACTGAACTAGAACTGAACTAGAACTGAACTAGAACTGAACTAGAACTGAACTAGAACTGAACTAGAACTGAACTAGAACTGAACTAGAACTGAACTAGAACTGAACTAGAACTGAACTAGAACTGAACTAGAACTGAACTAGAACTGAACTAGAACTGAACTAGAACTGAACTAGAACTGAACTAGAACTGAACTAGAACTGAACTAGAACTGAACTAGAACTGAACTAGAACTGAACTAGAACTGAACTAGAACTGAACTAGAACTGAACTAGAACTGAACTAGAACTGAACTAGAACTGAACTAGAACTGAACTAGAACTGAACTAGAACTGAACTAGAACTGAACTAGAACTGAACTAGAACTGAACTAGAACTGAACTAGAACTGAACTAGAACTGAACTAGAACTGAACTAGAACTGAACTAGAACTGAACTAGAACTGAACTAGAACTGAACTAGAACTGAACTAGAACTGAACTAGAACTGAACTAGAACTGAACTAGAACTGAACTAGAACTGAACTAGAACTGAACTAGAACTGAACTAGAACTGAACTAGAACTGAACTAGAACTGAACTAGAACTGAACTAGAACTGAACTAGAACTGAACTAGAACTGAACTAGAACTGAACTAGAACTGAACTAGAACTGAACTAGAACTGAACTAGAACTGAACTAGAACTGAACTAGAACTGAACTAGAACTGAACTAGAACTGAACTAGAACTGAACTAGAACTGAACTAGAACTGAACTAGAACTGAACTAGAACTGAACTAGAACTGAACTAGAACTGAACTAGAACTGAACTAGAACTGAACTAGAACTGAACTAGAACTGAACTAGAACTGAACTAGAACTGAACTAGAACTGAACTAGAACTGAACTAGAACTGAACTAGAACTGAACTAGAACTGAACTAGAACTGAACTAGAACTGAACTAGAACTGAACTAGAACTGAACTAGAACTGAACTAGAACTGAACTAGAACTGAACTAGAACTGAACTAGAACTGAACTAGAACTGAACTAGAACTGAACTAGAACTGAACTAGAACTGAACTAGAACTGAACTAGAACTGAACTAGAACTGAACTAGAACTGAACTAGAACTGAACTAGAACTGAACTAGAACTGAACTAGAACTGAACTAGAACTGAACTAGAACTGAACTAGAACTGAACTAGAACTGAACTAGAACTGAACTAGAACTGAACTAGAACTGAACTAGAACTGAACTAGAACTGAACTAGAACTGAACTAGAACTGAACTAGAACTGAACTAGAACTGAACTAGAACTGAACTAGAACTGAACTAGAACTGAACTAGAACTGAACTAGAACTGAACTAGAACTGAACTAGAACTGAACTAGAACTGAACTAGAACTGAACTAGAACTGAACTAGAACTGAACTAGAACTGAACTAGAACTGAACTAGAACTGAACTAGAACTGAACTAGAACTGAACTAGAACTGAACTAGAACTGAACTAGAACTGAACTAGAACTGAACTAGAACTGAACTAGAACTGAACTAGAACTGAACTAGAACTGAACTAGAACTGAACTAGAACTGAACTAGAACTGAACTAGAACTGAACTAGAACTGAACTAGAACTGAACTAGAACTGAACTAGAACTGAACTAGAACTGAACTAGAACTGAACTAGAACTGAACTAGAACTGAACTAGAACTGAACTAGAACTGAACTAGAACTGAACTAGAACTGAACTAGAACTGAACTAGAACTGAACTAGAACTGAACTAGAACTGAACTAGAACTGAACTAGAACTGAACTAGAACTGAACTAGAACTGAACTAGAACTGAACTAGAACTGAACTAGAACTGAACTAGAACTGAACTAGAACTGAACTAGAACTGAACTAGAACTGAACTAGAACTGAACTAGAACTGAACTAGAACTGAACTAGAACTGAACTAGAACTGAACTAGAACTGAACTAGAACTGAACTAGAACTGAACTAGAACTGAACTAGAACTGAACTAGAACTGAACTAGAACTGAACTAGAACTGAACTAGAACTGAACTAGAACTGAACTAGAACTGAACTAGAACTGAACTAGAACTGAACTAGAACTGAACTAGAACTGAACTAGAACTGAACTAGAACTGAACTAGAACTGAACTAGAACTGAACTAGAACTGAACTAGAACTGAACTAGAACTGAACTAGAACTGAACTAGAACTGAACTAGAACTGAACTAGAACTGAACTAGAACTGAACTAGAACTGAACTAGAACTGAACTAGAACTGAACTAGAACTGAACTAGAACTGAACTAGAACTGAACTAGAACTGAACTAGAACTGAACTAGAACTGAACTAGAACTGAACTAGAACTGAACTAGAACTGAACTAGAACGAACTAGAACTGAACTAGAACTGAACTAGAACTGAACTAGAACTGAACTAGAACTGAACTAGAACTGAACTAGAACTGAACTAGAACTGAACTAGAACTGAACTAGAACTGAACTAGAACTGAACTAGAACTGAACTAGAACTGAACTAGAACTGAACTAGAACTGAACTAGAACTGAACTAGAACTGAACTAGAACTGAACTAGAACTGAACTAGAACTGAACTAGAACTGAACTAGAACTGAACTAGAACTGAACTAGAACTGAACTAGAACTGAACTAGAACTGAACTAGAACTGAACTAGAACTGAACTAGAACTGAACTAGAACTGAACTAGAACTGAACTAGAACTGAACTAGAACTGAACTAGAACTGAACTAGAACTGAACTAGAACTGAACTAGAACTGAACTAGAACTGAACTAGAACTGAACTAGAACTGAACTAGAACTGAACTAGAACTGAACTAGAACTGAACTAGAACTGAACTAGAACTGAACTAGAACTGAACTAGAACTGAACTAGAACTGAACTAGAACTGAACTAGAACTGAACTAGAACTGAACTAGAACTGAACTAGAACTGAACTAGAACTGAACTAGAACTGAACTAGAACTGAACTAGAACTGAACTAGAACTGAACTAGAACTGAACTAGAACTGAACTAGAACTGAACTAGAACTGAACTAGAACTGAACTAGAACTGAACTAGAACTGAACTAGAACTGAACTAGAACTGAACTAGAACTGAACTGAACTAGAACTGAACTAGAACTGAACTAGAACTGAACTAGAACTGAACTAGAACTGAACTAGAACTGAACTAGAACTGAACTAGAACTGAACTAGAACTGAACTAGAACTGAACTAGAACTGAACTAGAACTGAACTAGAACTGAACTAGAACTGAACTAGAACTGAACTAGAACTGAACTAGAACTGAACTAGAACTGAACTAGAACTGAACTAGAACTGAACTAGAACTGAACTAGAACTGAACTAGAACTGAACTAGAACTGAACTAGAACTGAACTAGAACTGAACTAGAACTGAACTAGAACTGAACTAGAACTGAACTAGAACTGAACTAGAACTGAACTAGAACTGAACTAGAACTGAACTAGAACTGAACTAGAACTGAACTAGAACTGAACTAGAACTGAACTAGAACTGAACTAGAACTGAACTAGAACTGAACTAGAACTGAACTAGAACTGAACTAGAACTGAACTAGAACTGAACTAGAACTGAACTAGAACTGAACTAGAACTGAACTAGAACTGAACTAGAACTGAACTAGAACTGAACTAGAACTGAACTAGAACTGAACTAGAACTGAACTAGAACTGAACTAGAACTGAACTAGAACTGAACTAGAACTGAACTAGAACTGAACTAGAACTGAACTAGAACTGAACTAGAACTGAACTAGAACTGAACTAGAACTGAACTAGAACTGAACTAGAACTGAACTAGAACTGAACTAGAACTGAACTAGAACTGAACTAGAACTGAACTAGAACTGAACTAGAACTGAACTAGAACTGAACTAGAACTGAACTAGAACTGAACTAGAACTGAACTAGAACTGAACTAGAACTGAAACTGAACTAGAACTGAACTAGAACTGAACTAGAACTGAACTAGAACTGAACTAGAACTGAACTAGAACTGAACTAGAACTGAACTAGAACTGAACTAGAACTGAACTAGAACTGAACTAGAACTGAACTAGAACTGAACTAGAACTGAACTAGAACTGAACTAGAACTGAACTAGAACTGAACTAGAACTGAACTAGAACTGAACTAGAACTGAACTAGAACTGAACTAGAACTGAACTAGAACTGAACTAGAACTGAACTAGAACTGAACTAGAACTGAACTAGAACTGAACTAGAACTGAACTAGAACTGAACTAGAACTGAACTAGAACTGAACTAGAACTGAACTAGAACTGAACTAGAACTGAACTAGAACTGAACTAGAACTGAACTAGAACTGAACTAGAACTGAACTAGAACTGAACTAGAACTGAACTAGAACTGAACTAGAACTGAACTAGAACTGAACTAGAACTGAACTAGAACTGAACTAGAACTGAACTAGAACTGAACTAGAACTGAACTAGAACTGAACTAGAACTGAACTAGAACTGAACTAGAACTGAACTAGAACTGAACTAGAACTGAACTAGAACTGAACTAGAACTGAACTAAACTAGAACTGAACTAGAACTGAACTAGAACTGAACTAGAACTGAACTAGAACTGAACTAGAACTGAACTAGAACTGAACTAGAACTGAACTAGAACTGAACTAGAACTGAACTAGAACTGAACTAGAACTGAACTAGAACTGAACTAGAACTGAACTAGAACTGAACTAGAACTGAACTAGAACTGAACTAGAACTGAACTAGAACTGAACTAGAACTGAACTAGAACTGAACTAGAACTGAACTAGAACTGAACTAGAACTGAACTAGAACTGAACTAGAACTGAACTAGAACTGAACTAGAACTGAACTAGAACTGAACTAGAACTGAACTAGAACTGAACTAGAACTGAACTAGAACTGAACTAGAACTGAACTAGAACTGAACTAGAACTGAACTAGAACTGAACTAGAACTGAACTAGAACTGAACTAGAACTGAACTAGAACTGAACTAGAACTGAACTAGAACTGAACTAGAACTGAACTAGAACTGAACTAGAACTGAACTAGAACTGAACTAGAACTGAACTAGAACTGAACTAGAACTGAACTAGAACTGAACTAGAACTGAACTAGAACTGAACTAGAACTGAACTAGAACTGAACTAGAACTGAACTAGAACTGAACTAGAACTGAACTAGAACTGAACTAGAACTGAACTAGAACTGAACTAGAACTGAACTAGAACTGAACTAGAACTGAACTAGAACTGAACTAGAACTGAACTAGAACTGAACTAGAACTGAACTAGAACTGAACTAGAACTAGAACTGAACTAGAACTGAACTAGAACTGAACTAGAACTGAACTAGAACTGAACTAGAACTGAACTAGAACTAGAACTGAACTAGAACTGAACTAGAACTGAACTAGAACTGAACTAGAACTGAACTAGAACTGAACTAGAACTGAACTAGAACTGAACTAGAACTGAACTAGAACTGAACTAGAACTGAACTAGAACTGAACTAGAACTGAACTAGAACTGAACTAGAACTGAACTAGAACTGAACTAGAACTGAACTAGAACTGAACTAGAACTGAACTAGAACTGAACTAGAACTGAACTAGAACTGAACTAGAACTGAACTAGAACTGAACTAGAACTGAACTAGAACTGAACTAGAACTGAACTAGAACTGAACTAGAACTGAACTAGAACTGAACTAGAACTGAACTAGAACTGAACTAGAACTGAACTAGAACTGAACTAGAACTGAACTAGAACTGAACTAGAACTGAACTAGAACTGAACTAGAACTGAACTAGAACTGAACTAGAACTGAACTAGAACTGAACTAGAACTGAACTAGAACTGAACTAGAACTGAACTAGAACTGAACTAGAACTGAACTAGAACTGAACTAGAACTGAACTAGAACTGAACTAGAACTGAACTAGAACTGAACTAGAACTGAACTAGAACTGAACTAGAACTGAACTAGAACTGAACTAGAACTGAACTAGAACTGAACTAGAACTGAACTAGAACTGAACTAGAACTGAACTAGAACTGAACTAGAACTGAACTAGAACTGAACTAGAACTGAACTAGAACTGAACTAGAACTGAACTAGAACTGAACTAGAACTGAACTAGAACTGAACTAGAACTGAACTAGAACTGAACTAGAACTGAACTAGAACTGAACTAGAACTGAACTAGAACTGAACTAGAACTGAACTAGAACTGAACTAGAACTGAACTAGAACTGAACTAGAACTGAACTAGAACTGAACTAGAACTGAACTAGAACTGAACTAGAACTGAACTAGAACTGAACTAGAACTGAACTAGAACTGAACTAGAACTGAACTAGAACTGAACTAGAACTGAACTAGAACTGAACTAGAACTGAACTAGAACTGAACTAGAACTGAACTAGAACTGAACTAGAACTGAACTAGAACTGAACTAGAACTGAACTAGAACTGAACTAGAACTGAACTAGAACTGAACTAGAACTGAACTAGAACTGAACTAGAACTGAACTAGAACTGAACTAGAACTGAACTAGAACTGAACTAGAACTGAACTAGAACTGAACTAGAACTGAACTAGAACTGAACTAGAACTGAACTAGAACTGAACTAGAACTGAACTAGAACTGAACTAGAACTGAACTAGAACTGAACTAGAACTGAACTAGAACTGAACTAGAACTGAACTAGAACTGAACTAGAACTGAACTAGAACTGAACTAGAACTGAACTAGAACTGAACTAGAACTGAACTAGAACTGAACTAGAACTGAACTAGAACTGAACTAGAACTGAACTAGAACTGAACTAGAACTGAACTAGAACTGAACTAGAACTGAACTAGAACTGAACTAGAACTGAACTAGAACTGAACTAGAACTGAACTGAACTGAACTAGAACTGAACTGAACTAGAACTGAACTAGAACTGAACTGAACTAGAACTGAACTAGAACTGAACTAGAACTGAACTAGAACTGAACTAGAACTGAACTAGAACTGAACTAGAACTGAACTAGAACTGAACTAGAACTGAACTAGAACTGAACTAGAACTGAACTAGAACTGAACTAGAACTGAACTAGAACTGAACTAGAACTGAACTAGAACTGAACTAGAACTGAACTAGAACTGAACTAGAACTGAACTAGAACTGAACTAGAACTGAACTAGAACTGAACTAGAACTGAACTAGAACTGAACTAGAACTGAACTAGAACTGAACTAGAACTGAACTAGAACTGAACTAGAACTGAACTAGAACTGAACTAGAACTGAACTAGAACTGAACTAGAACTGAACTAGAACTGAACTAGAACTGAACTAGAACTGAACTAGAACTGAACTAGAACTGAACTAGAACTGAACTAGAACTGAACTAGAACTGAACTAGAACTGAACTAGAACTGAACTAGAACTGAACTAGAACTGAACTAGAACTGAACTAGAACTGAACTAGAACTGAACTAGAACTGAACTAGAACTGAACTAGAACTGAACTAGAACTGAACTAGAACTGAACTAGAACTGAACTAGAACTGAACTAGAACTGAACTAGAACTGAACTAGAACTGAACTAGAACTGAACTAGAACTGAACTAGAACTGAACAAGAACTGAACTAGAACTGAACTAGAACTGAACTAGAACTGAACTAGAACTGAACTAGAACTGAACTAGAACTGAACTAGAACTGAACTAGAACTGAACTAGAACTGAACTAGAACTGAACTAGAACTGAACTAGAACTGAACTAGAACTGAACTAGAACTGAACTAGAACTGAACTAGAACTGAACTAGAACTGAACTAGAACTGAACTGGAACTGAACTACAACTGAACTAAAACTGAACTTGAACTGAACTACAACTGAACTATAACTGAACTAGAACTGAACTACAACTGAACTAGGTAATAAACAAAGTTTAAAAACACTGTGTGGAAGAGTCCTGCATCAGTTCTATGTTTTATACTTCTGGGTGCGTAAGGAATCTCTTCATTATAAAATCAAGCAAATAGCAAATAGACATCAGTATATATTGCATAAAATATTAGTAAATGACAATGCTGAAACCCCTTATCCTTGCCGTTGATGTTAAAATACCTCTTTTCTGCCTTCTGAAGCAATGCGCAAGGAAATTATCTTTGTTCAATACATAATATACATATATATTACCTGAAATTGGAACAATAGTGAGAGGTATTTTTTTAAATAAAGGCCAAAAATCTGTCGTAATTTTCAAGAGGTAGTTTCTTTTGGTCAGGTAAAGTTTTTAGGTAAACCCTAAAAAGGAAACAGTAAAATAATTTGTTAATTTTGGGCAACCAACCAACCTGCTCTCAGGTCATTGACATCCACGCTTTCTTTTGTTTAATATTGGCTAAAAAATCTTCGTTTACGCAGAGACTTAACCGAATTTAACAATAACTTTACAAAATATTTTGAAAAAATAATTTAATTATATTTTGAGTAATTTTTGTTGACAAATAAAATAAAGAGTTTCCGTTTTCATTTTGATTTAAAAATTTTATTTGAAAAAAAAAAAAAAATAGAAAGGCTTTCATATTGAGATATATTGGCAACCAAACATTTTAAAAAGAGAAAAAGCACAACGTAACATAACGTAAGCTAGACGAGTGCCTTATAGATAGCAATATATCAAAATAAGTAGGTTTTTAAATTTCAAGATAATCACATGAATTTATATACATTTTTTCAGACACATATTTAGCTATCCTTGGTGCTACATAAAATGGCCCAAGCTATTTTGGTTCCTGAAATACAGGGTGTTTTCTATAATTTTGGCTTTTAAACTAGAGGCAAATTTTGCGCTGTAACTTTCTTAATAGGTCATAAATTATACTTTTTTAAATTTGTATAGTTAGATAAGTGTAAAAGATTTCATCACCATAAAAAAAACATCAGTACACTTAGAGAAAAGATATGTATAAAAGATAATGCAGGAGTGAAAAAAGTATAAAATTTGCATTTAAAATGGCACAAAAGCGGATAAAGATTTTGAGACCAAATTTTACGTACAGATAGCTACTATCGATATCTAAAAATTTGATATGGCGCTTCCCGATTAAATGTTTGGTTCTTCGACAAATTGAGAAAAACTAACAAAAAAAATGAAAAAAGGGTCAAAATTCTGCATTTTTAATATTTGTCTTCCTATAACTCATTAACTAACAAACGCATCGAGAAGCGCCATATCAAAATTTTAGATAAACATGTTCTTAATATGTGTGCAAATTTTGCGAGAAAAATATATAGCCATTTTTGTGCCATTTAAAAAACAAGCAAGCCTATTTGTGTCATTTTTCACTTGTTCACCTTCGAAAGACACATTGATGTATGATAGCAATGTGGTACTTAAAGGTATATTGCTCAAATTCACGAACATATATCCTGAGGCCTACAGTGAAGCAAAAATAATACGCGATTAAATCGCGACCATTGATTTTCTTCTACATCTTAAAGTGTGTATACAGCCTACATTGAATCTCTTAAATATGTAAAATGTAACAAGACAACAGTGGCTTCTGATCATTTTGTGTTCTAGGAATCTAAAAATTAAATATTTAGTAACATGGAAACTTGCCACCAAAAACAATTCCGACCAAAAAAATGTATTTAATACCTCACCGATTTACAGCGATTATATTTTTTAAAAGTAGAGATGGAAAATGAAATGGACTTAAAAAACAAATTAACATATTGAGAAACTAACCAATTTCGCGATAAAAAAATCTGGCTAACAAGATTTTTGCATATGGATGCTGAAGTTAAAGAAAAGTTTAAAACTTTCACTTTTATATGGAATTTAAGCCATACCCCTTCTTATTACAAAAACATTATTTTTACTTCTAATATTGTAAACAGTGACTAAATTTTACACAAAATTTTAAAACAATCGTTCAAAAAAGTATCAGAATTGGTATACTGTTAACTACTTCTGCCCCTAGAATTCTTATTTTTTGTCGGAATTTCATCGCAGATATCTCTTTTGATAGCTTTTGAAAGCATCTATTTTTGTGTTTTTAAAAATGCTACAAAAGATTGCCGCAAGGCGGCGGTATTGACATGTTTCTTACAAATGTATCAAATACATATTATTTGGATCTTTTTCGATGTTGGTACATTCAGAAAAAAGTTAGACCAAATACTCCTGAACAAAGTCGCGGAACATTGTCAAACCAAATTTTTAACTTTTAATTATTAAAAATGCGATTTTCATATGTAACCTGAAATTAGCGCCATCTTTTAACAGGATTTAGAAACAAAAAAGTTGTAAAATAAACATTATTTTTATAATTCCAGAGATTCATTTTCTACAATAAAAAAGTTCTTTTTCGCAAAAAGCCGTTTTTGATATATTGCTACTTATAGAAACTCAATTTCTTACGAAATCGTCGAGAATCAACTCAATCGTCAAGAACTTGCTTGTATTATGGAACGTGGCCATAATAGAATTAAAAAAAAAAAATTATAATCAAAAATAGTGGATAATTGATAAAAAAAAATGTAAATATTCATGGAAAAATGTGAAAAAATATAGATTTGTATATCAAGTAATATTTTATATCAAAAAGATCAGGTTTCTATAGGTTGCTTGAAAAAGATTTCTTGTATTAATGCATATATCTCTTTATATTTTTGTCATCTTGTTTGCTTTGCTTTTTTTTATTTCTTCTTTTTTACGATTTCAGAAAACAAAAGTATCTTTTACAAATCTTTTGAAGTTTTTCGGTTTTCCTATTGTAATTTAAGAATTTGATTTATGCTTAGTTAACAAAAATTAGTGGTAGTTTACTTTTTTCTTTTATTTTTTATTTTATTTTTTTAACTAGATTTAAGTATAGATTTTACGTTTTTAAATTTAAAACTTCTAATATAAATAGCTGATTTCCATTAAAATTCATGAAGCTACAAAAATTTTTTTTTAACATTTGACTAAAAATGAGTTTTTTTTTATAATCACTTTTTGAATTTTTTTTATATATTTGCTGAAATTATGGTCCAATTTTGATATTTCCAACATTTATTTAGGTAGCACGTTTTTCTTGATGTTAGAAATTTTTACATTCCATTTGTATATTCTTTTGGATTTTTATATACATTACATTAGGATCTTATTGAAGATTATTATCAAATTTTGACAATTTTTGACTATTATAGTTAAAGTATGGCTTGAATTACAAAACAAACGAATTTAAGTTTTCATACTTTGCGACGAGCACATTATTTTATAAAAAATTGTGAATCACTGGGTGATAAAATAATAAATAATTCTTTGATTTTGTTTCACAAGTTGGTTTATAATTTAGATGATGTTGGTGCGTGTGATGATTTGCATGTTGATAATGATGATGATGTTTTTATATATTTTGAATATGCACTCTCCTCTCCAGACTTTATCTATGGGACTTCTCTTTATATTTGGCATAATTTATTCTTTAGGGGTTTCGGAAAACCTCACCTAGGCTGGGATAACCACGAAAGGAATGGATCTGGGATCCAGGGTCCCAATATCATCCGTGGCAAGTTTTCAAATTGAGCCTTTTGGGAAAACTCAAAGGTTATTTTTATTATGAACTAATGATTGCTGACTAATTGGAAACATTTACTAGATACTAGTTAAGTCACAAGTTAATTCAAATATCAAAAGAAATAAATTTTAGTGTTTTCTTTTTCTTAAAAAAAATATTCTTATGTTACCTCTTTTTTAATCCTTTCGACTAATTTAAGGATGTGATGTGGTTTTCAATTTAATGGATGATATAGTAACGTGGTCTTTTTAGAAGCGTCATAAGCTTGGCATTTTTACTTTATTATTGAATATCTGCAGTAATTGTAATAGAATTATAAAAAATCATAGAAATGTCAAAACAAAATATAATTTTGAATTTGCCACTAACAGAATCCACAGGATGATCTTTACGACACTCCTTTTTTTTAATCTGAACCAAAGGAACTTTATTTATAATTATGGACAGACAGACGATCAAACTGACTGACAAAAGTTCGGACAAGCGGACAAAGTTCAACGATAAAATTTAAAAAGATTAAAAACATTTTTATGAACCTGAACATTCCTAAAAACTATGCCAAAAATCTCCTAATTAAGTTTGGTCAAGACATGCGCCTTATCATCATCATCATCATCATTGTTATGTTGTTAGATAATTTTGCAAACACAACCCTGGTTCACGAAGATGTGTGATGAAAAGAATCAAAAACATAATCAAAATAGTAAATAATATGACGTGGTCTAATATTCATTATAAAACATTATAATTTTGATACAAAAAAAAAAGACCATATATAAAAACTTTAAACACCACAGTTGTTAATTTTTTGGTGAAAACAAAAAAAAATTTGGAGGTGGTTAAAACGACCATCACAAATGAATCTTGAACTCGTTTGATGAGGTCCCATCTATAACGACTCGTATAGTGCGATCTCTGAGGAAGCTCAATATAAATCGAGAAAAGTTATTACCGACACCAAAAGCAAGCGTTGGAAATATTCAGAGCCACAATTTTACTTTCGCCATTTTTCCGATAGGAAGGTCTCCCGTAGAGCGTCCCCTGCGAAATCCATACTGGCGGTCGCTTAGTAGGTTGTTAGATTCAATATATTTAACAAGATGGTGATTTACCACACTCTCCATAACTTTGGAGAGTGGAGAACAAATTGCTATTGGGCGGTAATTTTCAGGGTTGTTAGCAGTTTTGTTGTTCGATTCCTTTTATTTAAATGAAACTCAAAAGAATTTTCTTATTTTGTTTTCAATTATCCTGATTTTATTTTATTTATTTAAATACAAATTTAATTATATATTTATTATCATATTTATTTATCATATTTTAATTAAATATTAATGTTTTAAATTAATTTAAACTTCGCTAGGATATTTTTATCCTTTTAATAATTATAAATAATTTTTACAATGGTTTTACAATTTTACAATTACAATTAAATATTTTTTTATAAGTTAAAGTTCACAAGGATATTTTTATAATTTAAAAATGTCCTGACACAAATTTTCACTTTATGTCCTTTCTATATCCTTTTTAATATTTTTATTTTCAAATGTTCGGACAAGGATTTGATTTTAAATATTCGGTTTAAATTTGATGTTCTTATGTTCGCAATTTTTCTGAAACTGACTCGAAACCTTCAAAATCATAATATATTTAATCAAGACTTCTAACAGAATCAAAAGCTTTTACTTGGTAACAACCATAAAAACCTGTAATATTGGGCATGCAGAATTGTGAATTCTTGTCTTTTATACAGCTTATGGGTATAGAAGAAAGAAACATGATTGTGCATGCTTAGTAACAAACACTTGTAGTAATGCCAAATCAAAAATCTGGGCATTAAGAATTTGGATACTTGTTCTACATACAAATCGAGTGTATGTAGAAAAGTATGAAAGATTGTTAATGCTGGAGAGTTATTTATGGTGGGTGCTTGACAACAGAGTGCTACTTGACAACAAAGTGCTACTCGAAAACAAAAGAAATGATAGACAACAACTATGTATCGACACATCGTGAGATACAGAGATCAATTATATCAGGAATTCATAAATATTTGTTTGTTATAAATATATTATTTTTACATGTTAAATAAGATATATATTTGCTATAGTTGGGGTATTCATTCTATGTTACAATTTGGTTATAAACATATGTTGTATATTCTTGTGTAAATATAGTCATATATGTAACTCCCCCATCGTTTGATTGACGCTCCGAGGAAACATACATACTTTTGATATAAATATTATTTTCTAGAGTTTATTTTGATAGAAAATTTATACAAACAAAAAAAATTCATTTTCTTATTATTTTCATTATTATCCTAAAATTGATATTTAATATTTCAAATAACAAACTTATTATTATTTAATATGATCGACAATAAATACATCTTTACATATATGTTTTTTGTAAAATGTATTTGTTTTGTTTTAAGAATACAATTGTAATTTTTTATATTTCTAAATATGTATAATTTTTGAAAAAACGAATTGAATATTTTAAACATATAAAAATTATTGATTATAAACATTCCAAAATTTCTCACTAGCACTTTTTCTTTCTTTTTATATGAGACTTATAGTATTTATGACCTGTTTGCGTTATTACGTGGTCATTATCAAATCTAGTTACGTTAATTTTTCGAAATTTTGCATGATTTTTCCCACCTCTTTCACACCTTAGATAAACAGGACCAGTTTGAATTTCACATTCCTCGCGGCTTTTGTTTAGATTTGATATTGATTTTTGTTTTAATTTGAGTATTCTTTCTTTGATTTTCGGATAGTCCTCGGTTCTTATGATACCATTTTGAAAGTCGATAGGTTTGCACCCTATAGTAGAGTGTACTGTATTATTATAAAATGTAATAACCTTATACATTTTCTCCTCAACTGTGTCACTATCTCTTTCAGGATCATGTCTGAGTAGACGAATATGTTCGTTAATAGTATTATGGAGACGTTCCACGTCAGAATTAGATGTATGATTGTTGTTTGAGGTGTAATGTATTTCAATTTGTCTTTGCCTTAGAAATTCTATTAATGGTAATGCCTTAAATCCTAACTCATTGTCAGTTATGATTTTATCAATATGACCTACGATACTAATGTATTGAACAAGAGCCCTTTTAAATTCTACCCAAGACCTGTTCTGAATTCTAATCGCTTGAGCAAATTTAGAAAATTTGTCTATTATTGTTAAAAATAATGTCTTTTCTAAACTATAAAATACGTCGATGTGTACTATTTGCTTTGGCCTATCTGGAGTTTCTGTTATTTTAAAATTTAATTTAATTGGATTGCGGTCGTATTTTTCAATGTTGCAAATATTACAATTATTAATATATTGCTGAATGCGTAATTTTAGATTTGGGTGGTATATTTTCGTCCTGAGTTGCTCAAAATTTTCATTTATCCCACGATGGTTATTTTTCTGATGTTCATTTTTAATATAGTCGTAAAGTTCATTTTCATCTACAATATCTTCAATACAATTGCTGCACTTTGCTATTTTTAACAGTGAATTTTCTGAAAAATATTTTTCTACAGTATCTCTAAAAAGTTCAAAAATATCAGTATCCTGAATAAAAATCGCATTAACTCTTGTTGGACGAAAATAATTTTTTATAATACTAATCATGTCGGTTTCATCAAAATTTCTTGCAGATATTATTTTCCTATTATTTTTAAAAATTTCTTTATTCACTATCTTTAAAGTTGGAGAATTTGACCTTTCGATGACTATTTGGTTCCTGTACACGTTAAGTGGAGCATCGCTTATTGATATTATGTTTGAGCATGGTGGTTGAATTAAATTTATCTGGGGTCCAATTCGAGACAATGCGTCAGCATTCCCATTATTTATACCGCGCTTGTATACTATTTCGTAATCGTACTCCTCTAATTTCAGTCTCCACCTTATTAATTTTGAATTCGGCTCTTTAATTGAACAGAGCCACTGTAAGGGTTGATGATCTGTTTGTATAATGAACTTTCTTCCAAACAGATATGGGCGAAAATATGTTACGGCCCATACCACAGCTAGCAACTCCTTTTCTACTGTGCTGTAATTGGTTTCGTGTTGATTGAGCGTTCTACTCGCATAACAAATTGGATGGTTGTCCTGCGATAGTACAGCACCCAATGCAAAATTACTAGCATCAGTGTTTAGGACAAACTGTTTATTGAAATTGGGATAAGCAAGAATTGGGTCATTGGTCAGAAGCATCTTAAGAGTTCTAAAACTTTCTATGTAAGCCGGATCATTTATATCAACCTTACTATCTTTTTTCAAATACCTTGTCATTGGTCTGGCGATTTTTGAATAATCTTTCATAAATTTGCGATAGTACCCACTTAGCCCCAGGAATTGCTTTATTTGCTTTTGTGTTTTCGGTAATGGATAGTTTACTACACATTCCACTTTTTTCGGATTCGGTTTTATACCGCTTTGTGTCACCACGTGACCTAAAAATTCTGTCTCTCTTTTAAAAAATTCACATTTATCGATTTGGATTTTTAAGTTTGCTGTTTTCAATCTTTCAAATACAAGCCGTAATGCATTCATGTGTTCCTGAATGGAGGTAGAATAAATGATTATGTCGTCTAGATATACCAAACAATTTTTATTCACTACATCTCCAAGAATGTCATTCATTAGCCGTTGGAATGTGGCTGGTGCCGTCTTCAGTCCGAAGGGCATTCTAACAAATTCGTAATGACCTCCTTCTACTGAAAATGCCGTCTTGTGGATATCGCGTTCGTCGATTTCAACCTGGTGAAATCCTTTAGCCAAATCCAATGTGGTAAAATACATACACCTACCTAACTTGTCTAAAATTTCTTCAATGTTTGGGATAGGGAATCGATCGTCTACTGTCTTTTCATTGAGCTTCCTATAGTCAACAACTAATCGCCACTTTTTTAACCCACTAGCATCATCTTTTTTGGGAACTATCCATATAGGAGCTGAGTACGCTGATTTGGAAGGCCTTATGATTCCACTATCTAGCATTTCTCTAATTTGTCTTTTAACTTCATCTTTGTGTATGTAGGGGTACCTATAGTTCCTTGAAAATACTGGGATTTCATCTTTAGTAATTATCCTATGCTTGATGGCGTTTGTAAAGGTCAAATTAGAATTTGTTTCATAAAACAATTCACTAAAGTCATTTAAAATAGATTTAAGATTTAATTTTTCCTCTGAGTTTAAATGATCCATTCTAATTTTTTCAAAAAGAGAGGTTTCAATATTATTTTCGTAAAGTGGATTATCGTCAACTAAATGATAATTATCGGGAGTGACTGGCCACGAATTATTTTCATTAAGGTGTATAACGTTTGGACATTTAGCAACAGTATCTATTTCAATTTTAAAATTTTGAGCATCATAAATACCTTCATTAACGATAGTTTCGCCTATATCATTGTGCTGTTTTAGGACATGAATTAGTCCACATTCAACGCTGGTAATTAACTTAACTTTTTGAAATTTCGGATACAAAAGTGGAACAATTTTGTTATTTATTTTTAATTGGTTATTATTATAATCGATCACGGCTCTATACGTACGTAGGATGTCATTGCCTATAATTCCATCATAGTCTTCATGAAATTTGCATTCTATTAGTAAAATTTTTTCGTCTATATCACCCAGTTCAGAAAACATAGGAACTTTGTAAATTGTGTTAGAAACTATTTCATTTTGCAATGTTTTTAATGTTATCATGGCAGAATCAATTTTCCACTTAGGATTGCATAAGCCTGGATTTACAATAGAATTTGTTGCTCCAGTATCTACTATAAATTTGAGTTTATTTTTTAATATTATATATGGTAATTCTCTGGAGAGGCCGGAAAAGGAAAATTTTGTGGTACGTTATTTTGAGCCAGATGGTGAGAGCTATTAATTAGATTTGAATTGTGTCTCTGATTTGATTGGTATGGATATATTTTGGAAGAACGAGTTTGAGTCATATTATCGGTAAATTCAGATGAAGAAGCGTTAAAATAAGAATTTTGGTTAGAAGGGTTCGGAATATAGTTTGTGGCATTAGGATATGATACATTCTGAGATATAGCCATTTCTTGGAAATTATTTGGGGTATTGAAATTTCGAATTACATTAATATCCATTGGTTCTGGAATAGGTGGTCCATAAAAAGAATTACTATTCTGAAATATAGCCATATCTTGGAAATTATTTGGTGTATTCAAGTTTCGAATAACATTAATATCCATTGGTTCTGGAATAGGTTGTCTACAAACAGAATTACGATTCTGATTTTGAAAATTTCGGCTATAGTTTTGATTGCTAACATTACGGGGATTGTTGCTAAAGCTATTGTTTTGATTAAAATTTAAATTACTTCGGTTATCGTTGTTGTTGTTACTATTCTGTTGATAGCCATTGTTATAATAGGATCTTTTAAAGTGGTTGTTATTCAAATTATTTTCATACCCGGTTCCATTCCTATTGAAACTTACACTCGGACGTGATTGAATATTTCCATTATTTGAGACGCCCTTAAAATTTCTGTTATTGTTATTGCTAGTCCTATTACCAAAGTTACCGTTTTTCTCGATGTTTCCATAATTAGCGTATCCTGACGTGAAAAGAATATTCACAGCTTCCTCAAGTGTTTCCGGATTCCTACATGCTAATATGGTTTTCATCGGTTCGGGTATTTTTTCTCTAAAGATATTCAGAGCAGTCCTCATATTATTCCTAGCAATTTGTTCACTGTTGACGTTTAATCCTAAGTCCGTCACTGTTTTGTTATTCAAACTTCTCAGCTTGTCCTTTATTTCATTGTAGAAGTCTATCACGTTTGTTTTAAAAACTACAGACCGAAGATTATCGTAGAGTTGTTCTACGCTCTGATTTTCACCAAAGTAATTAATTAAAATGGACTTAATTTCCGGCCAATTTTGAGCATGAAAATTAATTTCAATTGCTTCCTTAGCTTTACCGTCAAACCTACTTTTGATCAAATCAACAAAAAGCATTTGTGAAGGTTCATCATATTGTGTAAAAAGGGGATTTATTCTATCAACTAGAGATATGAATGTATAAAGGTCTTTCTTGTTTCCTGAAAAAATAGGCAATTTCTCTAAAAACCTAATGGGATCCAGAGTAGCTGGAATGAAAGGAACATTTCCATGTGCCATTTTTAATTTATAATACGTATGTATTTATTTGAGCAAAATATAAATCTTTAATAACCGAGTTCAAAATCGTAAATACGTAAGTTATGTAAAAAGAAAGAAATTTTGCCGTAATATCGAAATACAGCAAGAAAAATTTTATATAATATTTAAATAATGTAATGTTTGAAAGATAATACTTAGTAAAAATGTAAAATACTTATTTGCTGCTCCTTTCTCCTTTCTTCAATGGATGTCCTCGTTTACTGGGTATAGTAATATTGCCTCTGAACTTAGTCGTCCTTCGGAAATTTAAGCTTTTTGTTTAAATAATTTATTTTTCTTTTAGCTTTATTTGTATCTATGTCCTTTAAATGGAGTTATATAGGAAACGTTCATGTATGTAGTTTTTTTTTTAATTTATTATAAATTTTTAATTTGTTTTTTAGAAAAAAAAATTTCACTTTTTTTTTTATTTGATTATAAAAATATTTCTAATCGTTATAATATTATTAATCGTTAAATTTTATTTATATATGTCTTTTAAATGTTTTATTTGGATATACGTTAGGAACAATAAAAGTTTAATTTTTTCACCATTGCCTTTTAAGTTCAATTCAAATTTTATTAACTGTTCATAAAAACAAATACTTTTTTTTCACATAAATGTTTATAAGGAACTATCCACTTTATATTTATTCAAAATTTGAGCGTTGTCGCTTCAAACAAATGTTCACAAAGGAATGCCCAGTTTGACATTGAAATGTCTATTATCCTTTAAATTTTACTATGTATATTAATTAGTCAAACAGTCTTAAGGATAATTGGGCATCCTACCGACTGCGCCAGTTTTGTTGTTCGATTCCTTTTATTTAAATGAAACTCAAAAGAATTTTCTTATTTTGTTTTCAATTATCCTGATTTTATTTTATTTATTTAAATACAAATTTAATTATATATTTATTATCATATTTATTTATCATATTTTAATTAAATATTAATGTTTTAAATTAATTTAAACTTCGCTAGGATATTTTTATCCTTTTAATAATTATAAATAATTTTTACAATGGTTTTACAATTTTACAATTACAATTAAATATTTTTTTATAAGTTAAAGTTCACAAGGATATTTTTATAATTTAAAAATGTCCTGACACAAATTTTCACTTTATGTCCTTTCTATATCCTTTTTAATATTTTTATTTTCAAATGTTCGGACAAGGATTTGATTTTAAATATTCGGTTTAAATTTGATGTTCTTATGTTCGCAATTTTTCTGAAACTGACTCGAAACCTTCAAAATCATAATATATTTAATCAAGACTTCTAACAGAATCAAAAGCTTTTACTTGGTAACAACCATAAAAACCTGTAATATTGGGCATGCAGAATTGTGAATTCTTGTCTTTTATACAGCTTATGGGTATAGAAGAAAGAAACATGATTGTGCATGCTTAGTAACAAACACTTGTAGTAATGCCAAATCAAAAATCTGGGCATTAAGAATTTGGATACTTGTTCTACATACAAATCGAGTGTATGTAGAAAAGTATGAAAGATTGTTAATGCTGGAGAGTTATTTATGGTGGGTGCTTGACAACAGAGTGCTACTTGACAACAAAGTGCTACTCGAAAACAAAAGAAATGATAGACAACAACTATGTATCGACACATCGTGAGATACAGAGATCAATTATATCAGGAATTCATAAATATTTGTTTGTTATAAATATATTATTTTTACATGTTAAATAAGATATATATTTGCTATAGTTGGGGTATTCATTCTATGTTACAATTTGGTTATAAACATATGTTGTATATTCTTGTGTAAATATAGTCATATATGTAACTGTTAGCCTCACCTTTTTGGGTGATTGGCGTAACATTAGCAACCTTCCCACACCAAGAAAATTTACCGGCATGGTACAAGGTGCTGAGAGGTTAGCTAATGAACTTGCAAGCGTCAAACAGCACTGCTTCAAGACCAGCGCTGGAATACCATCCGGTCCTGGAGACTTATTTATGTTGAAGTATTCATCTTAATTAGTCAACTTACTTCAGATTTATAAGTAAATATTGAATAACTTTTCCGATAAAGCTATAATACATTAGCAGCTAATGTCGGACTGATATGTATCCATTAAAAAGCTATATATCTCATGTATGTATCTACAACTAAGAGTGTATACCCTATAATAAGGCTTGTATACATTGACAAAACTATCATTGCCAAACCGTCTCACTAGATGGCAGCATATGCAGCATTTAGTTCAACAGTTTCAAAAACGTTTTACGTGGGCTCAAAAATTAAACAACCTGGAAATCAACGACTTTTTTTCATAAAAGATAATCTTCTCCCAACACAGTGGTAAATTGGTAGGATAACTGAAACATATCCAGGTAATGATGGTCTTGTTAGAGTGGCAACTGTAAAGACGAAAAATGGTTTTCTCAATCGTGCCCTCTATTCCTTGATAATTGAAAAGGGTCCTTTCAAGGTGGACCAATATGTTTATGAGTGAAGTAAATGCAATATTATATAGTTAATATTTTTTTATTAAATAATTATATTTTATTTAATTTAACACTTGAATTTCTATGTTTAATAGTGTAAATGCCATGTCATTAAAAATCCATATATGTATTTTTTCATTTTTTCCTTTTATTAAACTGATCAATTTGATTACTTAAACACAACTCTATATAGTTTCATTCATCTCTATTACAGCTTCTAAGTTTAAATTTAGTATTTAACGAACTTTTCATTTCTACACAATAAACACCAACACCTTAAATATAATTACTATTTATAATTTCGTGTTTTATTAAATCGGTTAAAATTACAGTCCACTAAAGAAGATGTTTCGACCTTCTTTTTATAGTTTTGTTTTTTAACATTTTACGAATTTCACTGTTTAAAAAAACTTAACCCTATTTAAGTTATAAGTGCATAGCTTTTTAGTCATCTGTTATCCTTGACTTCCAGTGGGCCTCATTTATGTTAAGTACATTATGTAAGTCATACTTTATGTAAACCTGATAACTTCTTAAGGGAACATTTTGTTGAAAAAAAAACGAGTTAAAATGTTGAGAATTAAGAAAATTCGAAAAATATTTATCAAAAGTTGAAAATATTTGAAACTTTTGCTAAACCCAATCGAATTAAGAAGAAAAATTCTGCGTATTTTTAAAATTAGGCGAAACAAATTAAATATCCCTCTTTTGAAAGAGGATTTTTATAAGGGTGTTCAATGAAAAATTTTAACCTAAAATATCTCCTACAGAGGAGATAACTTCTCAAAGATTTGAACGTTTTCGAAATCAGCGACCTAAAGTTAGTAAAGCTATCACTTTTTATTTCAAAGCAACGAAAAAGTTTAAATTTTGTGAACAGTGTAATTTATTTAATAAACATACTCGTATATACTTAATAATTTACCTTTTTGTTGTCACAATGTGTCACTTCGGAATTGGGTTTACTTAAATTAAAATTTGTGTCCTTCTTTCTATTATTTTCGTCAACCTGAAAAAAATATATAAGAAATAAATTAATTTGATATATAATTAATTTCTCCTAACGCACGCGAGCTGTAAAAAAAATTTCGCCAAATTTTTGTGAACCACTGTGATTTAAGGAATTCTGGGATTGTGTTACTAAAAACATTTTGTTTTAGTTTTTGTATTTTTTTCCCTTAACAAGTTTTATACTATTGCATTATATATATATATTTATATATATATATATATATATATATATATATATATATATAATTTTTTTTTATTTATTAATTATTCTTCTAATCCAAAATCTATTATTGTTAATGCAGATAAAACAAAAACTAAGGCTGTTTTCATGTTTTCTATCAGAATTGTAAACCAATGATTATTTTTTGAATGATTCTGTGAATCATTCAAGGAGCTTTTTAAACAATTTGAATCAATTCATTTAACCAAAAATATGATTTCAATTAATTTTGATTGAATTCAAAGCACATAAAAACATTTTTGAAATCATTCCTTTCCCAAAAATATGAATTGAATTAAAAAACAAGTAAGAGTGTTAAATTCGGCTATGCCGAATCTTCGATACCCTTCACCGATGGTGTTTAAAAGTAATGCACATAATCGAAAGAGTTTATGGTAAAATATTTATGTTTCTGAAGACTAATTTAAGTGAATTACCGTGGTTTATGCTGCGGCTTAAATTTCTATACATACAAACATATATTCCATATACATTGGTTAGTTATCTAAAACTTTAAAGTTAGTGGACCGATTTGGGTCAAACTTTTGGCAACAATATTTTGGAGTGATTGGTCTGTCAATCTATGGAAGACTTAGAATCTTAGGGCATACGGAATTAGTGAGATTTTTAAATTGTTTTCAGACCTATATTGGAAAAACTTAAGGTTACTAACGTATTATCGGAAAAGTACTTGAATTTTGTAATATAAAAGTTATTGGATTAATTAAGATGAATACTTAAGCGATAATATTTGGGAAATATTATATAGCCTAGATATCAAGGCTATAAGATGTAAACAAGTTCTAGTTAAAGATGTATATTTTAGATATCTATTTTTAATGTGCTATATGCACTATATTAGTTAGTGGTTAACCAAGTTTATCTATCAAGTAAGTGGACCGATTTAGATGGGGTCTTCATGAACAATATTTGGAAGGTGTCTTTTATCGAACTATTTTAGAGTAGGCTCGTAATTGAAAATATTATACGAATATTTTGCTAAAGCAACTATAAGTTTTAGATGTATGTGCAAAATAGACTTACCTTGCCAATTTGACTAAATGAACTATTTTCTGTGTTAATCCTAAAAGGACAACCCCATTTCGATATACAACACAAATGAAGTCACAAAAGTTCTATAGTTTATTATTAAGAAATGGTATCTTGATTCTGGTCTCTTGTCGTATCTCTATTGTAATAAGTTATATCAGAACTGTACTGAGGGGTATTTAATGCAATTTCTGCGAGAATAACTACAATTTGATATATAATGCTTTAATATCATATATATAATGGTTTCACAATGTTCGAATGTCAGACCACAAATTCATGTCATATGCAGTTGTTCATCTGAAATCGGTTTGTAGAGCATCTGGAGAGAGAACTGACATGAAATTATATATAATGTTTTTGAACTCTTTAAAACACCAGATTTATGGCCACGTTCCATAACACAAGTAAGTTCTTGACGATTGAGTTGATTCTCGACGATTTCGTAAGGAATTGAGGTTCTGTAAGGTACTCGTCTAGGTTACGTTATGTTACGTTGTGCTTTTTCTCTTTCCAAATTGTTTGGTTGCCAATATATCTCAATACAAAAGCTTTTCTATTTTTTCAAACAAAATTTTTAGTTCAAAATGAAAAAGGAAACTCTTTATTCAATTTGTCAACAAAAATTTCTCAAAATAAAATAAAAAAATGTTTTCAAGTATTTTAGAAACTATTGGATAAATAATGAGAATTTCTTTGCCAATACCAGATGAAACGCAAATATAGATGTTAAAGACTTGCAGAGAGTGTTGGATAGTTCAACGATTAGTTTGTGAGACAAAATTAAGGAATTTTTCAATCAGTACAACGAAGTAGTGTTTTTTTAGCGTTAACCTTATCCACAAAATGAGTAATATTATGTACTACCAAAACGAAAATATCATCTTCGATCTTTTGACTGTTTAATAGCCAGAATTAGGACTTTTAGCATTACGTGCCTTTAACAAACATCAGTTGTTTCATACACACTGACTTCAGGAGTCTCAAATCCGCATTAACGTTTGGATGAAAAGATTCTCTACTCACCAAAGCCGATAGAAATAGTAATATGTGTCAATTTTCTGGATTAGCTTCAGTTCAGTTCTAGTTCAGTTCTAGTTCAGTTCTAGTTCAGTTCTAGTTCAGTTCTAGTTCAGTTCTAGTTCAGTTCTAGTTCAGTTCTAGTTCAGTTCTAGTTCAGTTCTAGTTCAGTTCTAGTTCAGTTCTAGTTCAGTTCTAGTTCAGTTCAGTTCTAGTTCAGTTCTAGTTCAGTTCTAGTTCAGTTCTAGTTCAGTTCTAGTTCAGTTCTAGTTCAGTTCTAGTTCAGTTCTAGTTCAGTTCTAGTTCAGTTCTAGTTCAGTTCTAGTTCAATTCTAGTTCAGTTCTAGTTCAGTTCTAGTTCAGTTCTAGTTCAGTTCTAGTTCAGTTCTAGTTCAGTTCAAGTTCAGTTCTAGTTCAGTTCTAGTTCAGTTCTAGTTCAGTTCTAGTTCAGTTCTAGTTCAGTTCTAGTTCAGTTCTAGTTCAGTTCTAGTTCAGTTCTAGTTCAGTTCTAGTTCAGTTCTAGTTCAGTTCTAGTTCAGTTCTAGTTCAGTTCTAGTTCAGTTCTAGTTCAGTTCTAGTTCAGTTCTAGTTCAGTTCTAGTTCAGTTCTAGTTCAGTTCTAGTTCAGTTCTAGTTCAGTTCTAGTTCAGTTCTAGTTCAGTTCTAGTTCAGTTCTAGTTCAGTTCTAGTTCAGTTCTAGTTCAGTTCTAGTTCAGTTCTAGTTCAGTTCTAGTTCAGTTCTAGTTCAGTTCTAGTTCAGTTCTAGTTCAGTTCTAGTTCAGTTCTAGTTCAGTTCTAGTTCAGTTCTAGTTCAGTTCTAGTTCAGTTCTAGTTCAGTTCTAGTTCAGTTCTAGTTCAGTTCTAGTTCAGTTCTAGTTCAGTTCTAGTTCAGTTCTAGTTCAGTTCTAGTTCAGTTCTAGTTCAGTTCTAGTTCAGTTCTAGTTCAGTTCTAGTTCAGTTCTAGTTCAGTTCTAGTTCAGTTCTAGTTCAGTTCTAGTTCAGTTCTAGTTCAGTTCTAGTTCAGTTCTAGTTCAGTTCTAGTTCAGTTCTAGTTCAGTTCTAGTTCAGTTCTAGTTCAGTTCTAGTTCAGTTCTAGTTCAGTTCTAGTTCAGTTCTAGTTCAGTTCTAGTTCAGTTCTAGTTCAGTTCTAGTTCAGTTCTAGTTCAGTTCTAGTTCAGTTCTAGTTCAGTTCTAGTTCAGTTCTAGTTCAGTTCTAGTTCAGTTCTAGTTCAGTTCTAGTTCAGTTCTAGTTCAGTTCTAGTTCAGTTCTAGTTCAGTTCTAGTTCAGTTCTAGTTCAGTTCTAGTTCAGTTCTAGTTCAGTTCTAGTTCAGTTCTAGTTCAGTTCTAGTTCAGTTCTAGTTCAGTTCTAGTTCAGTTCTAGTTCAGTTCTAGTTCAGTTCTAGTTCAGTTCTAGTTCAGTTCTAGTTCAGTTCTAGTTCAGTTCTAGTTCAGTTCTAGTTCAGTTCTAGTTCAGTTCTAGTTCAGTTCTAGTTCAGTTCTAGTTCAGTTCTAGTTCAGTTCTAGTTCAGTTCTAGTTCAGTTCTAGTTCAGTTCTAGTTCAGTTCTAGTTCAGTTCTAGTTCAGTTCTAGTTCAGTTCTAGTTCAGTTCTAGTTCAGTTCTAGTTCAGTTCTAGTTCAGTTCTAGTTCAGTTCTAGTTCAGTTCTAGTTCAGTTCTAGTTCAGTTCTAGTTCAGTTCTAGTTCAGTTCTAGTTCAGTTCTAGTTCAGTTCTAGTTCAGTTCTAGTTCAGTTCTAGTTCAGTTCTAGTTCAGTTCTAGTTCAGTTCTAGTTCAGTTCTAGTTCAGTTCTAGTTCAGTTCTAGTTCAGTTCTAGTTCAGTTCTAGTTCAGTTCTAGTTCAGTTCTAGTTCAGTTCTAGTTCAGTTCTAGTTCAGTTCTAGTTCAGTTCTAGTTCAGTTCTAGTTCAGTTCTAGTTCAGTTCTAGTTCAGTTCTAGTTCAGTTCTAGTTCAGTTCTAGTTCAGTTCTAGTTCAGTTCTAGTTCAGTTCTAGTTCAGTTCTAGTTCAGTTCTAGTTCAGTTCTAGTTCAGTTCTAGTTCAGTTCTAGTTCAGTTCTAGTTCAGTTCTAGTTCAGTTCTAGTTCAGTTCTAGTTCAGTTCTAGTTCAGTTCTAGTTCAGTTCTAGTTCAGTTCTAGTTCAGTTCTAGTTCAGTTCTAGTTCAGTTCTAGTTCAGTTCTAGTTCAGTTCTAGTTCAGTTCTAGTTCAGTTCTAGTTCAGTTCTAGTTCAGTTCTAGTTCAGTTCTAGTTCAGTTCTAGTTCAGTTCTAGTTCAGTTCTAGTTCAGTTCTAGTTCAGTTCTAGTTCAGTTCTAGTTCAGTTCTAGTTCAGTTCTAGTTCAGTTCTAGTTCAGTTCTAGTTCAGTTCTAGTTCAGTTCTAGTTCAGTTCTAGTTCAGTTCTAGTTCAGTTCTAGTTCAGTTCTAGTTCAGTTCTAGTTCAGTTCTAGTTCAGTTCTAGTTCAGTTCTAGTTCAGTTCTAGTTCAGTTCTAGTTCAGTTCTAGTTCAGTTCTAGTTCAGTTCTAGTTCAGTTCTAGTTCAGTTCTAGTTCAGTTCTAGTTCAGTTCTAGTTCAGTTCTAGTTCAGTTCTAGTTCAGTTCTAGTTCAGTTCTAGTTCAGTTCTAGTTCAGTTCTAGTTCAGTTCTAGTTCAGTTCTAGTTCAGTTCTAGTTCAGTTCTAGTTCAGTTCTAGTTCAGTTCTAGTTCAGTTCTAGTTCAGTTCTAGTTCAGTTCTAGTTCAGTTCTAGTTCAGTTCTAGTTCAGTTCTAGTTCAGTTCTAGTTCAGTTCTAGTTCAGTTCTAGTTCAGTTCTAGTTCAGTTCTAGTTCAGTTCTAGTTCAGTTCTAGTTCAGTTCTAGTTCAGTTCTAGTTCAGTTCTAGTTCAGTTCTAGTTCAGTTCTAGTTCAGTTCTAGTTCAGTTCTAGTTCAGTTCTAGTTCAGTTCTAGTTCAGTTCTAGTTCAGTTCTAGTTCAGTTCTAGTTCAGTTCTAGTTCAGTTCTAGTTCAGTTCTAGTTCAGTTCTAGTTCAGTTCTAGTTCAGTTCTAGTTCAGTTCTAGTTCAGTTCTAGTTCAGTTCTAGTTCAGTTCTAGTTCAGTTCTAGTTCAGTTCTAGTTCAGTTCTAGTTCAGTTCTAGTTCAGTTCTAGTTCAGTTCTAGTTCAGTTCTAGTTCAGTTCTAGTTCAGTTCTAGTTCAGTTCTAGTTCAGTTCTAGTTCAGTTCTAGTTCAGTTCTAGTTCAGTTCTAGTTCAGTTCTAGTTCAGTTCTAGTTCAGTTCTAGTTCAGTTCTAGTTCAGTTCTAGTTCAGTTCTAGTTCAGTTCTAGTTCAGTTCTAGTTCAGTTCTAGTTCAGTTCTAGTTCAGTTCTAGTTCAGTTCTAGTTCAGTTCTAGTTCAGTTCTAGTTCAGTTCTAGTTCAGTTCTAGTTCAGTTCTAGTTCAGTTCTAGTTCAGTTCTAGTTCAGTTCTAGTTCAGTTCTAGTTCAGTTCTAGTTCAGTTCTAGTTCAGTTCTAGTTCAGTTCTAGTTCAGTTCTAGTTCAGTTCTAGTTCAGTTCTAGTTCAGTTCTAGTTCAGTTCTAGTTCAGTTCTAGTTCAGTTCTAGTTCAGTTCTAGTTCAGTTCTAGTTCAGTTCTAGTTCAGTTCTAGTTCAGTTCTAGTTCAGTTCTAGTTCAGTTCTAGTTCAGTTCTAGTTCAGTTCTAGTTCAGTTCTAGTTCAGTTCTAGTTCAGTTCTAGTTCAGTTCTAGTTCAGTTCTAGTTCAGTTCTAGTTCAGTTCTAGTTCAGTTCTAGTTCAGTTCTAGTTCAGTTCTAGTTCAGTTCTAGTTCAGTTCTAGTTCAGTTCTGAAAAGATATTAGAAGAGATTGTGGTAAAACGTTTAACAACATTTTTAGAAAAATACAAAATCATCAACAAAAATCAATACGGTTTCCAAAAAGGAAAAAATATTAATAAATTATTGGGAGATTTTGCGAATCACATCAACATGACCACGAGTAAAGGAATGCATTGTCTAACACTTTTTATAGACTTTAGCAAGGCTTTCGATACTTTATCTCATAACAAATTACTACAAATGCTGGAGAAGATCGGAATAAGAGGAAGCACTCTATGTTGGTTCCAGAGTTATCTAGAATGCAGATCCTATCAGGTAAAGATACAAAATACATTAAGTGATAAAATAGCGATTGATTGTGGAGTTCCGCAGGGATCTAAATTGGGTCCAATTCTATATATTATTTATGCTAATGAACTACTCAGTACCCTAGAACATAGCAAAACTTATGCTTATGCTGATGATACAGCAATTGTCGTTTCAAATATCAATTTACAGTCAGCAATAGAAGATATGCAAAAGGAGCTTAATATAGCTAACCAATGGTGCCACGATAATGGCTTAGTAATAAATGCACAAAAAACTAAAATAATGCATATTAGATCAAAACATCTTGCTCACATACCCATAAATATCTTATTTCATAATACAGAATGTCTACACAAAAAGACAAAAAACATAAACATAGCATGCAACAACTGCAACACAATAATTGAAACAGTACATACAAATACTTGGGAGTTATAGTTGATAGCAGGTTTAAATGGAAGGAACATATGGAAAGCTTGCAGAAGAAACTAAGAAAATCAGCATATATGATCTGTCACCTTAGTTATTGCTCAACATATAGCGTTATCAGACAAGTTTATTGTTCATTGGTAGAATCGCACATAAGACACGGCATTTCAGCATGGGGAAGCTCAGTGCATTGCAGGATACTACAAAACACGCAAAACCAAATACTAAAAATATTACAAAAAAACTTTAACTTTTCCAAAACGTATATCGATAATATAAATCCAACCAACAACAACGCTTTAGCAGTATGTAATACAGCACGCAACATGTGCAACACAAATACCAACAACAATTCAACATTACACAGAATCAACAACAATATATACACAATGAGCAGCAACTCAACAACCAACATAATCAACAATACAACACATAACACACCATCCTCCAATGCTACAACAATCAACAACAACGAGCACAATTCAACACAAATCAGGAATCGTTGTAATACAGAACAGAACATACAACCACGTACAAAACAACAAATCAACAAAACCACCAGTATAGCAACACAACTCAAACTACTCAACATCAACAGCATTTATCGCATGACATTAGTGAACGAGTTTTATAAAGACAGTCGATTTTTGCACACTATAGATCATGAATACAACACACGAAGTCGAGCTCAAGGCAAACACAAAGTTCAGAGGTTCCAAAATGAGTACGGCCGGAGTACTTTAGGAGCTGCTCTTCCAACTATATTTAACAAAATTCCAAATAATATTATAAATGAAAAAAATATATATAAAAGAAAAAAACTATTAAAAACATATTTTATAGGTTCGCAATGAATGCGTATTGTATATTAATTTGTAATCTATCCTGCTGACAAGCCGAATGGCTTAGCGGGATCTTTTCAAATCTTTGTACCAATATAAAACTTATATCAATAGATTTAAGAACACTCTTGTAAAAATTAAAATTCATAAATAAATAAAAAAAAAAAAAAAAAAAAGTTCTAGTTCAGTTCTAGTTCAGTTCTAGTTCAGTTCTAGTTCAGCTCTAGTTCAGTTCTAATTCAGTTCTAGTTCAGTTCTAGTTCAGTTCTAGTTCAGTTCTAGTTCAGTTCTAGTTCAGTTCTAGTTCAGTTCTAGTTCAGTTCTAGTTCAGTTCTAGTTCTAGTTCAGTTCTAGTTCTAGTTCAGTTCTAGTTCAGTTCTAGTTCAGTTCTAGTTCAGTTCTAGTTCAGTTCTAGTTCAGTTCTAGTTCAGTTCTAGTTCAGTTCTAGTTCAGTTCTAGTTCAGTTCTAGTTCAGTTCTAGTTCAGTTCTAGTTCAGTTCTAGTTCAGTTCTAGTTCAGTTCTAGTTCAGTTCTAGTTCAGTTCTAGTTCAGTTCTAGTTCAGTTCTAGTTCAGTTCTAGTTCAGTTCTAGTTCAGTTCTAGTTCAGTTCTAGTTCAGTTCTAGTTCAGTTCTAGTTCAGTTCTAGTTCAGTTCTAGTTCAGTTCTAGTTCAGTTCTAGTTCAGTTCTAGTTCAGTTCTAGTTCAGTTCTAGTTCAGTTCTAGTTCAGTTCTAGTTCTAGTTCAGTTCTAGTTCAGTTCTAGTTCAGTTCTAGTTCAGTTCTAGTTCAGTTCTAGTTCAGTTCTAGTTCAGTTCTAGTTCAGTTCTAGTTCAGTTCTAGTTCAGTTCTAGTTCAGTTCTAGTTCAGTTCTAGTTCAGTTCTAGTTCAGTTCTAGTTCAGTTCTAGTTCAGTTCTAGTTCAGTTCTAGTTCAGTTCTAGTTCAGTTCTAGTTCAGTTCTAGTTCAGTTCTAGTTCAGTTCTAGTTCAGTTCTAGTTCAGTTCTAGTTCAGTTCTAGTTCAGTTCTAGTTCAGTTCTAGTTCAGTTCTAGTTCAGTTCTAGTTCAGTTCTAGTTCAGTTCTAGTTCAGTTCTAGTTCAGTTCTAGTTCAGTTCTAGTTCAGTTCTAGTTCAGTTCTAGTTCAGTTCTAGTTCAGTTCTAGTTCAGTTCTAGTTCAGTTCTAGTTCAGTTCTAGTTCAGTTCTAGTTCAGTTCTAGTTCAGTTCTAGTTCAGTTCTAGTTCAGTTCTAGTTCAGTTCTAGTTCAGTTCTAGTTCAGTTCTAGTTCAGTTCTAGTTCAGTTCTAGTTCAGTTCTAGTTCAGTTCTAGTTCAGTTCTAGTTCAGTTCTAGTTCAGTTCTAGTTCAGTTCTAGTTCAGTTCTAGTTCAGTTCTAGTTCAGTTCTAGTTCAGTTCTAGTTCAGTTCTAGTTCTAGTTCAGTTCTAGTTCTAGTTCAGTTCTAGTTCAGTTCTAGTTCTAGTTCAGTTCTAGTTCAGTTCTAGTTCTAGTTCAGTTCTAGTTCTAGTTCAGTTCTAGTTCTAGTTCAGTTCTAGTTCTAGTTCAGTTCTAGTTCTAGTTCAGTTCTAGTTCAGTTCTAGTTCAGTTCTAGTTCAGTTCTAGTTCAGTTCTAGTTCAGTTCTAGTTCAGTTCTAGTTCAGTTCTAGTTCAGTTCTAGTTCAGTTCTAGTTCAGTTCTAGTTCAGTTCTAGTTCAGTTCTAGTTCAGTTCTAGTTCAGTTCTAGTTCAGTTCTAGTTCAGTTCTAGTTCAGTTCTAGTTCAGTTCTAGTTCAGTTCTAGTTCAGTTCTAGTTCAGTTCTAGTTCAGTTCTAGTTCAGTTCTAGTTCAGTTCTAGTTCAGTTCTAGTTCAGTTCTAGTTCAGTTCTAGTTCAGTTCTAGTTCAGTTCTAGTTCAGTTCTAGTTCAGTTCTAGTTCAGTTCTAGTTCAGTTCTAGTTCAGTTCTAGTTCAGTTCTAGTTCAGTTCTAGTTCAGTTCTAGTTCAGTTCTAGTTCAGTTCTAGTTCAGTTCTAGTTCAGTTCTAGTTCAGTTCTAGTTCAGTTCTAGTTCAGTTCTAGTTCAGTTCTAGTTCAGTTCTAGTTCAGTTCTAGTTCAGTTCTAGTTCAGTTCTAGTTCAGTTCTAGTTCAGTTCTAGTTCAGTTCTAGTTCAGTTCTAGTTCAGTTCTAGTTCAGTTCTAGTTCAGTTCTAGTTCAGTTCTAGTTCAGTTCTAGTTCAGTTCTAGTTCAGTTCTAGTTCAGTTCTAGTTCAGTTCTAGTTCAGTTCTAGTTCAGTTCTAGTTCAGTTCTAGTTCAGTTCTAGTTCAGTTCTAGTTCAGTTCTAGTTCAGTTCTAGTTCAGTTCTAGTTCAGTTCTAGTTCAGTTCTAGTTCAGCTCTAGTTCAGTTCTAGTTCAGTTCTAGTTCAGTTCTAGTTCAGTTCTAGTTCAGTTCTAGTTCAGTTCTAGTTCAGTTCTAGTTCAGTTCTAGTTCAGTTCTAGTTCAGTTCTAGTTCAGTTCTAGTTCAGTTCTAGTTCAGTTCTAGTTCAGTTCTAGTTCAGTTCTAGTTCAGTTCTAGTTCAGTTCTAGTTCAGTTCTAGTTCAGTTCTAGTTCAGTTCTAGTTCAGTTCTAGTTCAGTTCTAGTTCAGTTCTAGTTCAGTTCTAGTTCAGTTCTAGTTCAGTTCTAGTTCAGTTCTAGTTCAGTTCTAGTTCAGTTCTAGTTTAGTTCTAGTTCAGTTCTAGTTCAGTTCTAGTTCAGTTCTAGTTCAGTTCTAGTTCAGTTCTAGTTCAGTTCTAGTTCAGTTCTAGTTCAGTTCTAGTTCAGTTCTAGTTCAGTTCTAGTTCAGTTCTAGTTCAGTTCTAGTTCAGTTCTAGTTCAGTTCTAGTTCAGTTCTAGTTCAGTTCTAGTTCAGTTCTAGTTCAGTTCTAGTTCAGTTCTAGTTCAGTTCTAGTTCAGTTCTAGTTCAGTTCTAGTTCAGTTCTAGTTCAGTTCTAGTTCTAGTTCAGTTCTAGTTCTAGTTCAGTTCTAGTTCTAGTTCAGTTCTAGTTCAGTTCTAGTTCAGTTCTAGTTCAGTTCTAGTTCAGTTCTAGTTCGGTTCTAGTTCAGTTCTAGTTCAGTTCTAGTTCAGTTCTAGTTCAGTTCTAGTTCAGTTCTAGTTCAGTTCTAGTTCAGTTCTAGTTCAGTTCTAGTTCAGTTCTAGTTCAGTTCTAGTTCAGTTCTAGTTCAGTTCTAGTTCAGTTCTAGTTCAGTTCTAGTTCAGTTCTAGTTCAGTTCTAGTTCAGTTCTAGTTCAGTTCTAGTTCAGTTCTAGTTCAGTTCTAGTTCAGTTCTAGTTCAGTTCTAGTTCAGTTCTAGTTCAGTTCTAGTTCAGTTCTAGTTCAGTTCTAGTTCAGTTCTAGTTCAGTTCTAGTTCAGTTCTAGTTCAGTTCTAGTTCAGTTCTAGTTCAGTTCTAGTTCAGTTCTAGTTCAGTTCTAGTTCAGTTCTAGTTCAGTTCTAGTTCAGTTCTAGTTCAGTTCTAGTTCAGTTCTAGTTCAGTTCTAGTTCAGTTCTAGTTCAGTTCTAGTTCAGTTCTAGTTCAGTTCTAGTTCAGTTCTAGTTCAGTTCTAGTTCAGTTCTAGTTCAGTTCTAGTTCAGTTCTAGTTCAGTTCTAGTTCAGTTCTAGTTCAGTTCTAGTTCAGTTCTAGTTCAGTTCTAGTTCAGTTCTAGTTCAGTTCTAGTTCAGTTCTAGTTCAGTTCTAGTTCAGTTCTAGTTCAGTTCTAGTTCAGTTCTAGTTCAGTTCTGAAAAGATATTAGAAGAGATAGTGGTAAAACGTTTAACAACATTTTTAGAAAAATACAAAATCATCAACAAAAATCAATACGGTTTCCAAAAAGGAAAAAATATTAATAAATTATTGGGAGATTTTGCGAATCACATCAACATGACCACGAGTAAAGGAATGCATTGTCTAACACTTTTTATAGACTTTAGCAAGGCTTTCGATACTTTATCTCATAACAAATTACTACAAATGCTGGAGAAGATCGGAATAAGAGGAAGCACTCTATGTTGGTTCCAGAGTTATCTAGAATGCAGATCCTATCAGTTAAAGATACAAAATACATTAAGTGATAAAATAGCGATTGATTGTGGAGTTCCGCAGGGATCTAAATTGGGTCCAATTCTATATATTATTTATGCTAATGAACTACTCAGTACCCTAGAACATAGCAAAACTTATGCTTATGCTGATGATACAGCAATTGTCGTTTCAAATATCAATTTACAGTCAGCAATAGAAGATATGCAAAAGGAGCTTAATATAGCTAACCAATGGTGCCACGATAATGGCTTAGTAATAAATGCACAAAAAACTAAAATAATGCATATTAGATCAAAACATCTTGCTCACATACCCATAAATATCTTATTTCATAATACAGAATGTCTACACAAAAAGACAAAAAACATAAACATAGCATGCAACAACTGCAACACAATAATTGAAACAGTACATACAAATACTTGGGAGTTATAGTTGATAGCAGGTTTAAATGGAAGGAACATATGGAAAGCTTGCAGAAGAAACTAAGAAAATCAGCATATATGATCTGTCACCTTAGTTATTGCTCAACATATAGCGTTATCAGACAAGTTTATTGTTCATTGGTAGAATCGCACATAAGACACGGCATTTCAGCATGGGGAAGCTCAGTGCATTGCAGGATACTACAAAACACGCAAAACCAAATACTAAAAATATTACAAAAAAACTTTAACTTTTCCAAAACGTATATCGATAATATAAATCCAACCAACAACAACGCTTTAGCAGTATGTAATACAGCACGCAACATGTGCAACACAAATACCAACAACAATTCAACATTACACAGAATCAACAACAATATATACACAATGAGCAGCAACTCAACAACCAACATAATCAACAATACAACACATAACACACCATCCTCCAATGCTACAACAATCAACAACAACGAGCACAATTCAACACAAATCAGGAATCGTTGTAATACAGAACAGAACATACAACCACGTACAAAACAACAAATCAACAAAACCACCAGTATAGCAACACAACTCAAACTACTCAACATCAACAGCATTTATCGCATGACATTAGTGAACGAGTTTTATAAAGACAGTCGATTTTTGCACACTATAGATCATTAATACAACACACGAAGTCGAGCTCAAGGCAAACACAAAGTTCAGAGGTTCCAAAATGAGTACGGCCGGAGTACTTTAGGAGCTGCTCTTCCAACTATATTTAACAAAATTCCAAATAATATTATAAATGAAAAAAATATATATAAAAGAAAAAAACTATTAAAAACATATTTTATAGGTTCGCAATGAATGCGTATTGTATATTAATTTGTAATCTATCCTGCTGACAAGCCGAATGGCTTAGCGGGATCTTTTCAAATCTTTGTACCAATATAAAACTTATATCAATAGATTTAAGAACACTCTTGTAAAAATTAAAATTCATAAATAAATAAAAAAAAAAAAAAAAAAAAAGTTCTAGTTCAGTTCTAGTTCAGTTCTAGTTCAGCTCTAGTTCAGTTCTAATTCAGTTCTAGTTCAGTTCTAGTTCAGTTCTAGTTCAGTTCTAGTTCAGTTCTAGTTCAGTTCTAGTTCAGTTCTAGTTCAGTTCTAGTTCAGTTCTAGTTCAGTTCTAGTTCAGTTCTAGTTCAGTTCTAGTTCTAGTTCAGTTCTAGTTCAGTTCTAGTTCAGTTCTAGTTCAGTTCTAGTTCAGTTCTAGTTCAGTTCTAGTTCAGTTCTAGTTCAGTTCTAGTTCAGTTCTAGTTCAGTTCTAGTTCAGTTCTAGTTCAGTTCTAGTTCAGTTCTAGTTCAGTTCTAGTTCAGTTCTAGTTCAGTTCTAGTTCAGTTCTAGTTCAGTTCTAGTTCAGTTCTAGTTCAGTTCTAGTTCAGTTCTAGTTCAGTTCTAGTTCAGTTCTAGTTCAGTTCTAGTTCAGTTCTAGTTCAGTTCTAGTTCAGTTCTAGTTCAGTTCTAGTTCAGTTCTAGTTCAGTTCTAGTTCAGTTCTAGTTCAGTTCTAGTTCAGTTCTAGTTCAGTTCTAGTTCAGTTCTAGTTCAGTTCTAGTTCAGTTCTAGTTCAGTTCTAGTTCAGTTCTAGTTCAGTTCTAGTTCAGTTCTAGTTCAGTTCTAGTTCAGTTCTAGTTCAGTTCTAGTTCAGTTCTAGTTCAGTTCTAGTTCAGTTCTAGTTCAGTTCTAGTTCAGTTCTAGTTCAGTTCTAGTTCAGTTCTAGTTCAGTTCTAGTTCAGTTCTAGTTCAGTTCTAGTTCAGTTCTAGTTCAGTTCTAGTTCAGTTCTAGTTCAGTTCTAGTTCAGTTCTAGTTCAGTTCTAGTTCAGTTCTAGTTCAGTTCTAGTTCAGTTCTAGTTCAGTTCTAGTTCAGTTCTAGTTCAGTTCTAGTTCAGTTCTAGTTCAGTTCTAGTTCAGTTCTAGTTCAGTTCTAGTTCAGTTCTAGTTCAGTTCTAGTTCAGTTCTAGTTCAGTTCTAGTTCAGTTCTAGTTCAGTTCTAGTTCAGTTCTAGTTCAGTTCTAGTTCAGTTCTAGTTCAGTTCTAGTTCAGTTCTAGTTCAGTTCTAGTTCAGTTCTAGTTCAGTTCTAGTTCAGTTCTAGTTCAGTTCTAGTTCAGTTCTAGTTCAGTTCTAGTTCAGTTCTAGTTCAGTTCTAGTTCAGTTCTAGTTCAGTTCTAGTTCAGTTCTAGTTCAGTTCTAGTTCAGTTCTAGTTCAGTTCTAGTTCAGTTCTAGTTCAGTTCTAGTTCAGTTCTAGTTCAGTTCTAGTTCAGTTCTAGTTCAGTTCTAGTTCAGTTCTAGTTCAGTTCTAGTTCAGCTCTAGTTCAGTTCTAGTTCAGTTCTAGTTCAGTTCTAGTTCAGTTCTAGTTCAGTTCTAGTTCAGTTCTAGTTCAGTTCTAGTTCAGTTCTAGTTCAGTTCTAGTTCAGTTCTAGTTCAGTTCTAGTTCAGTTCTAGTTCAGTTCTAGTTCAGTTCTAGTTCAGTTCTAGTTCAGTTCTAGTTCAGTTCTAGTTCAGTTCTAGTTCAGTTCTAGTTCAGTTCTAGTTCAGTTCTAGTTCAGTTCTAGTTTAGTTCTAGTTCAGTTCTAGTTCAGTTCTAGTTCAGTTCTAGTTCAGTTCTAGTTCAGTTCTAGTTCAGTTCTAGTTCAGTTCTAGTTCAGTTCTAGTTCAGTTCTAGTTCAGTTCTAGTTCAGTTCTAGTTCAGTTCTAGTTCAGTTCTAGTTCAGTTCTAGTTCAGTTCTAGTTCAGTTCTAGTTCAGTTCTAGTTCAGTTCTAGTTCAGTTCTAGTTCTAGTTCAGTTCTAGTTCTAGTTCAGTTCTAGTTCTAGTTCAGTTCAGTTCAGTTCTAGTTCAGTTCTAGTTCAGTTCTAGTTCAGTTCTAGTTCAGTTCTAGTTCAGTTCTAGTTCAGTTCTAGTTCAGTTCTAGTTCAGTTCTAGTTCAGTTCTAGTTCAGTTCTAGTTCAGTTCTAGTTCAGTTCTAGTTCAGTTCTAGTTCAGTTCTAGTTCAGTTCTAGTTCAGTTCTAGTTCAGTTCTAGTTCAGTTCTAGTTCAGTTCTAGTTCAGTTCTAGTTCAGTTCTAGTTCAGTTCTAGTTCAGTTCTAGTTCAGTTCTAGTTCAGTTCTAGTTCAGTTCTAGTTCAGTTCTAGTTCAGTTCTGAAAAGATATTAGAAGAGATAGTGGTAAAACGTTTAACAACATTTTTAGAAAAATACAAAATCATCAACAAAAATCAATACGGTTTCCAAAAAGGAAAAAATATTAATAAATTATTGGGAGATTTTGCGAATCACATCAACATGACCACGAGTAAAGGAATGCATTGTCTAACACTTTTTATAGACTTTAGCAAGGCTTTCGATACTTTATCTCATAACAAATTACTACAAATGCTGGAGAAGATCGGAATAAGAGGAAGCACTCTATGTTGGTTCCAGAGTTATCTAGAATGCAGATCCTATCAGGTAAAGATACAAAATACATTAAGTGATAAAATAGCGATTGATTGTGGAGTTCCGCAGGGATCTAAATTGGGTCCAATTCTATATATTATTTATGCTAATGAACTACTCAGTACCCTAGAACATAGCAAAACTTATGCTTATGCTGATGATACAGCAATTGTCGTTTCAAATATCAATTTACAGTCAGCAATAGAAGATATGCAAAAGGAGCTTAATATAGCTAACCAATGGTGCCACGATAATGGCTTAGTAATAAATGCACAAAAAACTAAAATAATGCATATTAGATCAAAACATCTTGCTCACATACCCATAAATATCTTATTTCATAATACAGAATGTCTACACAAAAAGACAAAAAACATAAACATAGCATGCAACAACTGCAACACAATAATTGAAACAGTACATACAAATACTTGGGAGTTATAGTTGATAGCAGGTTTAAATGGAAGGAACATATGGAAAGCTTGCAGAAGAAACTAAGAAAATCAGCATATATGATCTGTCACCTTAGTTATTGCTCAACATATAGCGTTATCAGACAAGTTTATTGTTCATTGGTAGAATCGCACATAAGACACGGCATTTCAGCATGGGGAAGCTCAGTGCATTGCAGGATACTACAAAACACGCAAAACCAAATACTAAAAATATTACAAAAAAACTTTAACTTTTCCAAAACGTATATCGATAATATAAATCCAACCAACAACAACGCTTTAGCAGTATGTAATACAGCACGCAACATGTGCAACACAAATACCAACAACAATTCAACATTACACAGAATCAACAACAATATATACACAATGAGCAGCAACTCAACAACCAACATAATCAACAATACAACACATAACACACCATCCTCCAATGCTACAACAATCAACAACAACGAGCACAATTCAACACAAATCAGGAATCGTTGTAATACAGAACAGAACATACAACCACGTACAAAACAACAAATCAACAAAACCACCAGTATAGCAACACAACTCAAACTACTCAACATCAACAGCATTTATCGCATGACATTAGTGAACGAGTTTTATAAAGACAGTCGATTTTTGCACACTATAGATCATTAATACAACACACGAAGTCGAGCTCAAGGCAAACACAAAGTTCAGAGGTTCCAAAATGAGTACGGCCGGAGTACTTTAGGAGCTGCTCTTCCAACTATATTTAACAAAATTCCAAATAATATTATAAATGAAAAAAATATATATAAAAGAAAAAAACTATTAAAAACATATTTTATAGGTTCGCAATGAATGCGTATTGTATATTAATTTGTAATCTATCCTGCTGACAAGCCGAATGGCTTAGCGGGATCTTTTCAAATCTTTGTACCAATATAAAACTTATATCAATAGATTTAAGAACACTCTTGTAAAAATTAAAATTCATAAATAAATAAAAAAAAAAAAAAAAAAAGTTCTAGTTCAGTTCTAGTTCAGTTCTAGTTCAGCTCTAGTTCAGTTCTAATTCAGTTCTAGTTCAGTTCTAGTTCAGTTCTAGTTCAGTTCTAGTTCAGTTCTAGTTCAGTTCTAGTTCAGTTCTAGTTCAGTTCTAGTTCAGTTCTAGTTCAGTTCTAGTTCAGTTCTAGTTCAGTTCTAGTTCAGTTCTAGTTCAGTTCTAGTTCAGTTCTAGTTCTAGTTCAGTTCTAGTTCAGTTCTAGTTCAGTTCTAGTTCAGTTCTAGTTCAGTTCTAGTTCAGTTCTAGTTCAGTTCTAGTTCAGTTCTAGTTCAGTTCTAGTTCAGTTCTAGTTCAGTTCTAGTTCAGTTCTAGTTCAGTTCTAGTTCAGTTCTAGTTCAGTTCTAGTTCAGTTCTAGTTCAGTTCTAGTTCAGTTCTAGTTCAGTTCTAGTTCAGTTCTAGTTCAGTTCTAGTTCAGTTCTAGTTCAGTTCTAGTTCAGTTCTAGTTCAGTTCTAGTTCAGTTCTAGTTCAGTTCTAGTTCAGTTCTAGTTCAGTTCTAGTTCAGTTCTAGTTCAGTTCTAGTTCAGTTCTAGTTCAGTTCTAGTTCAGTTCTAGTTCAGTTCTAGTTCAGTTCTAGTTCAGTTCTAGTTCAGTTCTAGTTCAGTTCTAGTTCAGTTCTAGTTCAGTTCTAGTTCAGTTCTAGTTCAGTTCTAGTTCAGTTCTAGTTCAGTTCTAGTTCAGTTCTAGTTCAGTTCTAGTTCAGTTCTAGTTCAGTTCTAGTTCAGTTCTAGTTCAGTTCTAGTTCAGTTCTAGTTCAGTTCTAGTTCAGTTCTAGTTCAGTTCTAGTTCAGTTCTAGTTCAGTTCTAGTTCAGTTCTAGTTCAGTTCTAGTTCAGTTCTAGTTCAGTTCTAGTTCAGTTCTAGTTCAGTTCTAGTTCAGTTCTAGTTCAGTTCTAGTTCAGTTCTAGTTCAGTTCTAGTTCAGTTCTAGTTCAGTTCTAGTTCAGTTCTAGTTCAGTTCTAGTTCAGTTCTAGTTCAGTTCTAGTTCAGTTCTAGTTCAGTTCTAGTTCAGTTCTAGTTCAGTTCTAGTTCAGTTCTAGTTCAGTTCTAGTTCAGTTCTAGTTCAGTTCTAGTTCAGTTCTAGTTCAGTTCTAGTTCAGTTCTAGTTCAGTTCTAGTTCAGTTCTAGTTCAGTTCTAGTTCAGTTCTAGTTCAGTTCTAGTTCAGTTCTAGTTCAGTTCTAGTTCAGTTCTAGTTCAGTTCTAGTTCAGTTCTAGTTCAGTTCTAGTTCAGTTCTAGTTCAGTTCTAGTTCAGTTCTAGTTCAGTTCTAGTTCAGTTCTAGTTCAGCTCTAGTTCAGTTCTAGTTCAGTTCTAGTTCAGTTCTAGTTCAGTTCTAGTTCAGTTCTAGTTCAGTTCTAGTTCAGTTCTAGTTCAGTTCTAGTTCAGTTCTAGTTCAGTTCTAGTTCAGTTCTAGTTCAGTTCTAGTTCAGTTCTAGTTCAGTTCTAGTTCAGTTCTAGTTCAGTTCTAGTTCAGTTCTAGTTCAGTTCTAGTTCAGTTCTAGTTCAGTTCTAGTTTAGTTCTAGTTCAGTTCTAGTTCAGTTCTAGTTCAGTTCTAGTTCAGTTCTAGTTCAGTTCTAGTTCAGTTCTAGTTCAGTTCTAGTTCAGTTCTAGTTCAGTTCTAGTTCAGTTCTAGTTCAGTTCTAGTTCAGTTCTAGTTCAGTTCTAGTTCAGTTCTAGTTCAGTTCTAGTTCAGTTCTAGTTCTAGTTCAGTTCTAGTTCTAGTTCAGTTCTAGTTCTAGTTCAGTTCTAGTTCTAGTTCAGTTCAGTTCTAGTTCAGTTCTAGTTCAGTTCTAGTTCAGTTCTAGTTCAGTTCTAGTTCAGTTCTAGTTCAGTTCTAGTTCAGTTCTAGTTCAGTTCTAGTTCAGTTCTAGTTCAGTTCTAGTTCAGTTCTAGTTCAGTTCTAGTTCAGTTCTAGTTCAGTTCTAGTTCAGTTCTAGTTCAGTTCTAGTTCAGTTCTAGTTCAGTTCTAGTTCAGTTCTAGTTCAGTTCTAGTTCAGTTCTAGTTCAGTTCTAGTTCAGTTCTAGTTCAGTTCTAGTTCAGTTCTAGTTCAGTTCTAGTTCAGTTCTAGTTCAGTTCTAGTTCAGTTCTAGTTCAGTTCTAGTTCAGTTCTAGTTCAGTTCTAGTTCAGTTCTAGTTCAGTTCTAGTTCAGTTCTAGTTCAGTTCTAGTTCAGTTCTAGTTCAGTTCTAGTTCAGTTCTAGTTCAGTTCTAGTTCAGTTCTAGTTCAGCTCTAGTTCAGTTCTAGTTCAGTTCTAGTTCAGTTCTAGTTCAGTTCTAGTTCAGTTCTAGTTCAGTTCTAGTTCAGTTCTAGTTCAGTTCTAGTTCAGTTCTAGTTCAGTTCTAGTTCAGCTCTAGTTCAGTTCTAATTCAGTTCTAGTTCAGTTCTAGTTCAGTTCTAGTTCAGTTCTAGTTCAGTTCTAGTTCAGTTCTAGTTCAGTTCTAGTTCAGTTCTAGTTCAGTTCTAGTTCAGTTCTAGTTCAGTTCTAGTTCAGTTCTAGTTCAGTTCTAGTTCTAGTTCAGTTCTAGTTCAGTTCTAGTTCAGTTCTAGTTCAGTTCTAGTTCAGTTCTAGTTCAGTTCTAGTTCAGTTCTAGTTCAGTTCTAGTTCAGTTCTAGTTCAGTTCTAGTTCAGTTCTAGTTCAGTTCTAGTTCAGTTCTAGTTCAGTTCTAGTTCAGTTCTAGTTCAGTTCTAGTTCAGCTCTAGTTCAGTTCTAGTTCAGTTCTAGTTCAGTTCTAGTTCAGTTCTAGTTCAGTTCTAGTTCAGTTCTAGTTCAGTTCTAGTTCAGTTCTAGTTCAGTTCTAGTTCAGTTCTAGTTCAGTTCTAGTTCAGTTCTAGTTCAGTTCTAGTTCAGTTCTAGTTCAGTTCTAGTTCAGTTCTAGTTCAGTTCTAGTTCAGTTCTAGTTCAGTTCTAGTTCAGTTCTAGTTTAGTTCTAGTTCAGTTCTAGTTCAGTTCTAGTTCAGTTCTAGTTCAGTTCTAGTTCAGTTCTAGTTCAGTTCTAGTTCAGTTCTAGTTCAGTTCTAGTTCAGTTCTAGTTCAGTTCTAGTTCAGTTCTAGTTCAGTTCTAGTTCAGTTCTAGTTCAGTTCTAGTTCAGTTCTAGTTCAGTTCTAGTTCAGTTCTAGTTCAGTTCTAGTTCTAGTTCAGTTCTAGTTCTAGTTCAGTTCTAGTTCTAGTTCAGTTCAGTTCTAGTTCAGTTCTAGTTCAGTTCTAGTTCAGTTCTAGTTCAGTTCTAGTTCAGTTCTAGTTCAGTTCTAGTTCAGTTCTAGTTCAGTTCTAGTTCAGTTCTAGTTCAGTTCTAGTTCAGTTCTAGTTCAGTTCTAGTTCAGTTCTAGTTCAGTTCTAGTTCAGTTCTAGTTCAGTTCTAGTTCAGTTCTAGTTCAGTTCTAGTTCAGTTCTAGTTCAGTTCTAGTTCAGTTCTAGTTCAGTTCTAGTTCAGTTCTGAAAAGATATTAGAAGAGATAGTGGTAAAACGTTTAACAACATTTTTAGAAAAATACAAAATCATCAACAAAAATCAATACGGTTTCCAAAAAGGAAAAAATATTAATAAATTATTGGGAGATTTTGCGAATCACATCAACATGACCACGAGTAAAGGAATGCATTGTCTAACACTTTTTATAGACTTTAGCAAGGCTTTCGATACTTTATCTCATAACAAATTACTACAAATGCTGGAGAAGATCGGAATAAGAGGAAGCACTCTATGTTGGTTCCAGAGTTATCTAGAATGCAGATCCTATCAGGTAAAGATACAAAATACATTAAGTGATAAAATAGCGATTGATTGTGGAGTTCCGCAGGGATCTAAATTGGGTCCAATTCTATATATTATTTATGCTAATGAACTACTCAGTACCCTAGAACATAGCAAAACTTATGCTTATGCTGATGATACAGCAATTGTCGTTTCAAATATCAATTTACAGTCAGCAATAGAAGATATGCAAAAGGAGCTTAATATAGCTAACCAATGGTGCCACGATAATGGCTTAGTAATAAATGCACAAAAAACTAAAATAATGCATATTAGATCAAAACATCTTGCTCACATACCCATAAATATCTTATTTCATAATACAGAATGTCTACACAAAAAGACAAAAAACATAAACATAGCATGCAACAACTGCAACACAATAATTGAAACAGTACATACAAATACTTGGGAGTTATAGTTGATAGCAGGTTTAAATGGAAGGAACATATGGAAAGCTTGCAGAAGAAACTAAGAAAATCAGCATATATGATCTGTCACCTTAGTTATTGCTCAACATATAGCGTTATCAGACAAGTTTATTGTTCATTGGTAGAATCGCACATAAGACACGGCATTTCAGCATGGGGAAGCTCAGTGCATTGCAGGATACTACAAAACACGCAAAACCAAATACTAAAAATATTACAAAAAAACTTTAACTTTTCCAAAACGTATATCGATAATATAAATCCAACCAACAACAACGCTTTAGCAGTATGTAATACAGCACGCAACATGTGCAACACAAATACCAACAACAATTCAACATTACACAGAATCAACAACAATATATACACAATGAGCAGCAACTCAACAACCAACATAATCAACAATACAACACATAACACACCATCCTCCAATGCTACAACAATCAACAACAACGAGCACAATTCAACACAAATCAGGAATCGTTGTAATACAGAACAGAACATACAACCACGTACAAAACAACAAATCAACAAAACCACCAGTATAGCAACACAACTCAAACTACTCAACATCAACAGCATTTATCGCATGACATTAGTGAACGAGTTTTATAAAGACAGTCGATTTTTGCACACTATAGATCATTAATACAACACACGAAGTCGAGCTCAAGGCAAACACAAAGTTCAGAGGTTCCAAAATGAGTACGGCCGGAGTACTTTAGGAGCTGCTCTTCCAACTATATTTAACAAAATTCCAAATAATATTATAAATGAAAAAAATATATATAAAAGAAAAAAACTATTAAAAACATATTTTATAGGTTCGCAATGAATGCGTATTGTATATTAATTTGTAATCTATCCTGCTGACAAGCCGAATGGCTTAGCGGGATCTTTTCAAATCTTTGTACCAATATAAAACTTATATCAATAGATTTAAGAACACTCTTGTAAAAATTAAAATTCATAAATAAATAAAAAAAAAAAAAAAAAAGTTCTAGTTCAGTTCTAGTTCAGTTCTAGTTCAGCTCTAGTTCAGTTCTAATTCAGTTCTAGTTCAGTTCTAGTTCAGTTCTAGTTCAGTTCTAGTTCAGTTCTAGTTCAGTTCTAGTTCAGTTCTAGTTCAGTTCTAGTTCAGTTCTAGTTCAGTTCTAGTTCAGTTCTAGTTCTAGTTCAGTTCTAGTTCAGTTCTAGTTCAGTTCTAGTTCAGTTCTAGTTCAGTTCTAGTTCAGTTCTAGTTCAGTTCTAGTTCAGTTCTAGTTCAGTTCTAGTTCAGTTCTAGTTCAGTTCTAGTTCAGTTCTAGTTCAGTTCTAGTTCAGTTCTAGTTCAGTTCTAGTTCAGTTCTAGTTCAGTTCTAGTTCAGTTCTAGTTCAGTTCTAGTTCAGTTCTAGTTCAGTTCTAGTTCAGTTCTAGTTCAGTTCTAGTTCAGTTCTAGTTCAGTTCTAGTTCAGTTCTAGTTCAGTTCTAGTTCAGTTCTAGTTCAGTTCTAGTTCAGTTCTAGTTCAGTTCTAGTTCAGTTCTAGTTCAGTTCTAGTTCAGTTCTAGTTCAGTTCTAGTTCAGTTCTAGTTCAGTTCTAGTTCAGTTCTAGTTCAGTTCTAGTTCAGTTCTAGTTCAGTTCTAGTTCAGTTCTAGTTCAGTTCTAGTTCAGTTCTAGTTCAGTTCTAGTTCAGTTCTAGTTCAGTTCTAGTTCAGTTCTAGTTCAGTTCTAGTTCAGTTCTAGTTCAGTTCTAGTTCAGTTCTAGTTCAGTTCTAGTTCAGTTCTAGTTCAGTTCTAGTTCAGTTCTAGTTCAGTTCTAGTTCAGTTCTAGTTCAGTTCTAGTTCAGTTCTAGTTCAGTTCTAGTTCAGTTCTAGTTCAGTTCTAGTTCAGTTCTAGTTCAGTTCTAGTTCAGTTCTAGTTCAGTTCTAGTTCAGTTCTAGTTCAGTTCTAGTTCAGTTCTAGTTCAGTTCTAGTTCAGTTCTAGTTCAGTTCTAGTTCAGTTCTAGTTCAGTTCTAGTTCAGTTCTAGTTCAGTTCTAGTTCAGTTCTAGTTCAGTTCTAGTTCAGTTCTAGTTCAGTTCTAGTTCAGTTCTAGTTCAGTTCTAGTTCAGTTCTAGTTCAGTTCTAGTTCAGTTCTAGTTCAGTTCTAGTTCAGTTCTAGTTCAGTTCTAGTTCAGTTCTAGTTCAGTTCTAGTTCAGTTCTAGTTCAGTTCTAGTTCAGTTCTAGTTCAGTTCTAGTTCAGTTCTAGTTCAGTTCTAGTTCAGTTCTAGTTCAGTTCTAGTTCAGTTCTAGTTCAGTTCTAGTTCAGTTCTAGTTCAGCTCTAGTTCAGTTCTAGTTCAGTTCTAGTTCAGTTCTAGTTCAGTTCTAGTTCAGTTCTAGTTCAGTTCTAGTTCAGTTCTAGTTCAGTTCTAGTTCAGTTCTAGTTCAGTTCTAGTTCAGTTCTAGTTCAGTTCTAGTTCAGTTCTAGTTCAGTTCTAGTTCAGTTCTAGTTCAGTTCTAGTTCAGTTCTAGTTCAGTTCTAGTTCAGTTCTAGTTTAGTTCTAGTTCAGTTCTAGTTCAGTTCTAGTTCAGTTCTAGTTCAGTTTTAGTTCAGTTCTAGTTCAGTTCTAGTTCAGTTCTAGTTCAGTTCTAGTTCAGTTCTAGTTCAGTTCTAGTTCAGTTCTAGTTCAGTTCTAGTTCAGTTCTAGTTCAGTTCTAGTTCAGTTCTAGTTCTAGTTCAGTTCTAGTTCTAGTTCAGTTCTAGTTCTAGTTCAGTTCTAGTTCTAGTTCAGTTCAGTTCTAGTTCAGTTCTAGTTCAGTTCTAGTTCAGTTCTAGTTCAGTTCTAGTTCAGTTCTAGTTCAGTTCTAGTTCAGTTCTAGTTCAGTTCTAGTTCAGTTCTAGTTCAGTTCTAGTTCAGTTCTAGTTCAGTTCTAGTTCAGTTCTAGTTCAGTTCTAGTTCAGTTCTAGTTCAGTTCTAGTTCAGTTCTAGTTCAGTTCTAGTTCAGTTCTAGTTCAGTTCTAGTTCAGTTCTAGTTCAGTTCTAGTTCAGTTCTAGTTCAGTTCTAGTTCAGTTCTAGTTCAGTTCTAGTTCAGTTCTAGTTCAGTTCTAGTTCAGTTCTAGTTCAGTTCTAGTTCAGTTCTAGTTCAGTTCTAGTTCAGCTCTAGTTCAGTTCTAGTTCAGTTCTAGTTCAGTTCTAGTTCAGTTCTAGTTCAGTTCTAGTTCAGTTCTAGTTCAGTTCTAGTTCAGTTCTAGTTCAGTTCTAGTTCAGTTCTAGTTCAGTTCTAGTTCAGTTCTAGTTCAGTTCTAGTTCAGTTCTAGTTCAGTTCTAGTTCAGTTCTAGTTTAGTTCTAGTTCAGTTCTAGTTCAGTTCTAGTTCAGTTCTAGTTCAGTTCTAGTTCAGTTCTAGTTCAGTTCTAGTTCAGTTCTAGTTCAGTTCTACTTCAGTTCTAGTTCAGTTCTACTTCAGTTCTACTTCAGTTCTACTTCAGTTCTAGTTCAGTTCTAGTTCAGTTCTAGTTCAGTTCTAGTTCAGTTCTAGTTCAGTTCTAGTTCAGTTCTAGTTCAGTTCTAGTTCAGTTCTAGTTCAGTTCTAGTTCAGTTCTAGTTCAGTTCTAGTTCAGTTCTAGTTCAGTTCTAGTTCAGTTCTAGTTCAGTTCTAGTTCAGTTCTAGTTCAGTTCTAGTTCAGTTCTAGTTCAGTTCTAGTTCAGTTCTAGTTCAGTTCTAGTTCAGTTCTAGTTCAGTTCTAGTTCAGTTCTAGTTCAGTTCTAGTTCAGTTCTAGTTCAGTTCTAGTTCAGTTCTAGTTCAGTTCTAGTTCAGTTCTAGTTCAGTTCTAGTTCAGTTCTAGTTTAGTTCTAGTTCAGTTCTAGTTCAGTTCTAGTTCAGTTCTAGTTCAGTTCTAGTTCAGTTCTAGTTCAGTTCTAGTTCAGTTCTAGTTCAGTTCTAGTTCAGTTCTAGTTCAGTTCTAGTTCAGTTCTAGTTCAGTTCTAGTTCAGTTCTAGTTCAGTTCTAGTTCAGTTCTAGTTCAGTTCTAGTTCAGTTCTAGTTCAGTTCTAGTTCAGTTCTAGTTCAGTTCTAGTTCAGTTCTAGTTCAGTTCTAGTTCAGTTCTAGTTCAGTTCTAGTTCAGTTCTAGTTCAGTTCTAGTTCAGTTCTAGTTCAGTTCTAGTTCAGTTCTAGTTCAGTTCTAGTTCAGTTCTAGTTCAGTTCTAGTTCAGTTCTAGTTCAGTTCTAGTTCAGTTCTAGTTCAGTTCTAGTTCAGTTCTAGTTCAGTTCTAGTTCAGTTCTAGTTCAGTTCTAGTTCAGTTCTAGTTCAGTTCTAGTTCAGTTCTAGTTCAGTTCTAGTTCAGTTCTAGTTCAGTTCTAGTTCAGTTCTAGTTCAGTTCTAGTTCAGTTCTAGTTCAGTTCTAGTTCAGTTCTAGTTCAGTTCTAGTTCAGTTCTAGTTCAGTTCTAGTTCAGTTCTAGTTCAGTTCTAGTTCAGTTCTAGTTCAGTTCTAGTTCAGTTCTAGTTCAGTTCTAGTTCAGTTCTAGTTCAGTTCTAGTTCAGTTCTAGTTCAGTTCTAGTTCAGTTCTAGTTCAGTTCTAGTTCAGTTCTAGTTCAGTTCTAGTTCAGTTCTAGTTCAGTTCTAGTTCAGTTCTAGTTCAGTTCTAGTTCAGTTCTAGTTCAGTTCTAGTTCAGTTCTAGTTCAGTTCTAGTTCAGTTCTAGTTCAGTTCTAGTTCAGTTCTAGTTCAGTTCTAGTTCAGTTCTAGTTCAGTTCTAGTTCAGTTCTAGTTCAGTTCTAGTTCAGTTCTAGTTCAGTTCTAGTTCAGTTCTAGTTCAGTTCTAGTTCAGTTCTAGTTCAGTTCTAGTTCAGTTCTAGTTCAGTTCTAGTTCAGTTCTAGTTCAGTTCTAGTTCAGTTCTAGTTCAGTTCTAGTTCAGTTCTAGTTCAGTTCTAGTTCAGTTCTAGTTCAGTTCTAGTTCAGTTCTAGTTCAGTTCTAGTTCAGTTCTAGTAGTTCAGTTCTAGTTCAGTTCTAGTTCAGTTCTAGTTCAGTTCTAGTTCAGTTCTAGTTCAGTTCTAGTTCAGTTCTAGTTCAGTTCTAGTTCAGTTCTAGTTCAGTTCTAGTTCAGTTCTAGTTCAGTTCTAGTTCAGTTCTAGTTCAGTTCTAGTTCAGTTCTAGTTCAGTTCTAGTTCAGTTCTAGTTCAGTTCTAGTTCAGTTCTAGTTCAGTTCTAGTTCAGTTCTAGTTCAGTTCTAGTTCAGTTCTAGTTCAGTTCTAGTTCAGTTCTAGTTCAGTTCTAGTTCAGTTCTAGTTCAGTTCTAGTTCAGTTCTAGTTCAGTTCTAGTTCAGTTCTAGTTCAGTTCTAGTTCAGTTCTAGTTCAGTTCTAGTTCAGTTCTAGTTCAGTTCTAGTCAGTTCTAGTTCTAGTTCAGTTCTAGTTCTAGTTCAGTTCTAGTTCTAGTTCAGTTCTAGTTCTAGTTCAGTTCTAGTTCAGTTCTAGTTCAGTTCTAGTTCAGTTCTAGTTCAGTTCTAGTTCAGTTCTAGTTCAGTTCTAGTTCAGTTCTAGTTCAGTTCTAGTTCAGTTCTAGTTCAGTTCTAGTTCAGTTCTAGTTCAGTTCTAGTTCAGTTCTAGTTCAGTTCTAGTTCAGTTCTAGTTCAGTTCTAGTTCAGTTCTAGTTCAGTTCTAGTTCAGTTCTAGTTCAGTTCTAGTTCAGTTCTAGTTCAGTTCTAGTTCAGTTCTAGTTCAGTTCTAGTTCAGTTCTAGTTCAGTTCTAGTTCAGTTCTAGTTCAGTTCTAGTTCAGTTCTAGTTCAGTTCTAGTTCAGTTCTAGTTCAGTTCTAGTTCAGTTCTAGTTCAGTTCTAGTTCAGTTCTAGTTCTAGTTCAGTTCTAGTTCAGTTCTAGTTCAGTTCTAGTTCAGTTCTAGTTCAGTTCTAGTTCAGTTCTAGTTCAGTTCTAGTTCAGTTCTAGTTCAGTTCTAGTTCAGTTCTAGTTCAGTTCTAGTTCAGTTCTAGTTCAGTTCTAGTTCAGTTCTAGTTCAGTTCTAGTTCAGTTCTAGTTCAGTTCTAGTTCAGTTCTAGTTCAGTTCTAGTTCAGTTCTAGTTCAGTTCTAGTTCAGTTCTAGTTCAGTTCTAGTTCAGTTCTAGTTCAGTTCTAGTTCAGTTCTAGTTCAGTTCTAGTTCAGTTCTAGTTCAGTTCTAGTTCAGTTCTAGTTCAGTTCTAGTTCAGTTCTAGTTCAGTTCTAGTTCAGTTCTAGTTCAGTTCTAGTTCAGTTCTAGTTCAGTTCTAGTTCAGTTCTAGTTCAGTTCTAGTTCAGTTCTAGTTCAGTTCTAGTTCAGTTCTAGTTCAGTTCTAGTTCAGTTCTAGTTCAGTTCTAGTTCAGTTCTAGTTCAGTTCTAGTTCAGTTCTAGTTCAGTTCTAGTTCAGTTCTAGTTCAGTTCTAGTTCAGTTCTAGTTCAGTTCTAGTTCAGTTCTAGTTCAGTTCTAGTTCAGTTCTAGTTCAGTTCTAGTTCAGTTCTAGTTCAGTTCTAGTTCAGTTCTAGTTCAGTTCTAGTTCAGTTCTAGTTCAGTTCTAGTTCAGTTCTAGTTCAGTTCTAGTTCAGTTCTAGTTCAGTTCTAGTTCAGTTCTAGTTCAGTTCTAGTTCAGTTCTAGTTCAGTTCTAGTTCAGTTCTAGTTCAGTTCTAGTTCAGTTCTAGTTCAGTTCTAGTTCAGTTCTAGTTCAGTTCTAGTTCAGTTCTAGTTCAGTTCTAGTTCAGTTCTAGTTCAGTTCTAGTTCAGTTCTAGTTCAGTTCTAGTTCAGTTCTAGTTCAGTTCTAGTTCAGTTCTAGTTCAGTTCTAGTTCAGTTCTAGTTCAGTTCTAGTTCAGTTCTAGTTCAGTTCTAGTTCAGTTCTAGTTCAGTTCTAGTTCAGTTCTAGTTCAGTTCTAGTTCAGTTCTAGTTCAGTTCTAGTTCTAGTTCAGTTCTAGTTCTAGTTCAGTTCTAGTTCTAGTTCAGTTCTAGTTCTAGTTCAGTTCTAGTTCTAGTTCAGTTCTAGTTCTAGTTCAGTTCTAGTTCAGTTCTAGTTCAGTTCTAGTTCAGTTCTAGTTCAGTTCTAGTTCAGTTCTAGTTCAGTTCTAGTTCAGTTCTAGTTCAGTTCTAGTTCAGTTCTAGTTCAGTTCTAGTTCAGTTCTAGTTCAGTTCTAGTTCAGTTCTAGTTCAGTTCTAGTTCAGTTCTAGTTCAGTTCTAGTTCAGTTCTAGTTCAGTTCTAGTTCAGTTCTAGTTCAGTTCTAGTTCAGTTCTAGTTCAGTTCTAGTTCAGTTCTAGTTCAGTTCTAGTTCAGTTCTAGTTCAGTTCTAGTTCAGTTCTAGTTCAGTTCTAGTTCAGTTCTAGTTCAGTTCTAGTTCAGTTCTAGTTCAGTTCTAGTTCAGTTCTAGTTCAGTTCTAGTTCAGTTCTAGTTCAGTTCTAGTTCAGTTCTAGTTCAGTTCTAGTTCAGTTCTAGTTCAGTTCTAGTTCAGTTCTAGTTCAGTTCTAGTTCAGTTCTAGATCAGTTCTAGTTCAGTTCTAGTTCAGTTCTAGTTCAGTTCTAGTTCAGTTCTAGTTCAGTTCTAGTTCAGTTCTAGTTCAGTTCTAGTTCAGTTCTAGTTCAGTTCTAGTTCAGTTCTAGTTCAGTTCTAGTTCAGTTCTAGTTCAGTTCTAGTTCAGTTCTAGTTCTAGTTCAGTTCTAGTTCTAGTTCAGTTCTAGTTCTAGTTCTAGTTCTAGTTCTAGTTCTAGTTCAGTTCTAGTTCTAGTTCAGTTCTAGTTCAGTTCTAGTTCAGTTCTAGTTCAGTTCTAGTTCAGTTCTAGTTCAGTTCTAGTTCAGTTCTAGTTCAGTTCTAGTTCAGTTCTAGTTCAGTTCTAGTTCAGTTCTAGTTCAGTTCTAGTTCAGTTCTAGTTCAGTTCTAGTTCAGTTCTAGTTCAGTTCTAGTTCAGTTCTAGTTCAGTTCTAGTTCAGTTCTAGTTCAGTTCTAGTTCAGTTCTAGTTCAGTTCTAGTTCAGTTCTAGTTCAGTTCTAGTTCAGTTCTAGTTCAGTTCTAGTTCAGTTCTAGTTCAGTTCTAGTTCAGTTCTAGTTCAGTTCTAGTTCAGTTCTAGTTCAGTTCTAGTTCAGTTCTAGTTCAGTTCTAGTTCAGTTCTAGTTCAGTTCTAGTTCAGTTCTAGTTCAGTTCTAGTTCAGTTCTAGTTCAGTTCTAGTTCAGTTCTAGTTCAGTTCTAGTTCAGTTCTAGTTCAGTTCTAGTTCAGTTCTAGTTCAGTTCTAGTTCAGTTCTAGTTCAGTTCTAGTTCAGTTCTAGTTCAGTTCTAGTTCAGTTCTAGTTCAGTTCTAGTTCAGTTCTAGTTCAGTTCTAGTTCAGTTCTAGTTCAGTTCTAGTTCAGTTCTAGTTCAGTTCTAGTTCAGTTCTAGTTCAGTTCTAGTTCAGCTCTAGTTCAGTTCTAGTTCAGTTCTAGTTCAGTTCTAGTTCAGTTCTAGTTCAGTTCTAGTTCAGTTCTAGTTCAGTTCTAGTTCAGTTCTAGTTCAGTTCTAGTTCAGTTCTAGTTCAGTTCTAGTTCAGTTCTAGTTCAGTTCTAGTTCAGTTCTAGTTCAGTTCTAGTTCAGTTCTATTTCAGTTCTAGTTCAGTTCTAGTTCAGTTCTAGTTCAGTTCTAGTTCAGTTCTAGTTCAGTTCTAGTTCAGTTCTAGTTCAGTTCTAGTTCAGTTCTAGTTCAGTTCTAGTTCAGTTCTAGTTCAGTTCTAGTTCAGTTCTAGTTCAGTTCTAGTTCAGTTCTAGTTCAGTTCTAGTTCAGTTCTAGTTCAGTTCTAGTTCAGTTCTAGTTCAGTTCTAGTTCAGTTCTAGTTCAGTTCTAGTTCAGTTCTAGTTCAGTTCTAGTTCAGTTCTAGTTCAGTTCTAGTTCAGTTCTAGTTCAGTTCTAGTTCAGTTCTAGTTCAGTTCTAGTTCAGTTCTAGTTCAGTTCTAGTTCAGTTCTAGTTCAGTTCTAGTTCAGTTCTAGTTCAGTTCTAGTTCAGTTCTAGTTCAGTTCTAGTTCAGTTCTAGTTCAGTTCTAGTTCAGTTCTAGTTCAGTTCTAGTTCAGTTCTAGTTCAGTTCTAGTTCAGTTCTAGTTCAGTTCTAGTTCAGTTCTAGTTCAGTTCTAGTTCAGTTCTAGTTCAGTTCTAGTTCTAGTTCAGTTCTAGTTCTAGTTCAGTTCTAGTTCTAGTTCAGTTCTAGTTCAGTTCTAGTTCAGTTCTAGTTCAGTTCTAGTTCAGTTCTAGTTCAGTTCTAGTTCAGTTCTAGTTCAGTTCTAGTTCAGTTCTAGTTCAGTTCTAGTTCAGTTCTAGTTCAGTTCTAGTTCAGTTCTAGTTCAGTTCTAGTTCAGTTCTAGATCAGTTCTAGTTCAGTTCTAGTTCAGTTCTAGTTCAGTTCTAGTTCAGTTCTAGTTCAGTTCTAGTTCAGTTCTAGTTCAGTTCTAGTTCAGTTCTAGTTCAGTTCTAGTTCAGTTCTAGTTCAGTTCTAGTTCAGTTCTAGTTCAGTTCTAGTTCAGTTCTAGTTCAGTTCTAGTTCAGTTCTAGTTCAGTTCTAGTTCAGTTCTAGTTCAGTTCTAGTTCAGTTCTAGTTCAGTTCTAGTTCAGTTCTAGTTCAGTTCTAGTTCAGTTCTAGTTCAGTTCTAGTTCAGTTCTAGTTCAGTTCTAGTTCAGTTCTAGTTCAGTTCTAGTTCAGTTCTAGTTCAGTTCTAGTTCAGTTCTAGTTCAGTTCTAGTTCAGTTCTAGTTCAGTTCTAGTTCAGTTCTAGTTCAGTTCTAGTTCAGTTCTAGTTCAGTTCTAGTTCAGTTCTAGTTCAGTTCTAGTTCAGTTCTAGTTCAGTTCTAGTTCAGTTCTAGTTCAGCTCTAGTTCAGTTCTAGTTCAGTTCTAGTTCAGTTCTAGTTCAGTTCTAGTTCAGTTCTAGTTCAGTTCTAGTTCAGTTCTAGTTCAGTTCTAGTTCAGTTCTAGTTCAGTTCTAGTTCAGTTCTAGTTCAGTTCTAGTTCAGTTCTAGTTCAGTTCTAGTTCAGTTCTAGTTCAGTTCTAGTTCAGTTCTAGTTCAGTTCTAGTTCAGTTCTAGTTCAGTTCTAGTTTAGTTCTAGTTCAGTTCTAGTTCAGTTCTAGTTCAGTTCTAGTTCAGTTCTAGTTCAGTTCTAGTTCAGTTCTAGTTCAGTTCTAGTTCAGTTCTAGTTCAGTTCTAGTTCAGTTCTAGTTCAGTTCTAGTTCAGTTCTAGTTCAGTTCTAGTTCAGTTCTAGTTCAGTTCTAGTTCAGTTCTAGTTCAGTTCTAGTTCTAGTTCAGTTCTAGTTCTAGTTCAGTTCTAGTTCAGTTCTAGTTCAGTTCTAGTTCAGTTCTAGTTCAGTTCTAGTTCAGTTCTAGTTCAGTTCTAGTTCAGTTCTAGTTCAGTTCTAGTTCAGTTCTAGTTCAGTTCTAGTTCAGTTCTAGTTCAGTTCTAGTTCAGTTCTAGTTCAGTTCTAGTTCAGTTCTAGTTCAGTTCTAGTTCAGTTCTAGTTCAGTTCTAGTTCAGTTCTAGTTCAGTTCTAGTTCAGTTCTAGTTCAGTTCTAGTTCAGTTCTAGTTCAGTTCTAGTTCAGTTCTAGTTCAGTTCTAGTTCAGTTCTAGTTCAGTTCTAGTTCAGTTCTAGTTCAGTTCTAGTTCAGTTCTAGTTCAGTTCTAGTTCAGTTCTAGTTCAGTTCTAGTTCAGTTCTGAAAAGATATTAGAAGAGATAGTGGTAAAACGTTTAACAACATTTTTAGAAAAATACAAAATCATCAACAAAAATCAATACGGTTTCCAAAAAGGAAAAAATATTAATAAATTATTGGGAGATTTTGCGAATCACATCAACATGACCACGAGTAAAGGAATGCATTGTCTAACACTTTTTATAGACTTTAGCAAGGCTTTCGATACTTTATCTCATAACAAATTACTACAAATGCTGGAGAAGATCGGAATAAGAGGAAGCACTCTATGTTGGTTCCAGAGTTATCTAGAATGCAGATCCTATCAGGTAAAGATACAAAATACATTAAGTGATAAAATAGCGATTGATTGTGGAGTTCCGCAGGGATCTAAATTGGGTCCAATTCTATATATTATTTATGCTAATCAACTACTCAGTACCCTAGAACATAGCAAAACTTATGCTTATGCTGATGATACAGCAATTGTCGTTTCAAATATCAATTTACAGTCAGCAATAGAAGATATGCAAAAGGAGCTTAATATAGCTAACCAATGGTGCCACGATAATGGCTTAGTAATAAATGCACAAAAAACTAAAATAATGCATATTAGATCAAAACATCTTGCTCACATACCCATAAATATCTTATTTCATAATACAGAATGTCTACACAAAAACACAAAAAACATAAACATAGCATGCAACAACTGCAACACAATAATTGAAACAGTACATACAAATACTTGGGAGTTATAGTTGATAGCAGGTTTAAATGGAAGGAACATATGGAAAGCTTGCAGAAGAAACTAAGAAAATCAGCATATATGATCTGTCACCTTAGTTATTGCTCAACATATAGCGTTATCAGACAAGTTTATTGTTCATTGGTAGAATCGCACATAAGACACGGCATTTCAGCATGGGGAAGCTCAGTGCATTGCAGGATACTACAAAACACGCAAAACCAAATACTAAAAATATTACAAAAAAACTTTAACTTTTCCAAAACGTATATCGATAATATAAATCCAACCAACAACAACGCTTTAGCAGTATGTAATACAGCACGCAACATGTGCAACACAAATACCAACAACAATTCAACATTACACAGAATCAACAACAATATATACACAATGAGCAGCAACTCAACAACCAACATAATCAACAATACAACACATAACACACCATCCTCCAATGCTACAACAATCAACAACAACGAGCACAATTCAACACAAATCAGGAATCGTTGTAATACAGAACAGAACATACAACCACGTACAAAACAACAAATCAACAAAACCACCAGTATAGCAACACAACTCAAACTACTCAACATCAACAGCATTTATCGCATGACATTAGTGAACGAGTTTTATAAAGACAGTCGATTTTTGCACACTATAGATCATGAATACAACACACGAAGTCGAGCTCAAGGCAAACACAAAGTTCAGAGGTTCCAAAATGAGTACGGCCGGAGTACTTTAGGAGCTGCTCTTCCAACTATATTTAACAAAATTCCAAATAATATTATAAATGAAAAAAATATATATAAAAGAAAAAAACTATTAAAAACATATTTTATAGGTTCGCAATGAATGCGTATTGTATATTAATTTGTAATCTATCCTGCTGACAAGCCGAATGGCTTAGCGGGATCTTTTCAAATCTTTGTACCAATATAAAACTTATATCAATAGATTTAAGAACACTCTTGTAAAAATTAAAATTCATAAATAAATAAAAAAAAAAAAAAAAAGTTCTAGTTCAGTTCTAGTTCAGTTCTAGTTCAGTTCTAGTTCAGCTCTAGTTCAGTTCTAATTCAGTTCTAGTTCAGTTCTAGTTCAGTTCTAGTTCAGTTCTAGTTCAGTTCTAGTTCAGTTCTAGTTCAGTTCTAGTTCAGTTCTAGTTCAGTTCTAGTTCAGTTCTAGTTCAGTTCTAGTTCAGTTCTAGTTCAGTTCTAGTTCAGTTCTAGTTCAGTTCTAGTTCTAGTTCAGTTCTAGTTCAGTTCTAGTTCAGTTCTAGTTCAGTTCTAGTTCAGTTCTAGTTCAGTTCTAGTTCAGTTCTAGTTCAGTTCTAGTTCAGTTCTAGTTCAGTTCTAGTTCAGTTCTAGTTCAGTTCTAGTTCAGTTCTAGTTCAGTTCTAGTTCAGTTCTAGTTCAGTTCTAGTTCAGTTCTAGTTCAGTTCTAGTTCAGTTCTAGTTCAGTTCTAGTTCAGTTCTAGTTCAGTTCTAGTTCAGTTCTAGTTCAGTTCTAGTTCAGTTCTAGTTCAGTTCTAGTTCAGTTCTAGTTCAGTTCTAGTTCAGTTCTAGTTCAGTTCTAGTTCAGTTCTAGTTCAGTTCTAGTTCAGTTCTAGTTCAGTTCTAGTTCAGTTCTAGTTCAGTTCTAGTTCAGTTCTAGTTCAGTTCTAGTTCAGTTCTAGTTCAGTTCTAGTTCAGTTCTAGTTCAGTTCTAGTTCAGTTCTAGTTCAGTTCTAGTTCAGTTCTAGTTCAGTTCTAGTTCAGTTCTAGTTCAGTTCTAGTTCAGTTCTAGTTCAGTTCTAGTTCAGTTCTAGTTCAGTTCTAGTTCAGTTCTAGTTCAGTTCTAGTTCAGTTCTAGTTCAGTTCTAGTTCAGTTCTAGTTCAGTTCTAGTTCAGTTCTAGTTCAGTTCTAGTTCAGTTCTAGTTCAGTTCTAGTTCAGTTCTAGTTCAGTTCTAGTTCTGTTCTAGTTCAGTTCTAGTTCAGTTCTAGTTCAGTTCTAGTTCAGTTCTAGTTCAGTTCTAGTTCAGTTCTAGTTCTAGTTCAGTTCTAGTTCTAGTTCTAGTTCTAGTTCAGTTCTAGTTCTAGTTCAGTTCTAGTTCTAGTTCAGTTCTAGTTCAGTTCTAGTTCAGTTCTAGTTCAGTTCTAGTTCAGTTCTAGTTCAGTTCTAGTTCAGTTCTAGTTCAGTTCTAGTTCAGTTCTAGTTCAGTTCTAGTTCAGTTCTAGTTCAGTTCTAGTTCAGTTCTAGTTCAGTTCTAGTTCAGTTCTAGTTCAGTTCTAGTTCAGTTCTAGTTCAGTTCTAGTTCAGTTCTAGTTCAGTTCTAGTTCAGTTCTAGTTCAGTTCTAGTTCAGTTCTAGTTCAGTTCTAGTTCAGTTCTAGTTCAGTTCTAGTTCAGTTCTAGTTCAGTTCTAGTTCAGTTCTAGTTCAGTTCTAGTTCAGTTCTAGTTCAGTTCTAGTTCAGTTCTAGTTCAGCTCTAGTTCAGTTCTAGTTCAGTTCTAGTTCAGTTCTAGTTCAGTTCTAGTTCAGTTCTAGTTCAGTTCTAGTTCAGTTCTAGTTCAGTTCTAGTTCAGTTCTAGTTCAGTTCTAGTTCAGTTCTAGTTCAGTTCTAGTTTAGTTCTAGTTCAGTTCTAGTTCAGTTCTAGTTCAGTTCTAGTTCAGTTCTAGTTCAGTTCTAGTTCAGTTCTAGTTCAGTTCTAGTTCAGTTCTAGTTCAGTTCTACTTCAGTTCTACTTCAGTTCTAGTTCAGTTCTAGTTCAGTTCTAGTTCAGTTCTAGTTCAGTTCTAGTTCAGTTCTAGTTCAGTTCTAGTTCAGTTCTAGTTCAGTTCTAGTTCAGTTCTAGTTCAGTTCTAGTTCAGTTCTAGTTCAGTTCTAGTTCAGTTCTAGTTCAGTTCTAGTTCAGTTCTAGTTCAGTTCTAGTTCAGTTCTAGTTCAGTTCTAGTTCAGTTCTAGTTCAGTTCTAGTTCAGTTCTAGTTCAGTTCTAGTTCAGTTCTAGTTCAGTTCTAGTTCAGTTCTAGTTCAGTTCTAGTTCAGTTCTAGTTCAGTTCTAGTTCAGTTCTAGTTCAGTTCTAGTTCAGTTCTAGTTCAGTTCTAGTTCAGTTCTAGTTCAGTTCTAGTTCAGTTCTAGTTCAGTTCTAGTTCAGTTCTAGTTCAGTTCTAGTTCAGTTCTAGTTCAGTTCTAGTTCAGTTCTAGTTCAGTTCTAGTTCAGTTCTAGTTCAGTTCTAGTTCAGTTCTAGTTCAGTTCTAGTTCAGTTCTAGTTCAGTTCTAGTTCAGTTCTAGTTCAGTTCTAGTTCAGTTCTAGTTCAGTTCTAGTTCAGTTCTAGTTCAGTTCTAGTTCAGTTCTAGTTCAGTTCTAGTTCAGTTCTAGTTCAGTTCTAGTTCAGTTCTAGTTCAGTTCTAGTTCAGTTCTAGTTCAGTTCTAGTTCAGTTCTAGTTCAGTTCTAGTTCAGTTCTAGTTCAGTTCTAGTTCAGTTCTAGTTCAGTTCTAGTTCAGTTCTAGTTCAGTTCTAGTTCAGTTCTAGTTCAGTTCTAGTTCAGTTCTAGTTCAGTTCTAGTTCAGTTCTAGTTCAGTTCTAGTTCAGTTCTAGTTCAGTTCTAGTTCAGTTCTAGTTCAGTTCTAGTTCAGTTCTAGTTCAGTTCTAGTTCAGTTCTAGTTCAGTTCTAGTTCAGTTCTAGTTCAGTTCTAGTTCAGTTCTAGTTCAGTTCTAGTTCAGTTCTAGTTCAGTTCTAGTTCAGTTCTAGTTCAGTTCTAGTTCAGTTCTAGTTCAGTTCTAGTTCAGTTCTAGTTCAGTTCTAGTTCAGTTCTAGTTCAGTTCTAGTTCAGTTCTAGTTCAGTTCTAGTTCAGTTCTAGTTCAGTTCTAGTTCAGTTCTAGTTCAGTTCTAGTTCAGTTCTAGTTCAGTTCTAGTTCAGTTCTAGTTCAGTTCTAGTTCAGTTCTAGTTCAGTTCTAGTTCAGTTCTAGTTCAGTTCTAGTTCTAGTTCAGTTCTAGTTCAGTTCTAGTTCAGTTCTAGTTCAGTTCTAGTTCAGTTCTAGTTCAGTTCTAGTTCAGTTCTAGTTCAGTTCTAGTTCAGTTCTAGTTCAGTTCTAGTTCAGTTCTAGTTCAGTTCTAGTTCAGTTCTAGTTCAGTTCTAGTTCAGTTCTAGTTCAGTTCTAGTTCAGTTCTAGTTCAGTTCTAGTTCAGTTCTAGTTCTAGTTCAGTTCTAGTTCTAGTTCAGTTCTAGTTCTAGTTCAGTTCTAGTTCTAGTTCAGTTCTAGTTCAGTTCTAGTTCAGTTCTAGTTCAGTTCTAGTTCAGTTCTAGTTCAGTTCTAGTTCAGTTCTAGTTCAGTTCTAGTTCAGTTCTAGTTCAGTTCTAGTTCAGTTCTAGTTCAGTTCTAGTTCAGTTCTAGTTCAGTTCTAGTTCAGTTCTAGTTCAGTTCTAGTTCAGTTCTAGTTCAGTTCTAGTTCAGTTCTAGTTCAGTTCTAGTTCAGTTCTAGTTCAGTTCTAGTTCAGTTCTAGTTCAGTTCTAGTTCAGTTCTAGTTCAGTTCTAGTTCAGTTCTAGTTCAGTTCTAGTTCAGTTCTAGTTCAGTTCTAGTTCAGTTCTAGTTCAGTTCTAGTTCAGTTCTAGTTCAGTTCTAGTTCAGTTCTAGTTCAGTTCTAGTTCAGTTCTAGTTCAGCTCTAGTTCAGTTCTAGTTCAGTTCTAGTTCAGTTCTAGTTCAGTTCTAGTTCAGTTCTAGTTCAGTTCTAGTTCAGTTCTAGTTCAGTTCTAGTTCAGTTCTAGTTCAGTTCTAGTTCAGTTCTAGTTCAGTTCTAGTTCAGTTCTAGTTCAGTTCTAGTTTAGTTCTAGTTCAGTTCTAGTTCAGTTCTAGTTCAGTTCTAGTTCAGTTCTAGTTCAGTTCTAGTTCAGTTCTAGTTCAGTTCTAGTTCAGTTCTAGTTCAGTTCTACTTCAGTTCTACTTCAGTTCTACTTCAGTTCTACTTCAGTTCTAGTTCAGTTCTAGTTCAGTTCTAGTTCAGTTCTAGTTCAGTTCTAGTTCAGTTCTAGTTCAGTTCTAGTTCAGTTCTAGTTCAGTTCTAGTTCAGTTCTAGTTCAGTTCTAGTTCAGTTCTAGTTCAGTTCTAGTTCAGTTCTAGTTCAGTTCTAGTTCAGTTCTAGTTCAGTTCTAGTTCAGTTCTAGTTCAGTTCTAGTTCAGTTCTAGTTCAGTTCTAGTTCAGTTCTAGTTCAGTTCTAGTTCAGTTCTAGTTCAGTTCTAGTTCAGTTCTAGTTCAGTTCTAGTTCAGTTCTAGTTCAGTTCTAGTTCAGTTCTAGTTCAGTTCTAGTTCAGTTCTAGTTCAGTTCTAGTTCAGTTCTAGTTCAGTTCTAGTTCAGTTCTAGTTCAGTTCTAGTTCAGTTCTAGTTCAGTTCTAGTTCAGTTCTAGTTCAGTTCTAGTTCAGTTCTAGTTCAGTTCTAGTTCAGTTCTAGTTCAGTTCTAGTTCAGTTCTAGTTCAGTTCTAGTTCAGTTCTAGTTCAGTTCTAGTTCAGTTCTAGTTCAGTTCTAGTTCAGTTCTAGTTCAGTTCTAGTTCAGTTCTAGTTCAGTTCTAGTTCAGTTCTAGTTCAGTTCTAGTTCAGTTCTAGTTCAGTTCTAGTTTAGTTCTAGTTCAGTTCTAGTTCAGTTCTAGTTCAGTTCTAGTTCAGTTCTAGTTCAGTTCTAGTTCAGTTCTAGTTCAGTTCTAGTTCAGTTCTAGTTCAGTTCTAGTTCAGTTCTAGTTCAGTTCTAGTTCAGTTCTAGTTCAGTTCTAGTTCAGTTCTAGTTCAGTTCTAGTTCAGTTCTAGTTCAGTTCTAGTTCAGTTCTAGTTCAGTTCTAGTTCAGTTCTAGTTCAGTTCTAGTTCAGTTCTAGTTCAGTTCTAGTTCAGTTCTAGTTCAGTTCTAGTTCAGTTCTAGTTCAGTTCTAGTTCAGTTCTAGTTCAGTTCTAGTTCAGTTCTAGTTCAGTTCTAGTTCAGTTCTAGTTCAGTTCTAGTTCAGTTCTAGTTCAGTTCTAGTTCAGTTCTAGTTCAGTTCTAGTTCAGTTCTAGTTCAGTTCTAGTTCAGTTCTAGTTCAGTTCTAGTTCAGTTCTAGTTCAGTTCTAGTTCAGTTCTAGTTCAGTTCTAGTTCAGTTCTAGTTCAGTTCTAGTTCAGTTCTAGTTCAGTTCTAGTTCAGTTCTAGTTCAGTTCTAGTTCAGTTCTAGTTCAGTTCTAGTTCAGTTCTAGTTCAGTTCTAGTTCAGTTCTAGTTCAGTTCTAGTTCAGTTCTAGTTCAGTTCTAGTTCAGTTCTAGTTCAGTTCTAGTTCAGTTCTAGTTCAGTTCTAGTTCAGTTCTAGTTCAGTTCTAGTTCAGTTCTAGTTCAGTTCTAGTTCAGTTCTAGTTCAGTTCTAGTTCAGTTCTAGTTCAGTTCTAGTTCAGTTCTAGTTCAGTTCTAGTTCAGTTCTAGTTCAGTTCTAGTTCAGTTCTAGTTCAGTTCTAGTTCAGTTCTAGTTCAGTTCTAGTTCAGTTCTAGTTCAGTTCTAGTTCAGTTCTAGTTCAGTTCTAGTTCAGTTCTAGTTCAGTTCTAGTTCAGTTCTAGTTCAGTTCTAGTTCAGTTCTAGTTCAGTTCTAGTTCAGTTCTAGTTCAGTTCTAGTTCAGTTCTAGTTCAGTTCTAGTTCAGTTCTAGTTCAGTTCTAGTTCAGTTCTAGTTCAGTTCTAGTTCAGTTCTAGTTCAGTTCTAGTTCAGTTCTAGTTCAGTTCTAGTTCAGTTCTAGTTCAGTTCTAGTTCAGTTCTAGTTCAGTTCTAGTTCAGTTCTAGTTCAGTTCTAGTTCAGTTCTAGTTCAGTTCTAGTTCAGTTCTAGTTCAGTTCTAGTTCAGTTCTAGTTCAGTTCTAGTTCAGTTCTAGTTCAGTTCTAGTTCAGTTCTAGTTCAGTTCTAGTTCAGTTCTAGTTCAGTTCTAGTTCAGTTCTAGTTCAGTTCTAGTTCAGTTCTAGTTCAGTTCTAGTTCAGTTCTAGTTCAGTTCTAGTTCAGTTCTAGTTCAGTTCTAGTTCAGTTCTAGTTCAGTTCTAGTTCAGTTCTAGTTCAGTTCTAGTTCAGTTCTAGTTCAGTTCTAGTTCAGTTCTAGTTCAGTTCTAGTTCAGTTCTAGTTCAGTTCTAGTTCAGTTCTAGTTCAGTTCTAGTTCAGTTCTAGTTCAGTTCTAGTTCAGTTCTAGTTCAGTTCTAGTTCAGTTCTAGTTCAGTTCTAGTTCAGTTCTAGTTCAGTTCTAGTTCAGTTCTAGTTCAGTTCTAGTTCAGTTCTAGTTCAGTTCTAGTTCAGTTCTAGTTCAGTTCTAGTTCAGTTCTAGTTCAGTTCTAGTTCAGTTCTAGTTCAGTTCTAGTTCAGTTCTAGTTCAGTTCTAGTTCAGTTCTAGTTCAGTTCTAGTTCAGTTCTAGTTCAGTTCTAGTTCAGTTCTAGTTCAGTTCTAGTTCAGTTCTAGTTCAGTTCTAGTTCTAGTTCAGTTCTAGTTCTAGTTCAGTTCTAGTTCAGTTCTAGTTCTAGTTCAGTTCTAGTTCTAGTTCAGTTCTAGTTCTAGTTCAGTTCTAGTTCAGTTCTAGTTCAGTTCTAGTTCAGTTCTAGTTCAGTTCTAGTTCAGTTCTAGTTCAGTTCTAGTTCAGTTCTAGTTCAGTTCTAGTTCAGTTCTAGTTCAGTTCTAGTTCAGTTCTAGTTCAGTTCTAGTTCAGTTCTAGTTCAGTTCTAGTTCAGTTCTAGTTCAGTTCTAGTTCAGTTCTAGTTCAGTTCTAGTTCAGTTCTAGTTCAGTTCTAGTTCAGTTCTAGTTCAGTTCTAGTTCAGTTCTAGTTCAGTTCTAGTTCAGTTCTAGTTCAGTTCTAGTTCAGTTCTAGTTCAGTTCTAGTTCAGTTCTAGTTCAGTTCTAGTTCAGTTCTAGTTCAGTTCTAGTTCAGTTCTAGTTCAGTTCTAGTTCAGTTCTAGTTCAGTTCTAGTTCAGTTCTAGTTCAGTTCTAGTTCAGTTCTAGTTCAGTTCTAGTTCAGTTCTAGTTCAGTTCTAGTTCAGTTCTAGTTCAGTTCTAGTTCAGTTCTAGTTCAGTTCTAGTTCAGTTCTAGTTCAGTTCTAGTTCAGTTCTAGTTCAGTTCTAGTTCAGTTCTAGTTCAGTTCTAGTTCAGTTCTAGTTCAGTTCTAGTTCAGTTCTAGTTCAGTTCTAGTTCAGTTCTAGTTCAGTTCTAGTTCAGCTCTAGTTCAGTTCTAGTTTAGTTCTAGTTCAGTTCTAGTTCAGTTCTAGTTCAGTTCTAGTTCAGTTCTAGTTCAGTTCTAGTTCAGTTCTAGTTCAGTTCTAGTTCAGTTCTAGTTCAGTTCTAGTTCAGTTCTAGTTCAGCTCTAGTTCAGTTCTAGTTCAGTTCTAGTTCAGTTCTAGTTCAGTTCTAGTTCAGTTCTAGTTCAGTTCTAGTTCAGTTCTAGTTCAGTTCTAGTTCAGTTCTAGTTCAGTTCTAGTTCAGTTCTAGTTCAGTTCTAGTTCAGTTCTACTTCAGTTCTACTTCAGTTCTAGTTCAGTTCTAGTTCAGTTCTAGTTCAGTTCTAGTTCAGTTCTAGTTCAGTTCTAGTTCAGTTCTAGTTCAGTTCTAGTTCAGTTCTAGTTCAGTTCTAGTTCAGTTCTAGTTCAGTTCTAGTTCAGTTCTAGTTCAGTTCTAGTTCAGTTCTAGTTCAGTTCTAGTTCAGTTCTAGTTCAGTTCTAGTTCAGTTCTAGTTCAGTTCTAGTTCAGTTCTAGTTCAGTTCTAGTTCAGTTCTAGTTCAGTTCTAGTTCAGTTCTAGTTCAGTTCTAGTTCAGTTCTAGTTCAGTTCTAGTTCAGTTCTAGTTCAGTTCTAGTTCAGTTCTAGTTCAGTTCTAGTTCAGTTCTAGTTCAGTTCTAGTTCAGTTCTAGTTCAGTTCTAGTTCAGTTCTAGTTCAGTTCTAGTTCAGTTCTAGTTCAGTTCTAGTTCAGTTCTAGTTCAGTTCTAGTTCAGTTCTAGTTCAGTTCTAGTTCAGTTCTAGTTCAGTTCTAGTTCAGTTCTAGTTCAGTTCTAGTTCAGTTCTAGTTCAGTTCTAGTTCAGTTCTAGTTCAGTTCTAGTTCAGTTCTAGTTCAGTTCTAGTTCAGTTCTAGTTCAGTTCTAGTTCAGTTCTAGTTCAGTTCTAGTTCAGTTCTAGTTCAGTTCTAGTTCAGTTCTAGTTCAGTTCTAGTTCAGTTCTAGTTCAGTTCTAGTTCAGTTCTAGTTCAGTTCTAGTTCAGTTCTAGTTCAGTTCTAGTTCAGTTCTAGTTCAGTTCTAGTTCAGTTCTAGTTCAGTTCTAGTTCAGTTCTAGTTCAGTTCTAGTTCAGTTCTAGTTCAGTTCTAGTTCAGTTCTAGTTCAGTTCTAGTTCAGTTCTAGTTCAGTTCTAGTTCAGTTCTAGTTCAGTTCTAGTTCAGTTCTAGTTCAGTTCTAGTTCAGTTCTAGTTCAGTTCTAGTTCAGTTCTAGTTCAGTTCTAGTTCAGTTCTAGTTCAGTTCTAGTTCAGTTCTAGTTCAGTTCTAGTTCAGTTCTAGTTCAGTTCTAGTTCAGTTCTAGTTCAGTTCTAGTTCAGTTCTAGTTCAGTTCTAGTTCAGTTCTAGTTCAGTTCTAGTTCAGTTCTAGTTCAGTTCTAGTTCAGTTCTAGTTCAGTTCTAGTTCAGTTCTAGTTCAGTTCTAGTTCAGTTCTAGTTCAGTTCTAGTTCAGTTCTAGTTCAGTTCTAGTTCAGTTCTAGTTCAGTTCTAGTTCAGTTCTAGTTCAGTTCTAGTTCAGTTCTAGTTCAGTTCTAGTTCAGTTCTAGTTCAGTTCTAGTTCAGTTCTAGTTCAGTTCTAGTTCAGTTCTAGTTCAGTTCTAGTTCAGTTCTAGTTCAGTTCTAGTTCAGTTCTAGTTCAGTTCTAGTTCAGTTCTAGTTCAGTTCTAGTTCAGTTCTAGTTCAGTTCTAGTTCAGTTCTAGTTCAGTTCTAGTTCAGTTCTAGTTCAGTTCTAGTTCAGTTCTAGTTCAGTTCTAGTTCAGTTCTAGTTCAGTTCTAGTTCAGTTCTAGTTCAGTTCTAGTTCAGTTCTAGTTCAGTTCTAGTTCAGTTCTAGTTCAGTTCTAGTTCAGTTCTAGTTCAGTTCTAGTTCAGTTCTAGTTCAGTTCTAGTTCAGTTCTAGTTCAGTTCTAGTTCAGTTCTAGTTCAGTTCTAGTTCAGTTCTAGTTCAGTTCTAGTTCAGTTCTAGTTCAGTTCTAGTTCAGTTCTAATTCAGTTCTAGTTCAGTTCTAGTTCAGTTCTAGTTCAGTTCTAGTTCAGTTCTAGTTCAGTTCTAGTTCAGTTCTAGTTCAATTCTAGTTCAGTTCTAGTTCAGTTCTAGTTCAGTTCTAGTTCAGTTCTAGTTCAGTTCTAGTTCAGTTCTAGTTCAGTTCTAGTTCAGTTCTAGTTCAGTTCTAGTTCAGTTCTAGTTCAGTTCTAGTTCAGTTCTAGTTCAGTTCTAGTTCAGTTCTAGTTCAGTTCTAGTTCAGTTCTAGTTCAGTTCTAGTTCAGTTCTAGTTCAGTTCTAGTTCAGTTCTAGTTCAGTTCTAGTTCAGTTCTAGTTCAGTTCTAGTTCAGTTCTAGTTCAGTTCTAGTTCAGTTCTAGTTCAGTTCTAGTTCAGTTCTAGTTCAGTTCTAGTTCAGTTCTAGTTCAGTTCTAGTTCAGTTCTAGTTCAGTTCTAGTTCAGTTCTAGTTCAGTTCTAGTTCAGTTCTAGTTCAGTTCTAGTTCAGTTCTAGTTCAGTTCTAGTTCAGTTCAGTTCTCGTTGCAAACGGTTGTGTGCATATCAGTGTCCAACAAAATAAGCTTAAAATATATCTAAAATCCAATATAAATCGAAATATTTAAATTAAAATTTTCCATAAAGCGCCCGGGAAACAATCATTAAAAACAATTTAAAATATCAATTAAAATAAGTGTTATATTGTTAAAAAAAAAAATAAATAAATAATTTTTTATTTCTACATCTTAACTAGAGCTTATTTTTCGTTTTTATATTAAAAAGTAAAACACAAAAAAAAAAAAACAAAAAATGAGTGAAATCGTTCTGTGTGGTACTTGTAAAAGAGCAATTACCGAAACAAACTTCGTCAAGTGTAATAGCTGTAACTCCAATTACCACTTTACACCATGCACGACACTTTCAGAGAGCACATATAAGAGCATGTACGGTGAGAGGAAAAACTCTTGGAAGTGTCAGGTTTGTAAGCCGCGATTGCGATTACCAAGTAACGTACCTCAATTAGATCTACCCGACGACAGTAGCAACAACAAACAACGCAGAAGTGAGGATGAAGAAGATGTTGAGAATGAAAAATCGAAAAAATTCAAGGAGGGAATGTCACTGACCTCTCTCAATTCTAAAATTTGCTCTTTTCAGTCAGATATGATGGAGCTGAAGTCCGACTTTAAAGAAGTAAAACAAACAATGCAGCAGCTTGCTACTAGGGATGACATTGAAAACACTCTAGCAAAAATATCCAGCACTCTCAATACACTTGTAGCACAAGTTAAAGAACTTGGAGAAAAAGATAAACAACGAGAGACTCAAATTAACACCATGGAAAATCGCATAAATAAACTAGAGCAACAGATGATCAGAAATAATATAGAAATAAAAAATGTCACTAATAAAGAAATCTCAGCTCACGATGTTATTAAAACGATTGGTAATTCTCTTAATGTTGCTATTGATGAAAGAGACATTAATAAAGCATATCGCTTAAAAAAACAAAACGATAAAATAATTATAGAATTCTCCTCAATAGATAAAAAAAACAGAATTGATGTCCAAAGTCCAAAAACATAGAATAGACTCAAAAATTATCAACAAAAATGAAGATGAAAACAAAGTACAATTCGTATACATCAATGATGAATTAACTCCTAGCAATCGTCACCTTTTATGGTTAACCAAAATAAAGGCAAGGGAAGCCCAATGGAAATTTGTTTGGATCCGCAATGGAAATATTTTTGCTCGAAAGAATGAAAACTCTCCCCTCTTTATTATAAACAATAATGCAGATATTGAAAATATAACTGTTACAATTTAAAATTTAAATCAAATTTTGTATTCTTTTCAAATAAAAAATAAAAAATTAAAATGAACAACCAAAAATCACAAACAATTAATTATATAAATCAAATAAACTCAAATCATTTAAGTTATCCCACTTCATTAATATATATGAACATTCGCTCCTTGAGAAAAAATTTCAACACATTTCTTACAAGTATTAACACCATACTTAAACAAATAAAAATAATAATTCTAGTAGAGACCAATATTTTTGATTATGAAAATGAATTATACAAAATAAGAGGGTTTAACTCAGTATTCCTGAACAGAGAAGGCAGAGGCGGAGGTATAGTTGTTTATATTACAGAGAGTATAATGTATACAAATATATCTCTGAGCACAAATTCATTTGAAGTTATACAGCTAGATATAAACATAAATAATAAGATTTTCTCGCTCCTCTCAATCTACCGTCCTCCTAGTGCAAGTGTTTCACTGTTTATTAACGAACTTGATGTAACCATAAATAAAATAAGAAAAAAACAAGATGTAATAATAGTCGGAGACATCAATATTGATATTTTAAGAGAAAACGCTACAACAACAACATATCTAAACATGATTAATAGTAATGGGCTTCAATGCATGATCAATGAGAGCACGAGAGAAGATATAGAGAAGAACACAAGTACTTGTATAGATCATGTGTTATTAAAAACAAATACAACAAAAACCTTTGGATATGCTGCAATAATCACAACCAATATCTCTGACCACTATATGCTATTTTGCTGCATTATTGAAGAGACTCATCAGGAAAGGGAAATTATTAAATCTCAGGGCCTTCATCTAAGTAATTACAAAGTCAACAAACAATTACAGGAAACTAACTGGAATGAATTAATAAACGAAACTCAAGATACAAACAACCTTTACAACAAAATACATGAAATTTTTAACCACATATATAATAACTCTAAAATAAAAACAAAAACAAGTAAAAAAAGGTCTTTAAATCCATGGATTAGCGAAGAAATAATAAAATATTGTGATGTTAGGGATAAACTTTACAAAAAATGGAGAAATAACCGAAATAATAAAACATATGAAAGTGAATTTAAAAAATTTCGAAATTTTGTAACAAAGAAAATAAACTATGTGAAAAATAACTATTATAGAAATAAATTTATCGAAAATAGAAGCGATATACGGCAAACGTGGCAAACAATTAATGAAATTTTGGGCAAAAACACATCAAATATTGATAGCCTCATATTGAAAAACTTTAAAAATGAAAACATATGTGATATCGTTAATAAATTTGCGTGCAACTTTAACGAAAACGTACAAAATTAATACACAACTGTAACATTAAAACTATTAGCATAAATTATAGTACTGTACAAAACACGATATACGTAGACCAAACGAACGAGGAAGAAATATACCTTATACTAAAAACATTAAATATAAGAAAAGGCGCAGGAGCAGATCAGATTCGTCCAAAAGATTTGAAAACAAACGCCAGCCTTTTAACTCCAATAATTACCAAACTAATAAATTCAAGCTTGGAAAACTCTTTTGTACCAGATATGCTTAAAGTATCAACAGTTAGACCAATCTATAAGACCGGGAATCAGACGGATGTAAACAACTATAGACCCATCGCCATTTTGTCAATAATAGATAAAGTTTTAGAAGAGGTTATTGTAAGGAGACTAACACGTTATCTTCAAAAATACAAAATTATAGATGAAAGTCAATATGGGTTCCAGAAAGGGAAGAATATAAACAAACTATTAGGAAACTTTTCATCATACATAAACGAACACTTAAGTAATAACTCCCACGTATTGACCCTTTTCATCGACTTCAGTAAGGCATTCGACACTTTGTCACATTCGAAGATTCTTCAAACACTTGAAAACATTGGTATAAGAGGAAGCTTGCTTATTTGGTTTAGAAGCTATCTGAACTGTAGATCCTACTGTGTAAAAATATCCAACGCAACTAGTGATAAAATTACCTATGATTGCGGAGTACCTCAAGGATCAAAACTCGGCCCTATCCTTTACATCATCTACGCAAATGAACTAATAAGATGTCTAAAAGAAAGCAAAATCTTTGCATACGCAGATGATACGGCTATAGTTGTAGCAGATAAGAATGTAGCTAACGCAACAAATATAATGCAAAAGCAACTAGATACTGCAGTAAGATGGTGCCACGATAATGGACTTGTAATAAATGCAAACAAAACAAAAGTTATGCATATTAAACCACCACACATAACCAATTCAATTATTAAACTTGTATATCATGATACCCAATGCCTACACAACAACAACAAAAATATCGCCGTCCTAAACGATACCTGTACAACTTTAATTGAAAAAGTAGAAATATACAAATATCTTGGAGTACACATCGATAGTAAATTTAAATGGAAATTTCATATCGAAAATCTTCAAAAAAAATTAAGGAAATCTGAGTACATGCTTTTTCATCTTAGTAACTGTGCCACTTATAGTGTACTACGCCAAGCATACTTCTCTTTAGTCGAGTCCTACCTTCGCCATGGAATTACGGCATGGGGAAGTGTAAAATACAAAAGTACACTTGAAAAAACACAAAACCGAATACTGAAAATACTGTGGAGAAATCTGCAATATCCTTCACAACACAGCACACCACAAATACATTATTCCGATAACCAACAAAACAATATGGATGATAACATCCCAAACTATACTAATCAAAACGTTATTATCACCGATACAGACAACAACGCAAACACTCTTGCAAAAAATCTGAACGTCCTAAGCGTCAAAAACCTATTTAAATCCACCATATGCAAAGAATTTTACGATGATAAGCGGTTTCTACACCAAATCAACCACGAGTACCATACTAGAAGACGTGCCCAAGGACGATTTAAGGTAGAACGGTTCTCAAATGAATACGGAAGAAGCAGCCTTCCAGTGGCACTGCCTACAATCTTCAACAAATTGCCAGTTCATATAGTTAACATACAAAATAATCATATAAGAAATAAACTTATAAAAAACTATTTAATCAGTTTGCAATGAAAATATTGGAATCTATAAACATACTTTTAAAAAAAGAACTAATTTACATGTACATACATATATATATCTTTTTTTTACCAAAAAATTATATATTTATTAAACAAAAACATAGAAAAAATTTATTAAATTTAATCACAATTTAATCATAATACGAATATTAATTATGTATCTATCCTGCAGACAAGCATATAGCTTTGCGGGCTAATATTAAGAACATTTGTATCACAAAACTTTATTTTCAATAAAAATTTTCTAAAAAAAAAAAAAAAAAAAAGTTCTAGTTCAGTTCTAGTTCAGTTCTAGTTCAGTTCTAGTTCATTTCTAGTTCATTTCTAGTTCAGTTCTAGTTCAGTTCTAGTTCAGTTCTAGTTCAGTTCTAGTTCAGTTCTAGTTCAGTTCTAGTTCAGTTCTAGTTCAGTTCTAGTTCAGTTCTAGTTCAGTTCTAGTTCAGTTCTAGTTCAGTTCTAGTTCAGTTCTAGTTCAGTTCTAGTTCAGTTCTAGTTCAGTTCTAGTTCAGTTCTAGTTCAGTTCTAGTTCAGTTCTAGTTCAGTTCTAGTTCAGTTCTAGTTCAGTTCTAGTTCAGTTCTAGTTCAGTTCTAGTTCAGTTCTAGTTCAGTTCTAGTTCAGTTCTAGTTCAGTTCTAGTTCAGTTCTAGTTCAGTTCTAGTTCAGTTCTAGTTCAGTTCTAGTTCAGTTCTAGTTCAGTTCTAGTTCAGTTCTAGTTCAGTTCTAGTTCAGTTCTAGTTCAGTTCTAGTTCAGTTCTAGTTCAGTTGTAGTTCAGTTCTAGTTCAGTTCTAGTTCAGTTCTAGTTCAGTTCTAGTTCAGTTCTAGTTCAGTTCTAGTTCAGTTCTAGTTCAGTTCTAGTTCAGTTCTAGTTCAGTTCTAGTTCAGTTCTAGTTCAGTTCTAGTTCAGTTCTAGTTCAGTTCTAGTTCAGTTCTAGTTCAGTTCTAGTTCAGTTCTAGTTCAGTTCTAGTTCAGTTCTAGTTCAGTTCTAGTTCAGTTCTAGTTCAGTTCTAGTTCAGTTCTAGTTCAGTTCTAGTTCAGTTCTAGTTCAGTTCTAGTTCAGTTCTAGTTCAGTTCTAGTTCAGTTCTAGTTCAGTTCTAGTTCAGTTCTAGTTCAGTTCTAGTTCAGTTCTAGTTCAGTTCTAGTTCAGTTCTAGTTCAGTTCTAGTTCAGTTCTAGTTCAGTTCTAGTTCAGTTCTAGTTCAATTCTAGTTCAGTTCTAGTTCAGTTCTAGTTCAGTTCTAGTTCAGTTCTAGTTCAGTTCTAGTTCAGTTCTAGTTCAGTTCTAGTTCAGTTCTAGTTCAGTTCTAGTTCAGTTCTAGTTCAGTTCTAGTTCAGTTCTAGTTCAGTTCTAGTTCAGTTCTAGTTCAGTTCTAGTTCAGTTCTAGTTCAGTTCTAGTTCAGTTCTAGTTCAGTTCTAGTTCAGTTCTAGTTCAGTTCTAGTTCAGTTCTAGTTCAGTTCTAGTTCAGTTCTAGTTCAGTTCTAGTTCAGTTCTAGTTCAGTTCTAGTTCAGTTCTAGTTCAGTTCTAGTTCAGTTCTAGTTCAGTTCTAGTTCAGTTCTAGTTCAGTTCTAGTTCAGTTCTAGTTCAGTTCTAGTTCAGTTCTAGTTCAGTTCTAGTTCAGTTCTAGTTCAGTTCTAGTTCAGTTCTAGTTCAGTTCTAGTTCAGTTCTAGTTCAGTTCTAGTTCAGTTCTAGTTCAGTTCTAGTTCAGTTCTAGTTCAGTTCTAGTTCAGTTCTAATTCAGTTCTAGTTCAGTTCTAGTTCAGTTCTAGTTCAGTTCTAGTTCAGTTCTAGTTCAGTTCTAGTTCAGTTCTAGTTCAATTCTAGTTCAGTTCTAGTTCAGTTCTAGTTCAGTTCTAGTTCAGTTCTAGTTCAGTTCTAGTTCAGTTCTAGTTCAGTTCTAGTTCAGTTCTAGTTCAGTTCTAGTTCAGTTCTAGTTCAGTTCTAGTTCAGTTCTAGTTCAGTTCTAGTTCAGTTCTAGTTCAGTTCTAGTTCAGTTCTAGTTCAGTTCTAGTTCAGTTCTAGTTCAGTTCTAGTTCAGTTCTAGTTCAGTTCTAGTTCAGTTCTAGTTCAGTTCTAGTTCAGTTCTAGTTCAGTTCTAGTTCAGTTCTAGTTCAGTTCTAGTTCAGTTCTAGTTCAGTTCTAGTTCAGTTCTAGTTCAGTTCTAGTTCAGTTCTAGTTCAGTTCTAGTTCAGTTCTAGTTCAGTTCTAGTTCAGTTCTAGTTCAGTTCTAGTTCAGTTCTAGTTCAGTTCTAGTTCAGTTCTAGTTCAGTTCTAGTTCAGTTCTAGTTCAGTTCTAGTTCAGTTCTAGTTCAGTTCTAGTTCAGTTCTAGTTCAGTTCTAGTTCAGTTCAGTTCTCGTTGCAAACGGTTGTGTGCATATCAGTGTCCAACAAAATAAGCTTAAAATATATCTAAAATCCAATATAAATCGAAATATTTAAATTAAAATTTTCCATAAAGCGCCCGGGAAACAATCATTAAAAACAATTTAAAATATCAATTAAAATAAGTGTTATATTGTTAAAAAAAAAAATAAATAAATAATTTTTTATTTCTACATCTTAACTAGAGCTTATTTTTCGTTTTTATATTAAAAAGTAAAACACAAAAAAAAAAAACAAAAAATGAGTGAAATCGTTCTGTGTGGTACTTGTAAAAGAGCAATTACCGAAACAAACTTCGTCAAGTGTAATAGCTGTAACTCCAATTACCACTTTACACCATGCACGACACTTTCAGAGAGCACATATAAGAGCATGTACGGTGAGAGGAAAAACTCTTGGAAGTGTCAGGTTTGTAAGCCGCGATTGCGATTACCAAGTAACGTACCTCAATTAGATCTACCCGACGACAGTAGCAACAACAAACAACGCAGAAGTGAGGATGAAGAAGATGTTGAGAATGAAAAATCGAAAAAATTCAAGGAGGGAATGTCACTGACCTCTCTCAATTCTAAAATTTGCTCTTTTCAGTCAGATATGATGGAGCTGAAGTCCGACTTTAAAGAAGTAAAACAAACAATGCAGCAGCTTGCTACTAGGGATGACATTGAAAACACTCTAGCAAAAATATCCAGCACTCTCAATACACTTGTAGCACAAGTTAAAGAACTTGGAGAAAAAGATAAACAACGAGAGACTCAAATTAACACCATGGAAAATCGCATAAATAAACTAGAGCAACAGATGATCAGAAATAATATAGAAATAAAAAATGTCACTAATAAAGAAATCTCAGCTCACGATGTTATTAAAACGATTGGTAATTCTCTTAATGTTGCTATTGATGAAAGAGACATTAATAAAGCATATCGCTTAAAAAAACAAAACGATAAAATAATTATAGAATTCTCCTCAATAGATAAAAAAACAGAATTGATGTCCAAAGTCCAAAAACATAGAATAGACTCAAAAATTATCAACAAAAATGAAGATGAAAACAAAGTACAATTCGTATACATCAATGATGAATTAACTCCTAGCAATCGTCACCTTTTATGGTTAACCAAAATAAAGGCAAGGGAAGCCCAATGGAAATTTGTTTGGATCCGCAATGGAAATATTTTTGCTCGAAAGAATGAAAACTCTCCCCTCTTTATTATAAACAATAATGCAGATATTGAAAATATAACTGTTACAATTTAAAATTTAAATCAAATTTTGTATTCTTTTCAAATAAAAAATAAAAAATTAAAATGAACAACCAAAAATCACAAACAATTAATTATATAAATCAAATAAACTCAAATCATTTAAGTTATCCCACTTCATTAATATATATGAACATTCGCTCCTTGAGAAAAAATTTCAACACATTTCTTACAAGTATTAACACCATACTTAAACAAATAAAAATAATAATTCTAGTAGAGACCAATATTTTTGATTATGAAAATGAATTATACAAAATAAGAGGGTTTAACTCAGTATTCCTGAACAGAGAAGGCAGAGGCGGAGGTATAGTTGTTTATATTACAGAGAGTATAATGTATACAAATATATCTCTGAGCACAAATTCATTTGAAGTTATACAGCTAGATATAAACATAAATAATAAGATTTTCTCGCTCCTCTCAATCTACCGTCCTCCTAGTGCAAGTGTTTCACTGTTTATTAACGAACTTGATGTAACCATAAATAAAATAAGAAAAAAACAAGATGTAATAATAGTCGGAGACATCAATATTGATATTTTAAGAGAAAACGCTACAACAACAACATATCTAAACATGATTAATAGTAATGGGCTTCAATGCATGATCAATGAGAGCACGAGAGAAGATATAGAGAAGAACACAAGTACTTGTATAGATCATGTGTTATTAAAAACAAATACAACAAAAACCTTTGGATATGCTGCAATAATCACAACCAATATCTCTGACCACTATATGCTATTTTGCTGCATTATTGAAGAGACTCATCAGGAAAGGGAAATTATTAAATCTCAGGGCCTTCATCTAAGTAATTACAAAGTCAACAAACAATTACAGGAAACTAACTGGAATGAATTAATAAACGAAACTCAAGATACAAACAACCTTTACAACAAAATACATGAAATTTTTAACCACATATATAATAACTCTAAAATAAAAACAAAAACAAGTAAAAAAAGGTCTTTAAATCCATGGATTAGCGAAGAAATAATAAAATATTGTGATGTTAGGGATAAACTTTACAAAAAATGGAGAAATAACCGAAATAATAAAACATATGAAAGTGAATTTAAAAAATTTCGAAATTTTGTAACAAAGAAAATAAACTATGTGAAAAATAACTATTATAGAAATAAATTTATCGAAAATAGAAGCGATATACGGCAAACGTGGCAAACAATTAATGAAATTTTGGGCAAAAACACATCAAATATTGATAGCCTCATATTGAAAAACTTTAAAAATGAAAACATATGTGATATCGTTAATAAATTTGCGTGCAACTTTAACGAAAACGTTACAAAATTAATACACAACTGTAACATTAAAACTATTAGCATAAATTATAGTACTGTACAAAACACGATATACGTAGACCAAACGAACGAGGAAGAAATATACCTTATACTAAAAACATTAAATATAAGAAAAGGCGCAGGAGCAGATCAGATTCGTCCAAAAGATTTGAAAACAAACGCCAGCCTTTTAACTCCAATAATTACCAAACTAATAAATTCAAGCTTGGAAAACTCTTTTGTACCAGATATGCTTAAAGTATCAACAGTTAGACCAATCTATAAGACCGGGAATCAGACGGATGTAAACAACTATAGACCCATCGCCATTTTGTCAATAATAGATAAAGTTTTAGAAGAGGTTATTGTAAGGAGACTAACACGTTATCTTCAAAAATACAAAATTATAGATGAAAGTCAATATGGGTTCCAGAAAGGGAAGAATATAAACAAACTATTAGGAAACTTTTCATCATACATAAACGAACACTTAAGTAATAACTCCCACGTATTGACCCTTTTCATCGACTTCAGTAAGGCATTCGACACTTTGTCACATTCGAAGATTCTTCAAACACTTGAAAACATTGGTATAAGAGGAAGCTTGCTTATTTGGTTTAGAAGCTATCTGAACTGTAGATCCTACTGTGTAAAAATATCCAACGCAACTAGTGATAAAATTACCTATGATTGCGGAGTACCTCAAGGATCAAAACTCGGCCCTATCCTTTACATCATCTACGCAAATGAACTAATAAGATGTCTAAAAGAAAGCAAAATCTTTGCATACGCAGATGATACGGCTATAGTTGTAGCAGATAAGAATGTAGCTAACGCAACAAATATAATGCAAAAGCAACTAGATACTGCAGTAAGATGGTGCCACGATAATGGACTTGTAATAAATGCAAACAAAACAAAAGTTATGCATATTAAACCACCACACATAACCAATTCAATTATTAAACTTGTATATCATGATACCCAATGCCTACACAACAACAACAAAAATATCGCCGTCCTAAACGATACCTGTACAACTTTAATTGAAAAAGTAGAAATATACAAATATCTTGGAGTACACATCGATAGTAAATTTAAATGGAAATTTCATATCGAAAATCTTCAAAAAAAATTAAGGAAATCTGAGTACATGCTTTTTCATCTTAGTAACTGTGCCACTTATAGTGTACTACGCCAAGCATACTTCTCTTTAGTCGAGTCCTACCTTCGCCATGGAATTACGGCATGGGGAAGTGTAAAATACAAAAGTACACTTGAAAAAACACAAAACCGAATACTGAAAATACTGTGGAGAAATCTGCAATATCCTTCACAACACAGCACACCACAAATACATTATTCCGATAACCAACAAAACAATATGGATGATAACATCCCAAACTATACTAATCAAAACGTTATTATCACCGATACAGACAACAACGCAAACACTCTTGCAAAAAATCTGAACGTCCTAAGCGTCAAAAACCTATTTAAATCCACCATATGCAAAGAATTTTACGATGATAAGCGGTTTCTACACCAAATCAACCACGAGTACCATACTAGAAGACGTGCCCAAGGACGATTTAAGGTAGAACGGTTCTCAAATGAATACGGAAGAAGCAGCCTTCCAGTGGCACTGCCTACAATCTTCAACAAATTGCCAGTTCATATAGTTAACATACAAAATAATCATATAAGAAATAAACTTATAAAAAACTATTTAATCAGTTTGCAATGAAAATATTGGAATCTATAAACATACTTTTAAAAAAAGAACTAATTTACATGTACATACATATATATATCTTTTTTTTACCAAAAAATTATATATTTATTAAACAAAAACATAGAAAAAATTTATTAAATTTAATCACAATTTAATCATAATACGAATATTAATTATGTATCTATCCTGCAGACAAGCATATAGCTTTGCGGGCTAATATTAAGAACATTTGTATCACAAAACTTTATTTTCAATAAAAATTTTCTAAAAAAAAAAAAAAAAAAAAAAACGTTCTAGTTCAGTTCTAGTTCAGTTCTAGTTCAGTTCTAGTTCATTTCTAGTTCATTTCTAGTTCAGTTCTAGTTCAGTTCTAGTTCAGTTCTAGTTCAGTTCTAGTTCAGTTCTAGTTCAGTTCTAGTTCAGTTCTAGTTCAGTTCTAGTTCAGTTCTAGTTCAGTTCTAGTTCAGTTCTAGTTCAGTTCTAGTTCAGTTCTAGTTCAGTTCTAGTTCAGTTCTAGTTCAGTTCTAGTTCAGTTCTAGTTCAGTTCTAGTTCAGTTCTAGTTCAGTTCTAGTTCAGTTCTAGTTCAGTTCTAGTTCAGTTCTAGTTCAGTTCTAGTTCAGTTCTAGTTCAGTTCTAGTTCAGTTCTAGTTCAGTTCTAGTTCAGTTCTAGTTCAGTTCTAGTTCAGTTCTAGTTCAGTTGTAGTTCAGTTCTAGTTCAGTTCTAGTTCAGTTCTAGTTCAGTTCTAGTTCAGTTCTAGTTCAGTTCTAGTTCAGTTCTAGTTCAGTTCTAGTTCAGTTCTAGTTCAGTTCTAGTTCAGTTCTAGTTCAGTTCTAGTTCAGTTCTAGTTCAGTTCTAGTTCAGTTCTAGTTCAGTTCTAGTTCAGTTCTAGTTCAGTTCTAGTTCAGTTCTAGTTCAGTTCTAGTTCAGTTCTAGTTCAGTTCTAGTTCAGTTCTAGTTCAGTTCTAGTTCAGTTCTAGTTCAGTTCTAGTTCAGTTCTAGTTCAGTTCTAGTTCAGTTCTAGTTCAGTTCTAGTTCAGTTCTAGTTCAGTTCTAGTTCAGTTCTAGTTCAGTTCTAGTTCAGTTCTAGTTCAGTTCTAGTTCAGTTCTAGTTCAGTTCTAGTTCAGTTCTAGTTCAGTTCTAGTTCAGTTCTAGTTCAGTTCTAGTTCAGTTCTAGTTCAGTTCTAGTTCAGTTCTAGTTCAGTTCTAGTTCAGTTCTAGTTCAGTTCTAGTTCAGTTCTAGTTCAGATCTAGTTCAGTTCTAGTTCAGTTCTAGTTCAGTTCTAGTTCAGTTCTAGTTCAGTTCTAGTTCAGTTCTAGTTCAGTTCTAGTTCAGTTCTAGTTCAGTTCTAGTTCAGTTCTAGTTCAGTTCTAGTTCAGTTCTAGTTCAGTTCTAGTTCAGTTCTAGTTCAGTTCTAGTTCAGTTCTAGTTCAGTTCTAGTTCAGTTCTAGTTCAGTTCTAGTTCAGTTCTAGTTCAGTTCTAGTTCAATTCTAGTTCAGTTCTAGTTCAGTTCTAGTTCAGTTCTAGTTCAGTTCTAGTTTAGTTCTAGTTCAGTTCTAGTTCAGTTCTAGTTCAGTTCTAGTTCAGTTCTAGTTCAGTTCTAGTTTAGTTCTAGTTCAGTTCTAGTTCAGTTCTAGTTCAGTTCTAGTTCAGTTCTAGTTCAGTTCTAGTTCAGTTCTAGTTCAGTTCTAGTTCAGTTCTAGTTCAGTTCTAGTTCAGTTCTAGTTCAGTTCTAGTTCAGTTCTAGTTCAGTTCTAGTTCAGTTCTAGTTCAGTTCTAGTTCAGTTCTAGTTCAGTTCTAGTTCAGTTCTAGTTCAGTTCTAGTTCAGTTCTAGTTCAGTTCTAGTTCAGTTCTAGTTCAGTTCTAGTTCAGTTCTAGTTCAGTTCTAGTTCAGTTCTAGTTCAGTTCTAGTTCAGTTCTAGTTCAGTTCTAGTTCAGTTCTAGTTCAGTTCTAGTTCAGTTCTAGTTCAGTTCTAGTTCAGTTCTAGTTCAGTTCTAGTTCAGTTCTAGTTCAGTTCTAGTTCAGTTCTAGTTCAGTTCTAGTTCAGTTCTAGTTCAGTTCTAGTTCAGTTCTAGTTCAGTTCTAGTTCAGTTCTAGTTCAGTTCTAGTTCAGTTCTAGTTCAGTTCTAGTTCAGTTCTAGTTCAGTTCTAGTTCAGTTCTAGTTCAGTTCTAGTTCAGTTCTAGTTCAGTTCTAGTTCAGTTCTAGTTCAGTTCTAGTTCAGTTCTAGTTCAGTTCTAGTTCAGTTCTAGTTCAGTTCTAGTTCAGTTCTAGTTCAGTTCTAGTTCAGTTCTAGTTCAGTTCTAGTTCAGTTCTAGTTCAGTTCTAGTTCAGTTCTAGTTCAGTTCTAGTTCAGTTCTAGTTCAGTTCTAGTTCAGTTCTAGTTCAGTTCTAGTTCAGTTCTAGTTCAGTTCTAGTTCAGTTCTAGTTCAGTTCTAGTTCAGTTCTAGTTCAGTTCTAGTTCAGTTCTAGTTCAGTTCTAGTTCAGTTCTAGTTCAGTTCTAGTTCAGTTCTAGTTCAGTTCTAGTTCAGTTCTAGTTCAGTTCTAGTTCAGTTCTAGTTCAGTTCTAGTTCAGTTCTAGTTCAGTTCTAGTTCAGTTCTAGTTCAGTTCTAGTTCAGTTCTAGTTCAGTTCTAGTTCAGTTCTAGTTCAGTTCTAGTTCAGTTCTAGTTCAGTTCTAGTTCAGTTCTAGTTCAGTTCTAGTTCAGTTCTAGTTCAGTTCTAGTTCAGTTCTAGTTCAGTTCTAGTTCAGTTCTAGTTCAGTTCTAGTTCAGTTCTAGTTCAGTTCTAGTTCAGTTCTAGTTCAGTTCTAGTTCAGTTCTAGTTCAGTTCTAGTTCAGTTCTAGTTCAGTTCTAGTTCAGTTCTAGTTCAGTTCTAGTTCAGTTCTAGTTCAGTTCTAGTTCAGTTCTAGTTCAGTTCTAGTTCAGTTCTAGTTCAGTTCTAGTTCAGTTCTAGTTCAGTTCTAGTTCAGTTCTAGTTCAGTTCTAGTTCAGTTCTAGTTCAGTTCTAGTTCAGTTCTAGTTCAGTTCTAGTTCAGTTCTAGTTCAGTTCTAGTTCAGTTCTAGTTCAGTTCTAGTTCAGTTCTAGTTCAGTTCTAGTTCAGTTCTAGTTCAGATCTAGTTCAGTTCTAGTTCAGTTCTAGTTCAGATCTAGTTCAGTTCTAGTTCAGTTCTAGTTCAGTTCTAGTTCAGTTCTAGTTCAGTTCTAGTTCAGTTCTAGTTCAGTTCTAGTTCAGTTCTAGTTCAGTTCTAGTTCAGTTCTAGTTCAGTTCTAGTTCAGTTCTAGTTCAGTTCTAGTTCAGTTCTAGTTCAGTTCTAGTTCAGTTCTAGTTCAGTTCTAGTTCAGTTCTAGTTCAGATCTAGTTCAGTTCTAGTTCAGTTCTAGTTCAGTTCTAGTTCAGTTCATCATATTGTTCAATTCTACAACAATTCTACAAAATACTCAAAACCGTATCTTAAAAATTTTATTAAAAAACTACCTGAAATCAAAAGCTTCACATAACGAAAATTCAAACAACACATACATCAGCGCTATAAACAACAACTCAAGAAATAATGGCAACATTACCATAACTACTACAAACAACAATTATACAACGAACAACTACGCAATCGTCAACACTCAGTCCAACAGTAACAACATTGCAATTAACACCAACACAGCAGTTAACAACTCAGTAAACAGAAACAATAATACTACTAACACAACAAACCGCAATTGTGGTAACATCAATGAAAGTGAGTTTCACATATCCACAGATGAAATCTTTAGCAGCAATAACAACATTAATTATAACAATACAACATCCAACACTAGTAACAACACAACACCAATTTCTTACATCAATAACAACAACATCGACAGAAACACCAAAAAAAGAAAATCTTCAGTAATAGTCAACATAGCCACAGAACTCCAAATTCTTAATATAGATAGCATATATAAAACTACGCTTATTTCGAACTTTGAGCACGAAGATATATATCTGGAGAAAATAAATCATCAATATAATACCAGGCTACGCAATGAAGGAAGATATAAATCTGATAAGTACAAAAATATTTATGGCAAATCCAAATTAGATGTTCAATTACCAAAAATTTTAAACCAAATCCCTATAAACATATTTAATATTATCAGTAATTATAAAAAGAAAAAAGAAATCAAAAAATTTTATATAAGTTCACAATGAAAAATACCAAATTTATTAAATTAATGTTATAACTTAAATTTAATGTTAATCCAATTCTAATTATACATTGTTACTTTTCTGATCTACAGACAAGCCAGTGAATGGCTTCGTGGATCTTAAGTTTCAACATAATTGTAATTGTATATGTATATTAAAACATCTTTTCAATAAAGAATATTAATTAATTTGAAAAAAAAAAAAAAAAAAAGTTCTAGTTCAGTTCTAGTTCAGTTCTAGTTCAGTTCTAGTTCAGTTCTAGTTCAGTTCTAGTTCAGTTCTAGTTCAGTTCTAGTTCAGTTCTAGTTCAGTTCTAGTTCAGTTCTAGTTCAGTTCTAGTTCAGTTCTAGTTCAGTTCTAGTTCAGTTCTAGTTCAGTTCTAGTTCAGTTCTAGTTCAGTTCTAGTTCAGTTCTAGTTCAGTTCTAGTTCAGTTCTAGTTCAGTTCTAGTTCAGTTCTAGTTCAGTTCTAGTTCAGTTCTAGTTCAGTTCTAGTTCAGTTCTAGTTCAGTTCTAGTTCAGTTCTAGTTCAGTTCTAGTTCAGTTCTAGTTCAGTTCTAGTTCAGTTCTAGTTCAGTTCCAGTTCAGTTCTAGTTCAGTTCTAGTTCAGTTCTAGTTCAGTTCTAGTTCAGTTCTAGTTCATATAATTAAAGAAAAAAAAAAGTGCTATATTTTGCTTATTTAATAATATTGAAAACCCAAAGTGCATTGTTAATTTTTATATAAAAAATAAAACAAAACATATTTAAACTTTTCAATATCAAAAAATAAAAAAAAAAACACCAACAAAATGAATAAGGTTTTGTGTAACAAGTGTAACAACGAAATTACAACAACAACTTATGTTAAGTGTTTTAACTGCAGTTCCAATTATCATTTCTCTCCATGCTGCTCTTTATCAGAATTCACCTATGCAAACATGTACGGCGAGAGAAAATCAAATTGGAAATGTGCTGCATGTAAAGCACGAAGCAAATCCCCTATCACCCCCGCTACCGTTCCTGAACAGCAGAAAAAACTGAGAAGTAGTGACGATGAGAACCCCGATGACCAAAACAGAACAAAAATGTTTAAAGATTCCTTGTCTCTCGATTCAATGAAGTCTACGTTATGCTCTGTTCAATCTGATGTCAACGAACTTAAAACTAATATGAAGGAGATGAATACCAAATTTGAACAAGTGTTAATTAGCATAAATACATCACACCTACAAATCAAGGAAGAAATCCAATCTGCATTGTCCACAATAACAACCAACATATCAAAACTTGTCGATCAAGTAAACGATCTCAATGCTAGAGACAAAGTAAGAGAGGAACAAATAAAAACAATGGATTCTAGGGTACAAAAACTAGAGCAGAAAATAATAGAAAGAAACATTGAAATAAAAAATGTAAACAATCCAGACCTTTCTCCATACGATGTTGTTAAATCAATTGCTTTTTCACTAAATGTCGAAATAAAGGAAACAGACATAAGTAATGCTTATAGAATAAAAAAACAAAGTGACAAAATTATTGTCGAGTTCTCTTCACTCAATAAAAAAAGAGAACTCATGAGCAAAATTACTCGTCATAGAGTGGACGCTCAACTTGTAAATAACGATGAAAGCAACATCAAATATTTGTATATTAATGACGAATTAACTTTTCATTATCGGCAGTTGTTATGGATTGCCAAAACAAAAGCAAAAGAGGCCAATTGGAAATTTGTTTGGGTCAGAGATGGAAAATTATTCGCACGTAAAAATGAAAACTCTCCATTAATTTTCATAAATAATTCTGCAGACATTGAATTGATTGTCAGTACAAATTAATTAAAATACTATTTTTATATTTACAATAAAAAAAAATAAAACATAAAAAAAAACATTCTTTTAAATATTTTTCAAAAACTATAGAAAATAAAAATAAAAATGAATCAAAATATTAATAATTTCAAAGACATTAATGAAACATACTTAAGTTATCCCATATCTTTCGTTTTTCTGAATATTCGTTCGCTTAGGCTCAACTTTTCTGCATTTCTTTTAAGCATAAATAAAATAATAAACAATCTTAAGTTAATAATTCTTGTTGAAACAAATATAAATGATAGTGAAACAGTACTATATAATATCAATGGGTTCAACTCGGTATTTTTCAACAGACAGGGTAGGGGAGGTGGAATAGCCGTCTACGTAAGAGAAAATATTAACTACACAGAAAATACAATAATTACTTCTTCATTTGAGCTCTTACAACTAGATATTAAAATAAACGAAAAAACTTTTTGCCTCCTTGCCATTTATCGGCCCCCAATCTGAATGTTCCGTCTTTCATCAACGAACTTGAAAACATTGTAAATAAAATAAACAAAAAGAAAAAAATAATAATAGTCGGAGACATCAACATTGATATTTCAAAACAAAATCAGACAACAACAAATTATCTTGATACGCTAATATCGAATGGTATGAAATGCATAATAAAAGGAATCACTCGCGAAGATGTAAATAAAAACACAGCCACTTGCATTGACCACATATTCGTTAATTGTAAACAAACATATCCAGATTATTACTCAGCAATAGTAGCAACAACAACAACAGATCACTATTCCCTATTCTTTGCTATTAAACAACAAGAATATGCACGTAGCAATGACCAACGTACTCAAGAGCCAGAACTTAAGATAAACAATAATACAGTGTGCCAGAAAATAAAAGAAACAAATTGGAATGAAATAATATACGAAACACAAGATGTAAATGATTTATTTAATAGATTATCAAACATTTTTTTAAACATATATAATAACTCGCTACGAACTGTAAAAACGGGGAGAAAAAGATCTCATAACCACTGGATAAGTGAAGAATTCATTAAAAAGTGTGAATATCGGGATAAACTTTTTAAAAAATGGAAAAAAACAAAAATAACAAATTTTATGAATTTGAATACAAAAAACTTAGAAACTTACTGAATAAAAAAATAATATATGAAAAAAATAATTATTTTAGAAAAAAATTTACTGAAAATAAAAATAATATTCGTGTCACGTGGCAACTCGTAAATGAAGTCATAGGAAAAAAAACAATAATATTGATGAAAATATAGTTAAAAATTTTGGTTCATATAATTTGCCTCAATTAGTGAATGACTTCGCGATAAACATTAGAGATAACATCAAAAAAATAATGCATGATTGTACAATAGTTACTGTCAAAAATCATTTTATATGACACATACAAACGAAGACGAAATATTTCGCATTTTAACGTCGTTAAATATAAACAAAAGTGCAGGAGTTGATGGAATAAGACCAATCGACATTAAAAATAATGCAAAAGAACTTACTAAAGTTATAACACATATAATTAATTTAAGCCTTACAGAATCTATTGTACCCACTACCTTAAAAACGTCAATAGTCAGGCCCATATACAAAGCTGGATGTAAAACAGATTGCAATAATTATAGACCCATCTCCATTTTGCCAGTTATTGAAAAGATATTAGAAGAGATAGTGGTAAAACGTTTAACAACATTTTTAGAAAAATACAAAATCATCAACAAAAATCAATACGGTTTCCAAAAAGGAAAAAATATTAATAAATTATTGGGAGATTTTGCGAATCACATCAACATGACCACGAGTAAAGGAATGCATTGTCTAACACTTTTTATAGACTTTAGCAAGGCTTTCGATACTTTATCTCATAACAAATTACTACAAATGCTGGAGAAGATCGGAATAAGAGGAAGCACTCTATGTTGGTTCCAGAGTTATCTAGAATGCAGATCCTATCAGGTAAAGATACAAAATACATTAAGTGATAAAATAGCGATTGATTGTGGAGTTCCGCAGGGATCTAAATTGGGTCCAATTCTATATATTATTTATGCTAATGAACTACTCAGTACCCTAGAACATAGCAAAACTTATGCTTATGCTGATGATACAGCAATTGTCGTTTCAAATATCAATTTACAGTCAGCAATAGAAGATATGCAAAAGGAGCTTAATATAGCTAACCAATGGTGCCACGATAATGGCTTAGTAATAAATGCACAAAAAACTAAAATAATGCATATTAGACCAAAACATCTTGCTCACATACCCATAAATATCTTATTTCATAATACAGAATGTCTACACAAAAACACAAAAAACATAAACATAGCATGCAACAACTGCAACACAATAATTGAAACAGTAGATACATACAAATACTTGGGAGTTATAGTTGATAGCAGGTTTAAATGGAAGGAACATATGGAAAGCTTGCAGAAGAAACTAAGAAAATCAGCATATATGATCTGTCACCTTAGTTATTGCTCAACATATAGCGTTATCAGACAAGTTTATTGTTCATTGGTAGAATCGCACATAAGACACGGCATTTCAGCATGGGGAAGCTCAGTGCATTGCAGGCTACTACAAAACACGCAAAACCAAATACTAAAAATATTACAAAAAAACTTTAACTTTTCCAAAACGTATATCGATAATATAAATCCAACCAACAACAACGCTTTAGCAGTATGTAATACAGCACGCAACATGTGCAACACAAATACCAACAACAATTCAACATTACACAGAATCAACAACAATATATACACAATGAGCAGCAACTCAACAACCAACATAATCAACAATACAACACATAACACACCATCCTCCAATGCTACAACAATCAACAACAACGAGCACAATTCAACACAAATCAGGAATCGTTGTAATACAGAACAGAACATACAACCACGTACAAAACAACAAATCAACAAAACCACCAGTATAGCAACACAACTCAAACTACTCAACATCAACAGCATTTATCGCATGACATTAGTGAACGAGTTTTATAAAGACAGTCGATTTTTGCACACTATAGATCATTAATACAACACACGAAGTCGAGCTCAAGGCAAACACAAAGTTCAGAGGTTCCAAAATGAGTACGGCCGGAGTACTTTAGGAGCTGCTCTTCCAACTATATTTAACAAAATTCCAAATAATATTATAAATGAAAAAAATATATATAAAAGAAAAAAACTATTAAAAACATATTTTATAGGTTCGCAATGAATGCGTATTGTATATTAATTTGTAATCTATCCTGCTGACAAGCCGAATGGCTTAGCGGGATCTTTTCAAATCTTTGTACCAATATAAAACTTATATCAATAGATTTAAGAACACTCTTGTAAAAATTAAAATTCATAAATAAATAAAAAAAAAAAAAAAAAAAAGTTCTAGTTCAGTTCTAGTTCAGTTCTAGTTCAGCTCTAGTTCAGTTCTAATTCAGTTCTAGTTCAGTTCTAGTTCAGTTCTAGTTCAGTTCTAGTTCAGTTCTAGTTCAGTTCTAGTTCAGTTCTAGTTCAGTTCTAGTTCAGTTCTAGTTCAGTTCTAGTTCTAGTTCAGTTCTAGTTCAGTTCTAGTTCAGTTCTAGTTCAGTTCTAGTTCAGTTCTAGTTCAGTTCTAGTTCAGTTCTAGTTCAGTTCTAGTTCAGTTCTAGTTCAGTTCTAGTTCAGTTCTAGTTCAGTTCTAGTTCAGTTCTAGTTCAGTTCTAGTTCAGTTCTAGTTCAGTTCTAGTTCAGTTCTAGTTCAGTTCTAGTTCAGTTCTAGTTCAGTTCTAGTTCAGTTCTAGTTCAGTTCTAGTTCAGTTCTAGTTCAGTTCTAGTTCAGTTCTAGTTCAGTTCTAGTTCAGTTCTAGTTCAGTTCTAGTTCAGTTCTAGTTCAGTTCTAGTTCAGTTCTAGTTCAGTTCTAGTTCAGTTCTAGTTCAGTTCTAGTTCAGTTCTAGTTCAGTTCTAGTTCAGTTCTAGTTCAGTTCTAGTTCAGTTCTAGTTCAGTTCTAGTTCAGTTCTAGTTCAGTTCTAGTTCAGTTCTAGTTCAGTTCTAGTTCAGTTCTAGTTCAGTTCTAGTTCAGTTCTAGTTCAGTTCTAGTTCAGTTCTAGTTCAGTTCTAGTTCAGTTCTAGTTCAGTTCTAGTTCAGTTCTAGTTCAGTTCTAGTTCAGTTCTAGTTCAGTTCTAGTTCAGTTCTAGTTCAGTTCTAGTTCAGTTCTAGTTCAGTTCTAGTTCAGTTCTAGTTCAGTTCTAGTTCAGTTCTAGTTCAGTTCTAGTTCAGTTCTAGTTCAGTTCTAGTTCAGTTCTAGTTCAGTTCTAGTTCAGTTCTAGTTCAGTTCTAGTTCAGTTCTAGTTCAGTTCTAGTTCAGTTCTAGTTCAGTTCTAGTTCAGTTCTAGTTCAGTTCTAGTTCAGTTCTAGTTCAGTTCTAGTTCAGTTCTAGTTCAGTTCTAGTTCAGTTCTAGTTCAGTTCTAGTTCAGTTCTAGTTCAGTTCTAGTTCAGTTCTAGTTCAGTTCTAGTTCAGTTCTAGTTCAGTTCTAGTTCAGTTCTAGTTCAGTTCTAGTTCAGTTCTAGTTCAGTTCTAGTTCAGTTCTAGTTCAGTTCTAGTTCAGTTCTAGTTCAGTTCTAGTTCAGTTCTAGTTCAGTTCTAGTTCAGTTCTAGTTCAGTTCTAGTTCAGTTCTAGTTCAGTTCTAGTTCAGTTCTAGTTCAGTTCTATAGTTCTAGTTCAGTTCTAGTTCTAGTTCTAGTTCTAGTTCTAGTTCAGTTCTAGTTCAGTTCTAGTTCAGTTCTAGTTCAGTTCTAGTTCAGTTCTAGTTCAGTTCTAGTTCAGTTCTAGTTCAGTTCTAGTTCAGTTCTAGTTCAGTTCTAGTTCTAGTTCTAGTTCAGTTCTAGTTCAGTTCTAGTTCAGTTCTAGTTCAGTTCTAGTTCAGTTCTAGTTCAGTTCTAGTTCAGTTCTAGTTCAGTTCTAGTTCAGTTCTAGTTCAGTTCTAGTTCAGTTCTAGTTCAGTTCTAGTTCAGTTCTAGTTCAGTTCTAGTTCAGTTCTAGTTCAGTTCTAGTTCAGTTCTAGTTCAGTTCTAGTTCAGTTCTAGTTCAGTTCTAGTTCAGTTCTAGTTCAGTTCTAGTTCAGTTCTAGTTCAGTTCTAGTTCAGTTCTAGTTCAGTTCTAGTTCAGTTCTAGTTCAGTTCTAGTTCAGTTCTAGTTCAGTTCTAGTTCAGTTCTAGTTCAGTTCTAGTTCAGTTCTAGTTCAGTTCTAGTTCAGTTCTAGTTCAGTTCTAGTTCAGTTCTAGTTCAGTTCTAGTTCAGTTCTAGTTCAGTTCTAGTTCAGTTCTAGTTCAGTTCTAGTTCAGTTCTAGTTCAGTTCTAGTTCAGTTCTAGTTCAGTTCTAGTTCAGTTCTAGTTCAGTTCTAGTTCAGTTCTAGTTCAGTTCTAGTTCAGTTCTAGTTCAGTTCTAGTTCAGTTCTAGTTCAGTTCTAGTTCAGTTCTAGTTCAGTTCTAGTTCAGTTCTAGTTCAGTTCTAGTTCAGTTCTAGTTCAGTTCTAGTTCAGTTCTAGTTCAGTTCTAGTTCAGTTCTAGTTCAGTTCTAGTTCAGTTCTAGTTCAGTTCTAGTTCAGTTCTAGTTCAGTTCTAGTTCAGTTCTAGTTCAGTTCTAGTTCAGTTCTAGTTCAGTTCTAGTTCAGTTCTAGTTCAGTTCTAGTTCAGTTCTAGTTCAGTTCTAGTTCAGTTCTAGTTCAGTTCTAGTTCAGTTCTAGTTCAGTTCTAGTTCAGTTCTAGTTCAGTTCTAGTTCAGTTCTAGTTCAGTTCTAGTTCAGTTCTAGTTCAGTTCTAGTTCAGTTCTAGTTCAGTTCTAGTTCAGTTCTAGTTCAGTTCTAGTTCAGTTCTAGTTCAGTTCTAGTTCAGTTCTAGTTCAGTTCTAGTTCAGTTCTAGTTCAGTTCTAGTTCAGTTCTAGTTCAGTTCTAGTTCAGTTCTAGTTCAGTTCTAGTTCAGTTCTAGTTCAGTTCTAGTTCAGTTCTAGTTCAGTTCTAGTTCAGTTCTAGTTCAGTTCTAGTTCAGTTCTAGTTCAGTTCTAGTTCAGTTCTAGTTCAGTTCTAGTTCAGTTCTAGTTCAGTTCTAGTTCAGTTCTAGTTCAGTTCTAGTTCAGTTCTAGTTCAGTTCTAGTTCAGTTCTAGTTCAGTTCTAGTTCAGTTCTAGTTCAGTTCTAGTTCAGTTCTAGTTCAGTTCTAGTTCAGTTCTAGTTCAGTTCTAGTTCAGTTCTAGTTCAGTTCTAGTTCAGTTCTAGTTCAGTTCTAGTTCAGTTCTAGTTCAGTTCTAGTTCAGTTCTAGTTCAGTTCTAGTTCAGTTCTAGTTCAGTTCTAGTTCAGTTCTAGTTCAGTTCTAGTTCAGTTCTAGTTCAGTTCTAGTTCAGTTCTAGTTCAGTTCTAGTTCAGTTCTAGTTCAGTTCTAGTTCAGTTCTAGTTCAGTTCTAGTTCAGTTCTAGTTCAGTTCTAGTTCAGTTCTAGTTCAGTTCTAGTTCAGTTCTAGTTCAGTTCTAGTTCAGTTCTAGTTCAGTTCTAGTTCAGTTCTAGTTCAGTTCTAGTTCAGTTCTAGTTCAGTTCTAGTTCAGTTCTAGTTCAGTTCTAGTTCAGTTCTAGTTCAGTTCTAGTTCAGTTCTAGTTCAGTTCTAGTTCAGTTCTAGTTCAGTTCTAGTTCAGTTCTAGTTCAGTTCTAGTTCAGTTCTAGTTCAGTTCTAGTTCAGTTCTAGTTCAGTTCTAGTTCAGTTCTAGTTCAGTTCTAGTTCAGTTCTAGTTCAGTTCTAGTTCAGTTCTAGTTCAGTTCTAGTTCAGTTCTAGTTCAGTTCTAGTTCAGTTCTAGTTCAGTTCTAGTTCAGTTCTAGTTCAGTTCTAGTTCAGTTCTAGTTCAGTTCTAGTTCAGTTCTAGTTCAGTTCTAGTTCAGTTCTAGTTCAGTTCTAGTTCAGTTCTAGTTCAGTTCTAGTTCAGTTCTAGTTCAGTTCTAGTTCAGTTCTAGTTCAGTTCTAGTTCAGTTCTAGTTCAGTTCTAGTTCAGTTCTAGTTCAGTTCTAGTTCAGTTCTAGTTCAGTTCTAGTTCAGTTCTAGTTCAGTTCTAGTTCAGTTCTAGTTCAGTTCTAGTTCAGTTCTAGTTCAGTTCTAGTTCAGTTCTAGTTCAGTTCTAGTTCAGTTCTAGTTCAGTTCTAGTTCAGTTCTAGTTCAGTTCTAGTTCAGTTCTAGTTCAGTTCTAGTTCAGTTCTAGTTCAGTTCTAGTTCAGTTCTAGTTCAGTTCTAGTTCAGTTCTAGTTCAGTTCTAGTTCAGTTCTAGTTCAGTTCTAGTTCAGTTCTAGTTCAGTTCTAGTTCAGTTCTAGTTCAGTTCTAGTTCAGTTCTAGTTCAGTTCTAGTTCAGTTCTAGTTCAGTTCTAGTTCAGTTCTAGTTCAGTTCTAGTTCAGTTCTAGTTCAGTTCTAGTTCAGTTCTAGTTCAGTTCTAGTTCAGTTCTAGTTCAGTTCTAGTTCAGTTCTAGTTCAGTTCTAGTTCAGTTCTAGTTCAGTTCTAGTTCAGTTCTAGTTCAGTTCTAGTTCAGTTCTAGTTCAGTTCTAGTTCAGTTCTAGTTCAGTTCTAGTTCAGTTCTAGTTCAGTTCTAGTTCAGTTCTAGTTCAGTTCTAGTTCAGTTCTAGTTCAGTTCTAGTTCAGTTCTAGTTCAGTTCTAGTTCAGTTCTAGTTCAGTTCTAGTTCAGTTCTAGTTCAGTTCTAGTTCAGTTCTAGTTCAGTTCTAGTTCAGTTCTAGTTCAGTTCTAGTTCAGTTCTAGTTCAGTTCTAGTTCAGTTCTAGTTCAGTTCTAGTTCAGTTCTAGTTCAGTTCTAGTTCAGTTCTAGTTCAGTTCTAGTTCAGTTCTAGTTCAGTTCTAGTTCAGTTCTAGTTCAGTTCTAGTTCAGTTCTAGTTCAGTTCTAGTTCAGTTCTAGTTCAGTTCTAGTTCAGTTCTAGTTCAGTTCTAGTTCAGTTCTAGTTCAGTTCTAGTTCAGTTCTAGTTCAGTTCTAGTTCAGTTCTAGTTCAGTTCTAGTTCAGTTCTAGTTCAGTTCTAGTTCAGTTCTAGTTCAGTTCTAGTTCAGTTCTAGTTCAGTTCTAGTTCAGTTCTAGTTCAGTTCTAGTTCAGTTCTAGTTCAGTTCTAGTTCAGTTCTAGTTCAGTTCTAGTTCAGTTCTAGTTCAGTTCTAGTTCAGTTCTAGTTCAGTTCTAGTTCAGTTCTAGTTCAGTTCTAGTTCAGTTCTAGTTCAGTTCTAGTTCAGTTCTAGTTCAGTTCTAGTTCAGTTCTAGTTCAGTTCTAGTTCAGTTCTAGTTCAGTTCTAGTTCAGTTCTAGTTCAGTTCTAGTTCAGTTCTAGTTCAGTTCTAGTTCAGTTCTAGTTCAGTTCTAGTTCAGTTCTAGTTCAGTTCTAGTTCAGTTCTAGTTCAGTTCTAGTTCAGTTGTAGTTCAGTTGTAGTTCAGTTCTAGTTCAGTTCTAGTTCAGTTCTAGTTCAGTTCTAGTTCAGTTCTAGTTCAGTTCTAGTTCAGTTCTAGTTCAGTTCTAGTTCAGTTCTAGTTCAGTTCTAGTTCAGTTCTAGTTCAGTTCTAGTTCAGTTCTAGTTCAGTTCTAGTTCAGTTCTAGTTCAGTTCTAGTTCAGTTCTAGTTCAGTTCTAGTTCAGTTCTAGTTCAGTTCTAGTTCAGTTCTAGTTTAGTTCTAGTTCAGTTCTAGTTCAGTTCTAGTTCAGTTCTAGTTCAGTTCTAGTTCAGTTCTAGTTCAGTTCTAGTTCAGTTCTAGTTCTGTTCTAGTTCAGTTCTAGTTCAGTTCTAGTTCAGTTCTAGTTCAGTTCTAGTTCAGTTCTAGTTCAGTTCTAGTTCAGTTCTAGTTCAGTTCTAGTTCAGTTCTAGTTCAGTTCTAGTTCAGTTCTAGTTCAGTTCTAGTTCAGTTCTAGTTCAGTTCTAGTTCAGTTCTAGTTCAGTTCTAGTTCAGTTCTAGTTCAGTTCTAGTTCAGTTCTAGTTCAGTTCTAGTTCAGTTCTAGTTCAGTTCTAGTTCAGTTCTAGTTCAGTTCTAGTTCAGTTCTAGTTCAGTTCTAGTTCAGTTCTAGTTCAGTTCTAGTTCAGTTCTAGTTCAGTTCTAGTTCAGTTCTAGTTCAGTTCTAGTTCAGTTCTAGTTCAGTTCTAGTTCAGTTCTAGTTCAGTTCTAGTTCAGTTCTAGTTCAGTTCTAGTTCAGTTCTAGTTCAGTTCTAGTTCAGTTCTAGTTCAGTTCTAGTTCAGTTCTAGTTCAGTTCTAGTTCAGTTCTAGTTCAGTTCTAGTTCAGTTCTAGTTCAGTTCTAGTTCAGTTCTAGTTCAGTTCTAGTTCAGTTCTAGTTCAGTTCTAGTTCAGTTCTAGTTCAGTTCTAGATCAGTTCTAGTTCAGTTCTAGTTCAGTTCTAGTTCAGTTCTAGTTCAGTTCTAGATCAGTTCTAGTTCAGCTCTAGTTCAGTTCTAGTTCAGTTCTAGTTCAGTTCTAGTTCAGTTCTAGTTCAGTTCTAGTTCAGTTCTTGTTCAGTTCTAGTTCAGTTCTAGATCAGTTCTAGTTCAGTTCTAGTTCAGTTCTAGTTCAGTTCTAGTTCAGTTCTAGATCAGTTCTAGTTCAGCTCTAGTTCAGTTCTAGTTCAGTTCTAGTTCAGTTCTAGTTCAGTTCTAGTTCATTTCTAGTTCAGTTCTAGTTCTAGTTCAGTTCAGTTCAGTTCAAGTTTCATTGTAAAGCGGTTGTGTTTTTTGAAAGTGCTACACTAAACTAAAAAATTGTGCCTTTAGAAACTAAAAATATCTAACTAAAATATATCAAAAAAAATCGCTACATTTTTCTGATAAAGTGATTAAAAAATAATTTAAAAAATCGCATTAACTAAGTGTTATTTGCTTAATAATTTTTTGCATACTAAATCACAAAAACAAAAACCCCAGTACTTATAAATAAAAAATCTATTTTGTTTCAAAAATTTTTTAATATGAGTGAACCAATAATTCTCTGTAGCCAATGTAAAAGAGAAATTACTACTACAAAGTACGTAAAATGTTACAATTGCAATTCCAACTATCATTTTACAACATGTGCTACTGTTTCGGAAATCACGTACCAGAATATGTATGGTGAGAGAAAAACATCTTGGAAATGTCATAATTGCAGAACTCCGAGATCAAAATCTCCTAATACAATGTACCAGACATCTTCTCATGACGACAACACCAGCAATAAACAGGCGCGGTCGGAGGATGGTGATGAAGAAAGAGCCGAAAATGAGAAGGCCAAAAAGTACAAGGAAATGTCGTTGACCTCTGTTAATGCTCAACTGTATGCCGTTCAATCTGATGTCACAGAGTTGAAGAGTGATCTGAAGGAAGTTAAGAAAACAATAGAACAAGTTGCAGCCAATGCTAACTCCTCAAATACTCAAATTAAAAATGAGATTCAAAATGCGCTCACGACAATAACGACTACTCTTACTTCTCTTGTAGCCCAAGTAAAAGAGCTTAACGATAAAGATATTAGAAGGGAGACCCAAATTAATAAATTGGAACATCGTATTAATAAATTAGAGCAACAAATGCTTAACAAAAATATTGAGATTAAAAACATCACAAACAAACAAATCTCTGCATACGATGTAATAGAAACAATTGGTAAAGCTGTCAATGTTGTCAATGTTGAAATAAGAGAAAATGATATATGTAGAGCTTATCGTCTAAAAAAACTAGATAGTAAGATAATTGTTGAATTCTCTTCATTGCATAAAAAGATTGAGCTTATGAGAAAATTGAAAAACATAAAATTGACTCAAATATCATCAACAACAATGAAGACCAAAACAATGTTCGTTACATTTATATAAACGATGAGTTGACTTTTAATAATCGACAGCTTTTATGGCAAACAAAACCAAAAGCAAAGGAAGCTAAATGGAAATATGTTTGGGTTCGCAATGGAAATATATTCGCCAAAAAAAATGAAAACTCCCCCCTTTTTAACATTAAAAACACTGCAGATATTGAAAATATACAGATTTCAATCTAAACAAACAAAATTAAAAATTTTCTTTTACTAAATAAAATGAATATTAACAACCAACAAACAATTAATGATTTTAATCAAATAAACAAAAAAATTTAAGTTATCCCTTGTCCCTAATATATCTGAACATTCGCTCACTTAGAAAATTTTTCACCATTTCTCATTGCGATCACTAGTATAATAAACCAAATCAAAATAATTGTTTTGGTTGAAACCAATATAACCGATGATGAGAATGATTTTTACAAAATAAACGGATTCAATTCCACATTTCTTAATCGAAAAGGAAGAGGTGGTAGTATTGTTGTGTATATCTCAGAAAGCTTAGTATTTAATAATGTTACTCTTAATACAGAATCATTGGAAATAATACAAATAGATACTATCATAAACAAAAAGCCAATATCCAATATTTAAAAAGAAACACAAATTCATGCATAGATCATTTACTGGTGAGAGCAAACTCAAGAAAAATACAAACCTACGCAGCGATAATTGCAACAAACATCTCCGATCATTATACAATATTCTGCTCTTTGCACGAAGATATAAATACTAATGAAAGAGAAATTGTTATAACTCAGGGTTCGCAATTTAACAAACATAAAATAAACAAACAAATACGGGAAACAAATTGGAACTCGGTGTTAAGTGAAGAAACAGATATAAACAATATATACAATAATTTCCAAGATACCTTTAATAAAATATACAAAACATCAAACATGAAATCAAAACCAGTGAAAAAAAGATCATTAAACCCATGGATTAATGATGAAATAGTAAAATATTGTGACAATAGGGATAAACTTTATAAAAAATGGAAAATAATCCAAAAAATTTAATATATGAAAAAGAATTTAAAAAATTTCGAAATCTTTAAAATAAAAAAATCAATTATGAAAAAAATACATACTATAAAAATAAATTTTATGAAAATAGAAATGATTTAAGAGAATCACGGCAACTAATTAATGAAATTATTGGTAAAAAATCAACGAATATTGACTCTCTTATTTTAAAAACTTTAAAAATGAAGAAATTAGTGAAATAATTAATAAATTTGCGCTAAACTTTAAAGAAAATGTTAAAAAAATAATACACGTATGTAATATTAAAACACTAGAAAATGTGTATGAAACAGTCCAAAACTCTATATATATTGAAAATGCTAATGAAAATGAAGTATACAATACTTTAAAATCACTAAACGTTCGAAAAGGAGCAGGTGCAGACAACATCCGTCCGAAAGGTCTAAAATATAATGCCAGTTTTCATTCACCAATTATCACAAAAATCATAAATCTAAGCCTTGAACAATCAAAAGTACCAAATCTACTAAAAACGTCACTAATTAGACCGATATATAAAAATGGGAAACAATCAGATGTAAACAACTACAGACCAATCGCAATATTGCCAGTTATAGATAAAATTATAGAGGAGATAATAGTTAGAAGACTTACATTGTATCTACAAAAATTTAAAATCATAAGTAGCAATCAATATGGATTCCAAAAAAGAAAGAATATTAACCAATTACTAGGAAACTTCGCAACCTACATCAACCAATGTCTAAGTAACAATATGCACGTACTAGCTCTTTTCATAGACTTTAGTAAAGCATTCGATACCCTCTCGCATTGTAAGATTCTTGAAAAACTTGAAAACATCGGTGTTAGAGGAGATATCTTAAACTGGTTCAAAAGCTACTTAGAAAACAGATCGTATTATGTAAAAGTTAACAACAATCTCAGCACCAAAATCATATATGACTGTGGTGTACCACAAGGATCCAAGATTGGGTCAATTTTATACATCATATACGCAAACGATATGTTAAAATGCTTAAAAGATAGCAAAACATTTGCCTACGCAGATGATACCGCAATAATCATATCCGGTAACAATATTGCAGAGGCAACAGAAAAGATGCAAAAACAATTGGATATCGCCACAAAATGGTGCCATGATAATGGATTAATCATAAACGCTAACAAAACTAAAATAATGCACATTAAGCCACCTCATATACTAAATACAAGCATAAATTTAAAATTCCATAACACGCAATGTCTACACAACAATGCTTCAAGTCCTAGAAACCTCAACGATACTTGTTCGACATTTATTGAAACTGTAGAGACATACAAATACAGGGTGGCCCAGAAAGACCGAAGTGGTGTGAATTCCTTATAACTTTTTTATTATATTTTTTTTTTCTTTTCTTTTCAGTATTTTGTAAAGAAGACTTGGATCATTTATAATGGAGCAATACACAATTGAACAACGTGCCCAAATTGTTGAAATTTACTTTTCAAATCAACGGTCCATTGTGTTGACTCAGCGTGCATACCGTCGTCAATTTAATGTGCGGGTTGCACCCTCTCAGTCAACAATAAACCGTCTGGTTGCAAATTTTCGAGAACAAGGAGCAGTAAGGAACCTTCCTGGTCCCGGCAGACACCGAACTGTCCACACGGCTGACAATATTCAAGTGGTACAGGAGAGTATTCGGGAGGATCCAGAAACATCAACCAGGAGACGTTCGTCACAACTGGGCCTCTCAAGAACGTCGCTGCAGCGAATTTTGCACACCATAGGATTGTTTCCATACAAAATTCAACTTGTCCAAGAATTGAAACCAACAGATTACCAGCAACGACTTGACTATGCAATTTATTTCCAGCAAAAAGCACAAGAGAATCCAAATTTTATTCATAACTTAATAATGAGTGACGAAGCCCATTTTCAATTAAATGGGTTCGTTAACAAGCAAAACTGTAGGATATGGGCTACGGAAAACCCGAGAGTACTTCATCAACGACAATTGCACCCAGTTAAGTGTACCGTTTGGTGCGGTGTTTCTTCAGAAAGGATCATTGGCCCATTTTTTTTTGAAAATGAACAAGGTGTCGCCATTTCCGTCAATGGTGATCGATATCGGGCCATGTTGCAAAACCGCTCCAGACTGTTTTCTTTGGGGCTATTTAAAAGGAAAAGTTTATGTTAATAAGCCTAGGACTATTGAGGAGTTAAAAACCAATATTCGAGAAGAAATTAACAACATACCACCGGAAGTTTTGCGAAAGGTCATGGAAAATGTGTTGGAAAGAGCACATTTGTGCGAAGCAGAATATGGCCACCACTTGCGGGATATCATTTTTAATAACTAATCCAAAAATATTCCCCATAAATTTAATGTATTTAAAAAAAAAATTAAAAAAATATCTCTTAAATAAAAAGTTATAAGCAATTCACACCACTTCGGTCTTTCTGGGCCACCCTGTATCAGGGTGTAATCGTCGATAGCAACTTTAAGTGGAAGCCGCACTTGGAAAATCTACAAAAAAATTTAAGAAATCCTCTTACATGCTGTGTCACCTAAGCTACACTACATCTTATGAAGTCATAAAACAAGCTTATTATTCCTTAGTTGAATCATACATTCCTCATGGGATCACCGCATGGGGAAACGTTAAATATAGCAGCACATTACAAAAAACCCAAAACCAAATTTTAAAAATATTGTGGAAAAAATTACACCACTACACATATAACAACACAAATAACTTTCAAAGTTTAAACCATCAACAAATCAACATCAATAACAACAACATGAAACTCAACACAATCCATAATGATAGAAACCGCACATCACGAAATGCCAACATAAACCTCAACAAACTTGCTACTGACTTAAAGGTCCTTAATGTCAAAAGTATCTACTATGCAACCATCACAAAAGAATTTTACAACGATTCCCGATTTTTGCAACCAATTAATCATGGATATAACACAAGAAGACGTTCTGAAGGAAGGTATAAAGTGGACCGATTTACTAACGAATACGGTAGAAGTACCCTACAAGTCGCATTACCAACTATTTTCAACAGAATTCATTCTAATATAATAAACACAAAAAACAATTATAAAAGAAATAAACTTATTAAAAATTTTGTGATTAGTTCGCAATGAAAAAATTAAAATTTAAAAATTAAAAAAAAAAAAATAAATAAATAAAATTTAAAATACCTTGTAATTAAAAAAATAATAATTTTAAAATCAAATTTTGAAGATATGTATAATATATAACTAATACAAATTAAAATATTGAAATATGTATAATACTCCGCAGACAAGCCAAAAGCTTTGTGGACTTAACATAACATATATTTGTAAAAAATCTTTTCAAATAAAATAAATTAAAAAAAAAAAACAAAAAAAAAGTTCTAGTTCTAGTTCAGTTCTAGTACAGTTCTAGTTCAATTCTAGTTCAGTTCTAGTTCAGTTCTAGTTCAGTTCTAGTTCAGTTCTAGTTCAGTTCTAGTTCAGTTCTAGTTCAGTTCTAGTTCAGTTCTAGTTCAGTTCTAGTTCAGTTCTAGTTCAGTTCTAGTTCAGTTCTAGTTCAGTTCTAGTTCAGTTCTAGTTCAGTTCTAGTTCAGTTCTAGTTCAGTTCTAGTTCAGTTCTAGTTCAGTTCTAGTTCAGTTCTAGTTCAGTTCTAGTTCAGTTCTAGTTCAGTTCTAGTTCAGTTCTAGTTCAGTTCTAGTTCAGTTCTAGTTCAGTTCTAGTTCAGTTCTAGTTCAGTTCTAGTTCAGTTCTAGTTCAGTTCTAGTTCAGTTCTAGTTCAGTTCTAGTTCAGTTCTAGTTCAGTTCTAGTTCAGTTCTAGTTCAGTTCTAGTTCAGTTCTAGTTCAGTTCTAGTTCAGTTCTAGTTCAGTTCTAGTTCAGTTCTAGTTCAGTTCTAGTTCAGTTCTAGTTCAGTTCTAGTTCAGTTCTAGTTCAGTTCTAGTTCAGTTCTAGTTCAGTTCTAGTTCAGTTCTAGTTCAGTTCTAGTTCAGTTCTAGTTCAGTTCTAGTTCAGTTCTAGTTCAGTTCTAGTTCAGTTCTAGTTCAGTTCTAGTTCAGTTCTAGTTCAGTTCTAGTTCAGTTCTAGTTCAGTTCTAGTTCAGTTCTAGTTCAGTTCTAGTTCAGTTCTAGTTCAGTTCTAGTTCAGTTCTAGTTCAGTTCTAGTTCAGTTCTAGTTCAGTTCTAGTTCAGTTCTAGTTCAGTTCTAGTTCAGTTCTAGTTCAGTTCTAGTTCAGTTCTAGTTCAGTTCTAGTTCAGTTCTAGTTCAGTTCTAGTTCAGTTCTAGTTCAGTTCTAGTTCAGTTCTAGTTCAGTTCTAGTTCAGTTCTAGTTCAGTTCTAGTTCAGTTCTAGTTCAGTTCTAGTTCAGTTCTAGTTCAGTTCTAGTTCAGTTCTAGTTCAGTTCTAGTTCAGTTCTAGTTCAGTTCTAGTTCAGTTCTAGTTCAGTTCTAGTTCAGTTCTAGTTCAGTTCTAGTTCAGTTCTAGTTCAGTTCTAGTTCAGTTCTAGTTCAGTTCTAGTTCAGTTCTAGTTCAGTTCTAGTTCAGTTCTAGTTCAGTTCTAGTTCAGTTCTAGTTCAGTTCTAGTTCAGTTCTAGTTCAGTTCTAGTTCAGTTCTAGTTCAGTTCTAGTTCAGTTCTAGTTCAGTTCTAGTTCAGTTCTAGTTCAGTTCTAGTTCAGTTCTAGTTCAGTTCTAGTTCAGTTCTAGTTCAGTTCTAGTTCAGTTCTAGTTCAGTTCTAGTTCAGTTCTAGTTCAGTTCTAGTTCAGTTCTAGTTCAGTTCTAGTTCAGTTCTAGTTCAGTTCTAGTTCAGTTCTAGTTCAGTTCTAGTTCAGTTCTAGTTCAGTTCTAGTTCAGTTCTAGTTCAGTTCTAGTTCAGTTCTAGTTCAGTTCTAGTTCAGTTCTAGTTCAGTTCTAGTTCAGTTCTAGTTCAGTTCTAGTTCAGTTCTAGTTCAGTTCTAGTTCAGTTCTAGTTCAGTTCTAGTTCAGTTCTAGTTCAGTTCTAGTTCAGTTCTAGTTCAGTTCTAGTTCAGTTCTAGTTCAGTTCTAGTTCAGTTCTAGTTCAGTTCTAGTTCAGTTCTAGTTCAGTTCTAGTTCAGTTCTAGTTCAGTTCTAGTTCAGTTCTAGTTCAGTTCTAGTTCAGTTCTAGTTCAGTTCTAGTTCAGTTCTAGTTCAGTTCTAGTTCAGTTCTAGTTCAGTTCTAGTTCAGTTCTAGTTCAGTTCTAGTTCAGTTCTAGTTCAGTTCTAGTTCAGTTCTAGTTCAGTTCTAGTTCAGTTCTAGTTCAGTTCTAGTTCAGTTCTAGTTCAGTTCTAGTTCAGTTCTAGTTCAGTTCTAGTTCAGTTCTAGTTCAGTTCTAGTTCAGTTCTAGTTCAGTTCTAGTTCAGTTCTAGTTCAGTTCTAGTTCAGTTCTAGTTCAGTTCTAGTTCAGTTCTAGTTCAGTTCTAGTTCAGTTCTAGTTCAGTTCTAGTTCAGTTCTAGTTCAGTTCTAGTTCAGTTCTAGTTCAGTTCTAGTTCAGTTCTAGTTCAGTTCTAGTTCAGTTCTAGTTCAGTTCTAGTTCAGTTCTAGTTCAGTTCTAGTTCAGTTCTAGTTCAGTTCTAGTTCAGTTCTAGTTCAGTTCTAGTTCAGTTCTAGTTCAGTTCTAGTTCAGTTCTAGTTCAGTTCTAGTTCAGTTCTAGTTCAGTTCTAGTTCAGTTCTAGTTCAGTTCTAGTTCAGTTCTAGTTCAGTTCTAGTTCAGTTCTAGTTCAGTTCTAGTTCAGTTCTAGTTCAGTTCTAGTTCAGTTCTAGTTCAGTTCTAGTTCAGTTCTAGTTCAGTTCTAGTTCAGTTCTAGTTCAGTTCTAGTTCAGTTCTAGTTCAGTTCTAGTTCAGTTCTAGTTCAGTTCTAGTTCAGTTCTAGTTCAGTTCTAGTTCAGTTCTAGTTCAGTTCTAGTTCAGTTCTAGTTCAGTTCTAGTTCAGTTCTAGTTCAGTTCTAGTTCAGTTCTAGTTCAGTTCTAGTTCAGTTCTAGTTCAGTTCTAGTTCAGTTCTAGTTCAGTTCTAGTTCAGTTCTAGTTCAGTTCTAGTTCAGTTCTAGTTCAGTTCTAGTTCAGTTCTAGTTCAGTTCTAGTTCAGTTCTAGTTCAGTTCTAGTTCAGTTCTAGTTCAGTTCTAGTTCAGTTCTAGTTCAGTTCTAGTTCAGTTCTAGTTCAGTTCTAGTTCAGTTCTAGTTCAGTTCTAGTTCAGTTCTAGTTCAGTTCTAGTTCAGTTCTAGTTCAGTTCTAGTTCAGTTCTAGTTCAGTTCTAGTTCAGTTCTAGTTCAGTTCTAGTTCAGTTCTAGTTCAGTTCTAGTTCAGTTCTAGTTCAGTTCTAGTTCAGTTCTAGTTCAGTTCTAGTTCAGTTCTAGTTCAGTTCTAGTTCAGTTCTAGTTCAGTTCTAGTTCAGTTCTAGTTCAGTTCTAGTTCAGTTCTAGTTCAGTTCTAGTTCAGTTCTAGTTCAGTTCTAGTTCAGTTCTAGTTCAGTTCTAGTTCAGTTCTAGTTCAGTTCTAGTTCAGTTCTAGTTCAGTTCTAGTTCAGTTCTAGTTCAGTTCTAGTTCAGTTCTAGTTCAGTTCTAGTTCAGTTCTAGTTCAGTTCTAGTTCAGTTCTAGTTCAGTTCTAGTTCAGTTCTAGTTCAGTTCTAGTTCAGTTCTAGTTCAGTTCTAGTTCAGTTCTAGTTCAGTTCTAGTTCAGTTCTAGTTCAGTTCTAGTTCAGTTCTAGTTCAGTTCTAGTTCAGTTCTAGTTCAGTTCTAGTTCAGTTCTAGTTCAGTTCTAGTTCAGTTCTAGTTCAGTTCTAGTTCAGTTCTAGTTCAGTTCTAGTTCAGTTCTAGTTCAGTTCTAGTTCAGTTCTAGTTCAGTTCTAGTTCAGTTCTAGTTCAGTTCTAGTTCAGTTCTAGTTCAGTTCTAGTTCAGTTCTAGTTCAGTTCTAGTTCAGTTCTAGTTCAGTTCTAGTTCAGTTCTAGTTCAGTTCTAGTTCAGTTCTAGTTCAGTTCTAGTTCAGTTCTAGTTCAGTTCTAGTTCAGTTCTAGTTCAGTTCTAGTTCAGTTCTAGTTCAGTTCTAGTTCAGTTCTAGTTCAGTTCTAGTTCAGTTCTAGTTCAGTTCTAGTTCAGTTCTAGTTCAGTTCTAGTTCAGTTCTAGTTCAGTTCTAGTTCAGTTCTAGTTCAGTTCTAGTTCAGTTCTAGTTCAGTTCTAGTTCAGTTCTAGTTCAGTTCTAGTTCAGTTCTAGTTCAGTTCTAGTTCAGTTCTAGTTCAGTTCTAGTTCAGTTCTAGTTCAGTTCTAGTTCAGTTCTAGTTCAGTTCTAGTTCAGTTCTAGTTCAGTTCTAGTTCAGTTCTAGTTCAGTTCTAGTTCAGTTCTAGTTCAGTTCTAGTTCAGTTCTAGTTCAGTTCTAGTTCAGTTCTAGTTCAGTTCTAGTTCAGTTCTAGTTCAGTTCTAGTTCAGTTCTAGTTCAGTTCTAGTTCAGTTCTAGTTCAGTTCTAGTTCAGTTCTAGTTCAGTTCTAGTTCAGTTCTAGTTCAGTTCTAGTTCAGTTCTAGTTCAGTTCTAGTTCAGTTCTAGTTCAGTTCTAGTTCAGTTCTAGTTCAGTTCTAGTTCAGTTCTAGTTCAGTTCTAGTTCAGTTCTAGTTCAGTTCTAGTTCAGTTCTAGTTCAGTTCTAGTTCAGTTCTAGTTCAGTTCTAGTTCAGTTCTAGTTCAGTTCTAGTTCAGTTCTAGTTCAGTTCTAGTTCAGTTCTAGTTCAGTTCTAGTTCAGTTCTAGTTCAGTTCTAGTTCAGTTCTAGTTCAGTTCTAGTTCAGTTCTAGTTCAGTTCTAGTTCAGTTCTAGTTCAGTTCTAGTTCAGTTCTAGTTCAGTTCTAGTTCAGTTCTAGTTCAGTTCTAGTTCAGTTCTAGTTCAGTTCTAGTTCAGTTCTAGTTCAGTTCTAGTTCAGTTCTAGTTCAGTTCTAGTTCAGTTCTAGTTCAGTTCTAGTTCAGTTCTAGTTCAGTTCTAGTTCAGTTCTAGTTCAGTTCTAGTTCAGTTCTAGTTCAGTTCTAGTTCAGTTCTAGTTCAGTTCTAGTTCAGTTCTAGTTCAGTTCTAGTTCAGTTCTAGTTCAGTTCTAGTTCAGTTCTAGTTCAGTTCTAGTTCAGTTCTAGTTCAGTTCTAGTTCAGTTCTAGTTCAGTTCTAGTTCAGTTCTAGTTCAGTTCTAGTTCAGTTCTAGTTCAGTTCTAGTTCAGTTCTAGTTCAGTTCTAGTTCAGTTCTAGTTCAGTTCTAGTTCAGTTCTAGTTCAGTTCTAGTTCAGTTCTAGTTCAGTTCTAGTTCAGTTCTAGTTCAGTTCTAGTTCAGTTCTAGTTCAGTTCTAGTTCAGTTCTAGTTCAGTTCTAGTTCAGTTCTAGTTCAGTTCTAGTTCAGTTCTAGTTCAGTTCTAGTTCAGTTCTAGTTCAGTTCTAGTTCAGTTCTAGTTCAGTTCTAGTTCAGTTCTAGTTCAGTTCTAGTTCAGTTCTAGTTCAGTTCTAGTTCAGTTCTAGTTCAGTTCTAGTTCAGTTCTAGTTCAGTTCTAGTTCAGTTCTAGTTCAGTTCTAGTTCAGTTCTAGTTCAGTTCTAGTTCAGTTCTAGTTCAGTTCTAGTTCAGTTCTAGTTCAGTTCTAGTTCAGTTCTAGTTCAGTTCTAGTTCAGTTCTAGTTCAGTTCTAGTTCAGTTCTAGTTCAGTTCTAGTTCAGTTCTAGTTCAGTTCTAGTTCAGTTCTAGTTCAGTTCTAGTTCAGTTCTAGTTCAGTTCTAGTTCAGTTCTAGTTCAGTTCTAGTTCAGTTCTAGTTCAGTTCTAGTTCAGTTCTAGTTCAGTTCTAGTTCAGTTCTAGTTCAGTTCTAGTTCAGTTCTAGTTCAGTTCTAGTTCAGTTCTAGTTCAGTTCTAGTTCAGTTCTAGTTCAGTTCTAGTTCAGTTCTAGTTCAGTTCTAGTTCAGTTCTAGTTCAGTTCTAGTTCAGTTCTAGTTCAGTTCTAGTTCAGTTCTAGTTCAGTTCTAGTTCAGTTCTAGTTCAGTTCTAGTTCAGTTCTAGTTCAGTTCTAGTTCAGTTCTAGTTCAGTTCTAGTTCAGTTCTAGTTCAGTTCTAGTTCAGTTCTAGTTCAGTTCTAGTTCAGTTCTAGTTCAGTTCTAGTTCAGTTCTAGTTCAGTTCTAGTTCAGTTCTAGTTCAGTTCTAGTTCAGTTCTAGTTCAGTTCTAGTTCAGTTCTAGTTCAGTTCTAGTTCAGTTCTAGTTCAGTTCTAGTTCAGTTCTAGTTCAGTTCTAGTTCAGTTCTAGTTCAGTTCTAGTTCAGTTCTAGTTCAGTTCTAGTTCAGTTCTAGTTCAGTTCTAGTTCAGTTCTAGTTCAGTTCTAGTTCAGTTCTAGTTCAGTTCTAGTTCAGTTCTAGTTCAGTTCTAGTTCAGTTCTAGTTCAGTTCTAGTTCAGTTCTAGTTCAGTTCTAGTTCAGTTCTAGTTCAGTTCTAGTTCAGTTCTAGTTCAGTTCTAGTTCAGTTCTAGTTCAGTTCTAGTTCAGTTCTAGTTCAGTTCTAGTTCAGTTCTAGTTCAGTTCTAGTTCAGTTCTAGTTCAGTTCTAGTTCAGTTCTAGTTCAGTTCTAGTTCAGTTCTAGTTCAGTTCTAGTTCAGTTCTAGTTCAGTTCTAGTTCAGTTCTAGTTCAGTTCTAGTTCAGTTCTAGTTCAGTTCTAGTTCAGTTCTAGTTCAGTTCTAGTTCAGTTCTAGTTCAGTTCTAGTTCAGTTCTAGTTCAGTTCTAGTTCAGTTCTAGTTCAGTTCTAGTTCAGTTCTAGTTCAGTTCTAGTTCAGTTCTAGTTCAGTTCTAGTTCAGTTCTAGTTCAGTTCTAGTTCAGTTCTAGTTCAGTTCTAGTTCAGTTCTAGTTCAGTTCTAGTTCAGTTCTAGTTCAGTTCTAGTTCAGTTCTAGTTCAGTTCTAGTTCAGTTCTAGTTCAGTTCTAGTTCAGTTCTAGTTCAGTTCTAGTTCAGTTCTAGTTCAGTTCTAGTTCAGTTCTAGTTCAGTTCTAGTTCAGTTCTAGTTCAGTTCTAGTTCAGTTCTAGTTCAGTTCTAGTTCAGTTCTAGTTCAGTTCTAGTTCAGTTCTAGTTCAGTTCTAGTTCAGTTCTAGTTCAGTTCTAGTTCAGTTCTAGTTCAGTTCTAGTTCAGTTCTAGTTCAGTTCTAGTTCAGTTCTAGTTCAGTTCTAGTTCAGTTCTAGTTCAGTTCTAGTTCAGTTCTAGTTCAGTTCTAGTTCAGTTCTAGTTCAGTTCTAGTTCAGTTCTAGTTCAGTTCTAGTTCAGTTCTAGTTCAGTTCTAGTTCAGTTCTAGTTCAGTTCTAGTTCAGTTCTAGTTCAGTTCTAGTTCAGTTCTAGTTCAGTTCTAGTTCAGTTCTAGTTCAGTTCTAGTTCAGTTCTAGTTCAGTTCTAGTTCAGTTCTAGTTCAGTTCTAGTTCAGTTCTAGTTCAGTTCTAGTTCAGTTCTAGTTCAGTTCTAGTTCAGTTCTAGTTCAGTTCTAGTTCAGTTCTAGTTCAGTTCTAGTTCAGTTCTAGTTCAGTTCTAGTTCAGTTCTAGTTCAGTTCTAGTTCAGTTCTAGTTCAGTTCTAGTTCAGTTCTAGTTCAGTTCTAGTTCAGTTCTAGTTCAGTTCTAGTTCAGTTCTAGTTCAGTTCTAGTTCAGTTCTAGTTCAGTTCTAGTTCAGTTCTAGTTCAGTTCTAGTTCAGTTCTAGTTCAGTTCTAGTTCAGTTCTAGTTCAGTTCTAGTTCAGTTCTAGTTCAGTTCTAGTTCAGTTCTAGTTCAGTTCTAGTTCAGTTCTAGTTCAGTTCTAGTTCAGTTCTAGTTCAGTTCTAGTTCAGTTCTAGTTCAGTTCTAGTTCAGTTCTAGTTCAGTTCTAGTTCAGTTCTAGTTCAGTTCTAGTTCAGTTCTAGTTCAGTTCTAGTTCAGTTCTAGTTCAGTTCTAGTTCAGTTCTAGTTCAGTTCTAGTTCAGTTCTAGTTCAGTTCTAGTTCAGTTCTAGTTCAGTTCTAGTTCAGTTCTAGTTCAGTTCTAGTTCAGTTCTAGTTCAGTTCTAGTTCAGTTCTAGTTCAGTTCTAGTTCAGTTCTAGTTCAGTTCTAGTTCAGTTCTAGTTCAGTTCTAGTTCAGTTCTAGTTCAGTTCTAGTTCAGTTCTAGTTCAGTTCTAGTTCAGTTCTAGTTCAGTTCTAGTTCAGTTCTAGTTCAGTTCTAGTTCAGTTCTAGTTCAGTTCTAGTTCAGTTCTAGTTCAGTTCTAGTTCAGTTCTAGTTCAGTTCTAGTTCAGTTCTAGTTCAGTTCTAGTTCAGTTCTAGTTCAGTTCTAGTTCAGTTCTAGTTCAGTTCTAGTTCAGTTCTAGTTCAGTTCTAGTTCAGTTCTAGTTCAGTTCTAGTTCAGTTCTAGTTCAGTTCTAGTTCAGTTCTAGTTCAGTTCTAGTTCAGTTCTAGTTCAGTTCTAGTTCAGTTCTAGTTCAGTTCTAGTTCAGTTCTAGTTCAGTTCTAGTTCAGTTCTAGTTCAGTTCTAGTTCAGTTCTAGTTCAGTTCTAGTTCAGTTCTAGTTCAGTTCTAGTTCAGTTCTAGTTCAGTTCTAGTTCAGTTCTAGTTCAGTTCTAGTTCAGTTCTAGTTCAGTTCTAGTTCAGTTCTAGTTCAGTTCTAGTTCAGTTCTAGTTCAGTTCTAGTTCAGTTCTAGTTCAGTTCTAGTTCAGTTCTAGTTCAGTTCTAGTTCAGTTCTAGTTCAGTTCTAGTTCAGTTCTAGTTCAGTTCTAGTTCAGTTCTAGTTCAGTTCTAGTTCAGTTCTAGTTCAGTTCTAGTTCAGTTCTAGTTCAGTTCTAGTTCAGTTCTAGTTCAGTTCTAGTTCAGTTCTAGTTCAGTTCTAGTTCAGTTCTAGTTCAGTTCTAGTTCAGTTCTAGTTCAGTTCTAGTTCAGTTCTAGTTCAGTTCTAGTTCAGTTCTAGTTCAGTTCTAGTTCAGTTCTAGTTCAGTTCTAGTTCAGTTCTAGTTCAGTTCTAGTTCAGTTCTAGTTCAGTTCTAGTTCAGTTCTAGTTCAGTTCTAGTTCAGTTCTAGTTCAGTTCTAGTTCAGTTCTAGTTCAGTTCTAGTTCAGTTCTAGTTCAGTTCTAGTTCAGTTCTAGTTCAGTTCTAGTTCAGTTCTAGTTCAGTTCTAGTTCAGTTCTAGTTCAGTTCTAGTTCAGTTCTAGTTCAGTTCTAGTTCAGTTCTAGTTCAGTTCTAGTTCAGTTCTAGTTCAGTTCTAGTTCAGTTCTAGTTCAGTTCTAGTTCAGTTCTAGTTCAGTTCTAGTTCAGTTCTAGTTCAGTTCTAGTTCAGTTCTAGTTCAGTTCTAGTTCAGTTCTAGTTCAGTTCTAGTTCAGTTCTAGTTCAGTTCTAGTTCAGTTCTAGTTCAGTTCTAGTTCAGTTCTAGTTCAGTTCTAGTTCAGTTCTAGTTCAGTTCTAGTTCAGTTCTAGTTCAGTTCTAGTTCAGTTCTAGTTCAGTTCTAGTTCAGTTCTAGTTCAGTTCTAGTTCAGTTCTAGTTCAGTTCTAGTTCAGTTCTAGTTCAGTTCTAGTTCAGTTCTAGTTCAGTTCTAGTTCAGTTCTAGTTCAGTTCTAGTTCAGTTCTAGTTCAGTTCTAGTTCAGTTCTAGTTCAGTTCTAGTTCAGTTCTAGTTCAGTTCTAGTTCAGTTCTAGTTCAGTTCTAGTTCAGTTCTAGTTCAGTTCTAGTTCAGTTCTAGTTCAGTTCTAGTTCAGTTCTAGTTCAGTTCTAGTTCAGTTCTAGTTCAGTTCTAGTTCAGTTCTAGTTCAGTTCTAGTTCAGTTCTAGTTCAGTTCTAGTTCAGTTCTAGTTCAGTTCTAGTTCAGTTCTAGTTCAGTTCTAGTTCAGTTCTAGTTCAGTTCTAGTTCAGTTCTAGTTCAGTTCTAGTTCAGTTCTAGTTCAGTTCTAGTTCAGTTCTAGTTCAGTTCTAGTTCAGTTCTAGTTCAGTTCTAGTTCAGTTCTAGTTCAGTTCTAGTTCAGTTCTAGTTCAGTTCTAGTTCAGTTCTAGTTCAGTTCTAGTTCAGTTCTAGTTCAGTTCTAGTTCAGTTCTAGTTCAGTTCTAGTTCAGTTCTAGTTCAGTTCTAGTTCAGTTCTAGTTCAGTTCTAGTTCAGTTCTAGTTCAGTTCTAGTTCAGTTCTAGTTCAGTTCTAGTTCAGTTCTAGTTCAGTTCTAGTTCAGTTCTAGTTCAGTTCTAGTTCAGTTCTAGTTCAGTTCTAGTTCAGTTCTAGTTCAGTTCTAGTTCAGTTCTAGTTCAGTTCTAGTTCAGTTCTAGTTCAGTTCTAGTTCAGTTCTAGTTCAGTTCTAGTTCAGTTCTAGTTCAGTTCTAGTTCAGTTCTAGTTCAGTTCTAGTTCAGTTCTAGTTCAGTTCTAGTTCAGTTCTAGTTCAGTTCTAGTTCAGTTCTAGTTCAGTTCTAGTTCAGTTCTAGTTCAGTTCTAGTTCAGTTCTAGTTCAGTTCTAGTTCAGTTCTAGTTCAGTTCTAGTTCAGTTCTAGTTCAGTTCTAGTTCAGTTCTAGTTCAGTTCTAGTTCAGTTCTAGTTCAGTTCTAGTTCAGTTCTAGTTCAGTTCTAGTTCAGTTCTAGTTCAGTTCTAGTTCAGTTCTAGTTCAGTTCTAGTTCAGTTCTAGTTCAGTTCTAGTTCAGTTCTAGTTCAGTTCTAGTTCAGTTCTAGTTCAGTTCTAGTTCAGTTCTAGTTCAGTTCTAGTTCAGTTCTAGTTCAGTTCTAGTTCAGTTCTAGTTCAGTTCTAGTTCAGTTCTAGTTCAGTTCTAGTTCAGTTCTAGTTCAGTTCTAGTTCAGTTCTAGTTCAGTTCTAGTTCAGTTCTAGTTCAGTTCTAGTTCAGTTCTAGTTCAGTTCTAGTTCAGTTCTAGTTCAGTTCTAGTTCAGTTCTAGTTCAGTTCTAGTTCAGTTCTAGTTCAGTTCTAGTTCAGTTCTAGTTCAGTTCTAGTTCAGTTCTAGTTCAGTTCTAGTTCAGTTCTAGTTCAGTTCTAGTTCAGTTCTAGTTCAGTTCTAGTTCAGTTCTAGTTCAGTTCTAGTTCAGTTCTAGTTCAGTTCTAGTTCAGTTCTAGTTCAGTTCTAGTTCAGTTCTAGTTCAGTTCTAGTTCAGTTCTAGTTCAGTTCTAGTTCAGTTCTAGTTCAGTTCTAGTTCAGTTCTAGTTCAGTTCTAGTTCAGTTCTAGTTCAGTTCTAGTTCAGTTCTAGTTCAGTTCTAGTTCAGTTCTAGTTCAGTTCTAGTTCAGTTCTAGTTCAGTTCTAGTTCAGTTCTAGTTCAGTTCTAGTTCAGTTCTAGTTCAGTTCTAGTTCAGTTCTAGTTCAGTTCTAGTTCAGTTCTAGTTCAGTTCTAGTTCAGTTCTAGTTCAGTTCTAGTTCAGTTCTAGTTCAGTTCTAGTTCAGTTCTAGTTCAGTTCTAGTTCAGTTCTAGTTCAGTTCTAGTTCAGTTCTAGTTCAGTTCTAGTTCAGTTCTAGTTCAGTTCTAGTTCAGTTCTAGTTCAGTTCTAGTTCAGTTCTAGTTCAGTTCTAGTTCAGTTCTAGTTCAGTTCTAGTTCAGTTCTAGTTCAGTTCTAGTTCAGTTCTAGTTCAGTTCTAGTTCAGTTCTAGTTCAGTTCTAGTTCAGTTCTAGTTCAGTTCTAGTTCAGTTCTAGTTCAGTTCTAGTTCAGTTCTAGTTCAGTTCTAGTTCAGTTCTAGTTCAGTTCTAGTTCAGTTCTAGTTCAGTTCTAGTTCAGTTCTAGTTCAGTTCTAGTTCAGTTCTAGTTCAGTTCTAGTTCAGTTCTAGTTCAGTTCTAGTTCAGTTCTAGTTCAGTTCTAGTTCAGTTCTAGTTCAGTTCTAGTTCAGTTCTAGTTCAGTTCTAGTTCAGTTCTAGTTCAGTTCTAGTTCAGTTCTAGTTCAGTTCTAGTTCAGTTCTAGTTCAGTTCTAGTTCAGTTCTAGTTCAGTTCTAGTTCAGTTCTAGTTCAGTTCTAGTTCAGTTCTAGTTCAGTTCTAGTTCAGTTCTAGTTCAGTTCTAGTTCAGTTCTAGTTCAGTTCTAGTTCAGTTCTAGTTCAGTTCTAGTTCAGTTCTAGTTCAGTTCTAGTTCAGTTCTAGTTCAGTTCTAGTTCAGTTCTAGTTCAGTTCTAGTTCAGTTCTAGTTCAGTTCTAGTTCAGTTCTAGTTCAGTTCTAGTTCAGTTCTAGTTCAGTTCTAGTTCAGTTCTAGTTCAGTTCTAGTTCAGTTCTAGTTCAGTTCTAGTTCAGTTCTAGTTCAGTTCTAGTTCAGTTCTAGTTCAGTTCTAGTTCAGTTCTAGTTCAGTTCTAGTTCAGTTCTAGTTCAGTTCTAGTTCAGTTCTAGTTCAGTTCTAGTTCAGTTCTAGTTCAGTTCTAGTTCAGTTCTAGTTCAGTTCTAGTTCAGTTCTAGTTCAGTTCTAGTTCAGTTCTAGTTCAGTTCTAGTTCAGTTCTAGTTCAGTTCTAGTTCAGTTCTAGTTCAGTTCTAGTTCAGTTCTAGTTCAGTTCTAGTTCAGTTCTAGTTCAGTTCTAGTTCAGTTCTAGTTCAGTTCTAGTTCAGTTCTAGTTCAGTTCTAGTTCAGTTCTAGTTCAGTTCTAGTTCAGTTCTAGTTCAGTTCTAGTTCAGTTCTAGTTCAGTTCTAGTTCAGTTCTAGTTCAGTTCTAGTTCAGTTCTAGTTCAGTTCTAGTTCAGTTCTAGTTCAGTTCTAGTTCAGTTCTAGTTCAGTTCTAGTTCAGTTCTAGTTCAGTTCTAGTTCAGTTCTAGTTCAGTTCTAGTTCAGTTCTAGTTCAGTTCTAGTTCAGTTCTAGTTCAGTTCTAGTTCAGTTCTAGTTCAGTTCTAGTTCAGTTCTAGTTCAGTTCTAGTTCAGTTCTAGTTCAGTTCTAGTTCAGTTCTAGTTCAGTTCTAGTTCAGTTCTAGTTCAGTTCTAGTTCAGTTCTAGTTCAGTTCTAGTTCAGTTCTAGTTCAAAACGAAGCTAATGCACATTAAACCACATCACATTAGATATACAAAAATTAACCTTAAATTTCACAATATCGATTGCATTCATAACAGTAACAACATAAACGATACATGCAATACTAAAATTGATTTAGTAAACACATACAAATATCTAGGTGTACTCATCGATCATAACTTTAAATGGCGAGCTCATATTGAGGAAGTCCAAAAGCTTTTAAGAAAATCCGCTGTAATGCTATATCACTTAAGCAACTCAGCTACCTACAGTGTTCTAAGACAAGCGTACTTTTCACTAACCGAGTCTTATATAAGACATGGCATTACTGCTTGGGGAAGCTCAACATATTGCTCTGTTTTGCAAAATACGCAAAACCGAGTTTTAAAAATTCTTTGGAAGAATTTTTGCAAAGCATTTACTGCTCAAGAGCAAAACTTTACAAATAACAACAACAACACGCCTCATATTACATACAACAACTATAATACAACTGATAACAACATAAACAATACAAACTACAGAAATATCAACATAAATAGTTCAAACAACACAACATTCAACACAACAACCAACAACATAAGCAGCGTCACTACAAACAATAATCACAACAGCATCACATCTTTAAGCAATAATTTCAGAGATCTCACCAATAACCGATATAATATAAGCAGCAATATATGTAACAACATAATAGAACAAAACAGCAACGGCAATAGCACAAACAACACAACAGAACTAAACAACAATAGCAACAATACAAACAACACAATAGAGCAAAACAACACAAATGAAATAATAGAACTAAACAACAACAGCAACAACATAATAGTGCAAAATAGCAACACAAACATCATAGAACAAAACAACAACACTAACAACATTATAGAACAAAATATAAATGAGCAAAATAACAACAGAATAAATACAAACAGCAGCAACAACGCAAATAATACAAACAACTCTTCCAGAAACAATAAACGCAGAAAACATTCTACTAAAAATTTACCAAATGAACTAAATATACTGAATGTACAAAGTATCTACAAAATCACTCTCATCTCTAACTTCGAAAATGATGAACGTTTTTTGAATAAAATTAATCACGCATACAGTACCCGGCTTCGCACAGAAGGACGCTACAAATACGATAAGTATAAAAATAACTATGGAAAGTCTAAACTAGATGTTCAATTGCCGATGATCTTAAATCAAGTTCCTATAAGTATACTAAATACCATAAGTAAATTCAAAAGAAAAAAAGAAATTAAAAAATTTTTCCTTAGTTCGCAATAAATTGTTAATTAATCAAAATATTATTAAGTTATATTAAAACACTGTATCTTTAATCATTATATTTTAAATTTTTTTTTTGACCTACAGACAAGCCAGCAAATGGCTTCGTGGGTCCTAATTTAATTTAAACACTAATGTTAAAATATAGAAATGAAATTTGTAAATAAAGAATTGAATTTAAAAAAAAAAAAAAAAAAAAAAGAAAAAAAAAAAAAAAAAAAAAAAAAAAAAAAAAAAAAAAAGTTCTAGTTCAGTTCTAGTTCAGTTCTAGTTCAGTTCTAGTTCAGTTCTAGTTCAGTTCTAGTTCAGTTCTAGTTCAGTTCTAGTTCAGTTCTAGTTCAGTTCTAGTTCAGTTCTAGTTCAGTTCTAGTTCAGTTCTAGTTCAGTTCTAGTTCAGTTCTAGTTCAGTTCTAGTTCAGTTCTAGTTCAGTTCTAGTTCAGTTCTAGTTCAGTTCTAGTTCAGTTCTAGTTCAGTTCTAGTTCAGTTCTAGTTCAGTTCTAGTTCAGTTCTAGTTCAGTTCTAGTTCAGTTCTAGTTCAGTTCTAGTTCAGTTCTAGTTCAGTTCTAGTTCAGTTCTAGTTCAGTTCTAGTTCAGTTCTAGTTCAGTTCTAGTTCAGTTCTAGTTCAGTTCTAGTTCAGTTCTAGTTCAGTTCTAGTTCAGTTCTAGTTCAGTTCTAGTTCAGTTCTAGTTCAGTTCTAGTTCAGTTCTAGTTCAGTTCTAGTTCAGTTCTAGTTCAGTTCTAGTTCAGTTCTAGTTCAGTTCTAGTTCAGTTCTAGTTCAGTTCTAGTTCAGTTCTAGTTCAGTTCTAGTTCAGTTCTAGTTCAGTTCTAGTTCAGTTCTAGTTCAGTTCTAGTTCAGTTCTAGTTCAGTTCTAGTTCAGTTCTAGTTCAGTTCTAGTTCAGTTCTAGTTCAGTTCTAGTTCAGTTCTAGTTCAGTTCTAGTTCAGTTCTAGTTCAGTTCTAGTTCAGTTCTAGTTCAGTTCTAGTTCAGTTCTAGTTCAGTTCTAGTTCAGTTCTAGTTCAGTTCTAGTTCAGTTCTAGTTCAGTTCTAGTTCAGTTCTAGTTCAGTTCTAGTTCAGTTCTAGTTCAGTTCTAGTTCAGTTCTAGTTCAGTTCTAGTTCAGTTCTAGTTCAGTTCTAGTTCAGTTCTAGTTCAGTTCTAGTTCAGTTCTAGTTCAGTTCTAGTTCAGTTCTAGTTCAGTTCTAGTTCAGTTCTAGTTCAGTTCTAGTTCAGTTCTAGTTCAGTTCTAGTTCAGTTCTAGTTCAGTTCTAGTTCAGTTCTAGTTCAGTTCTAGTTCAGTTCTAGTTCAGTTCTAGTTCAGTTCTAGTTCAGTTCTAGTTCAGTTCTAGTTCAGTTCTAGTTCAGTTCTAGTTCAGTTCTAGTTCAGTTCTAGTTCAGTTCTAGTTCAGTTCTAGTTCAGTTCTAGTTCAGTTCTAGTTCAGTTCTAGTTCAGTTCTAGTTCAGTTCTAGTTCAGTTCTAGTTCAGTTCTAGTTCAGTTCTAGTTCAGTTCTAGTTCAGTTCTAGTTCAGTTCTAGTTCAGTTCTAGTTCAGTTCTAGTTCAGTTCTAGTTCAGTTCTAGTTCAGTTCTAGTTCAGTTCTAGTTCAGTTCTAGTTCAGTTCTAGTTCAGTTCTAGTTCAGTTCTAGTTCAGTTCTAGTTCAGTTCTAGTTCAGTTCTAGTTCAGTTCTAGTTCAGTTCTAGTTCAGTTCTAGTTCAGTTCTAGTTCAGTTCTAGTTCAGTTCTAGTTCAGTTCTAGTTCAGTTCTAGTTCAGTTCTAGTTCAGTTCTAGTTCAGTTCTAGTTCAGTTCTAGTTCAGTTCTAGTTCAGTTCTAGTTCAGTTCTAGTTCAGTTCTAGTTCAGTTCTAGTTCAGTTCTAGTTCAGTTCTAGTTCAGTTCTAGTTCAGTTCTAGTTCAGTTCTAGTTCAGTTCTAGTTCAGTTCTAGTTCAGTTCTAGTTCAGTTCTAGTTCAGTTCTAGTTCAGTTCTAGTTCAGTTCTAGTTCAGTTCTAGTTCAGTTCTAGTTCAGTTCTAGTTCAGTTCTAGTTCAGTTCTAGTTCAGTTCTAGTTCAGTTCTAGTTCAGTTCTAGTTCAGTTCTAGTTCAGTTCTAGTTCAGTTCTAGTTCAGTTCTAGTTCAGTTCTAGTTCAGTTCTAGTTCAGTTCTAGTTCAGTTCTAGTTCAGTTCTAGTTCAGTTCTAGTTCAGTTCTAGTTCAGTTCTAGTTCAGTTCTAGTTCAGTTCTAGTTCAGTTCTAGTTCAGTTCTAGTTCAGTTCTAGTTCAGTTCTAGTTCAGTTCTAGTTCAGTTCTAGTTCAGTTCTAGTTCAGTTCTAGTTCAGTTCTAGTTCAGTTCTAGTTCAGTTCTAGTTCAGTTCTAGTTCAGTTCTAGTTCAGTTCTAGTTCAGTTCTAGTTCAGTTCTAGTTCAGTTCTAGTTCAGTTCTAGTTCAGTTCTAGTTCAGTTCTAGTTCAGTTCTAGTTCAGTTCTAGTTCAGTTCTAGTTCAGTTCTAGTTCAGTTCTAGTTCAGTTCTAGTTCAGTTCTAGTTCAGTTCTAGTTCAGTTCTAGTTCAGTTCTAGTTCAGTTCTAGTTCAGTTCTAGTTCAGTTCTAGTTCAGTTCTAGTTCAGTTCTAGTTCAGTTCTAGTTCAGTTCTAGTTCAGTTCTAGTTCAGTTCTAGTTCAGTTCTAGTTCAGTTCTAGTTCAGTTCTAGTTCAGTTCTAGTTCAGTTCTAGTTCAGTTCTAGTTCAGTTCTAGTTCAGTTCTAGTTCAGTTCTAGTTCAGTTCTAGTTCAGTTCTAGTTCAGTTCTAGTTCAGTTCTAGTTCAGTTCTAGTTCAGTTCTAGTTCAGTTCTAGTTCAGTTCTAGTTCAGTTCTAGTTCAGTTCTAGTTCAGTTCTAGTTCAGTTCTAGTTCAGTTCTAGTTCAGTTCTAGTTCAGTTCTAGTTCAGTTCTAGTTCAGTTCTAGTTCAGTTCTAGTTCAGTTCTAGTTCAGTTCTAGTTCAGTTCTAGTTCAGTTCTAGTTCAGTTCTAGTTCAGTTCTAGTTCAGTTCTAGTTCAGTTCTAGTTCAGTTCTAGTTCAGTTCTAGTTCAGTTCTAGTTCAGTTCTAGTTCAGTTCTAGTTCAGTTCTAGTTCAGTTCTAGTTCAGTTCTAGTTCAGTTCTAGTTCAGTTCTAGTTCAGTTCTAGTTCAGTTCTAGTTCAGTTCTAGTTCAGTTCTAGTTCAGTTCTAGTTCAGTTCTAGTTCAGTTCTAGTTCAGTTCTAGTTCAGTTCTAGTTCAGTTCTAGTTCAGTTCTAGTTCAGTTCTAGTTCAGTTCTAGTTCAGTTCTAGTTCAGTTCTAGTTCAGTTCTAGTTCAGTTCTAGTTCAGTTCTAGTTCAGTTCTAGTTCAGTTCTAGTTCAGTTCTAGTTCAGTTCTAGTTCAGTTCTAGTTCAGTTCTAGTTCAGTTCTAGTTCAGTTCTAGTTCAGTTCTAGTTCAGTTCTAGTTCAGTTCTAGTTCAGTTCTAGTTCAGTTCTAGTTCAGTTCTAGTTCAGTTCTAGTTCAGTTCTAGTTCAGTTCTAGTTCAGTTCTAGTTCAGTTCTAGTTCAGTTCTAGTTCAGTTCTAGTTCAGTTCTAGTTCAGTTCTAGTTCAGTTCTAGTTCAGTTCTAGTTCAGTTCTAGTTCAGTTCTAGTTCAGTTCTAGTTCAGTTCTAGTTCAGTTCTAGTTCAGTTCTAGTTCAGTTCTAGTTCAGTTCTAGTTCAGTTCTAGTTCAGTTCTAGTTCAGTTCTAGTTCAGTTCTAGTTCAGTTCTAGTTCAGTTCTAGTTCAGTTCTAGTTCAGTTCTAGTTCAGTTCTAGTTCAGTTCTAGTTCAGTTCTAGTTCAGTTCTAGTTCAGTTCTAGTTCAGTTCTAGTTCAGTTCTAGTTCAGTTCTAGTTCAGTTCTAGTTCAGTTCTAGTTCAGTTCTAGTTCAGTTCTAGTTCAGTTCTAGTTCAGTTCTAGTTCAGTTCTAGTTCAGTTCTAGTTCAGTTCTAGTTCAGTTCTAGTTCAGTTCTAGTTCAGTTCTAGTTCAGTTCTAGTTCAGTTCTAGTTCAGTTCTAGTTCAGTTCTAGTTCAGTTCTAGTTCAGTTCTAGTTCAGTTCTAGTTCAGTTCTAGTTCAGTTCTAGTTCAGTTCTAGTTCAGTTCTAGTTCAGTTCTAGTTCAGTTCTAGTTCAGTTCTAGTTCAGTTCTAGTTCAGTTCTAGTTCAGTTCTAGTTCAGTTCTAGTTCAGTTCTAGTTCAGTTCTAGTTCAGTTCTAGTTCAGTTCTAGTTCAGTTCTAGTTCAGTTCTAGTTCAGTTCTAGTTCAGTTCTAGTTCAGTTCTAGTTCAGTTCTAGTTCAGTTCTAGTTCAGTTCTAGTTCAGTTCTAGTTCAGTTCTAGTTCAGTTCTAGTTCAGTTCTAGTTCAGTTCTAGTTCAGTTCTAGTTCAGTTCTAGTTCAGTTCTAGTTCAGTTCTAGTTCAGTTCTAGTTCAGTTCTAGTTCAGTTCTAGTTCAGTTCTAGTTCAGTTCTAGTTCAGTTCTAGTTCAGTTCTAGTTCAGTTCTAGTTCAGTTCTAGTTCAGTTCTAGTTCAGTTCTAGTTCAGTTCTAGTTCAGTTCTAGTTCAGTTCTAGTTCAGTTCTAGTTCAGTTCTAGTTCAGTTCTAGTTCAGTTCTAGTTCAGTTCTAGTTCAGTTCTAGTTCAGTTCTAGTTCAGTTCTAGTTCAGTTCTAGTTCAGTTCTAGTTCAGTTCTAGTTCAGTTCTAGTTCAGTTCTAGTTCAGTTCTAGTTCAGTTCTAGTTCAGTTCTAGTTCAGTTCTAGTTCAGTTCTAGTTCAGTTCTAGTTCAGTTCTAGTTCAGTTCTAGTTCAGTTCTAGTTCAGTTCTAGTTCAGTTCTAGTTCAGTTCTAGTTCAGTTCTAGTTCAGTTCTAGTTCAGTTCTAGTTCAGTTCTAGTTCAGTTCTAGTTCAGTTCTAGTTCAGTTCTAGTTCAGTTCTAGTTCAGTTCTAGTTCAGTTCTAGTTCAGTTCTAGTTCAGTTCTAGTTCAGTTCTAGTTCAGTTCTAGTTCAGTTCTAGTTCAGTTCTAGTTCAGTTCTAGTTCAGTTCTAGTTCAGTTCTAGTTCAGTTCTAGTTCAGTTCTAGTTCAGTTCTAGTTCAGTTCTAGTTCAGTTCTAGTTCAGTTCTAGTTCAGTTCTAGTTCAGTTCTAGTTCAGTTCTAGTTCAGTTCTAGTTCAGTTCTAGTTCAGTTCTAGTTCAGTTCTAGTTCAGTTCTAGTTCAGTTCTAGTTCAGTTCTAGTTCAGTTCTAGTTCAGTTCTAGTTCAGTTCTAGTTCAGTTCTAGTTCAGTTCTAGTTCAGTTCTAGTTCAGTTCTAGTTCAGTTCTAGTTCAGTTCTAGTTCAGTTCTAGTTCAGTTCTAGTTCAGTTCTAGTTCAGTTCTAGTTCAGTTCTAGTTCAGTTCTAGTTCAGTTCTAGTTCAGTTCTAGTTCAGTTCTAGTTCAGTTCTAGTTCAGTTCTAGTTCAGTTCTAGTTCAGTTCTAGTTCAGTTCTAGTTCAGTTCTAGTTCAGTTCTAGTTCAGTTCTAGTTCAGTTCTAGTTCAGTTCTAGTTCAGTTCTAGTTCAGTTCTAGTTCAGTTCTAGTTCAGTTCTAGTTCAGTTCTAGTTCAGTTCTAGTTCAGTTCTAGTTCAGTTCTAGTTCAGTTCTAGTTCAGTTCTAGTTCAGTTCTAGTTCAGTTCTAGTTCAGTTCTAGTTCAGTTCTAGTTCAGTTCTAGTTCAGTTCTAGTTCAGTTCTAGTTCAGTTCTAGTTCAGTTCTAGTTCAGTTCTAGTTCAGTTCTAGTTCAGTTCTAGTTCAGTTCTAGTTCAGTTCTAGTTCAGTTCTAGTTCAGTTCTAGTTCAGTTCTAGTTCAGTTCTAGTTCAGTTCTAGTTCAGTTCTAGTTCAGTTCTAGTTCAGTTCTAGTTCAGTTCTAGTTCAGTTCTAGTTCAGTTCTAGTTCAGTTCTAGTTCAGTTCTAGTTCAGTTCTAGTTCAGTTCTAGTTCAGTTCTAGTTCAGTTCTAGTTCAGTTCTAGTTCAGTTCTAGTTCAGTTCTAGTTCAGTTCTAGTTCAGTTCTAGTTCAGTTCTAGTTCAGTTCTAGTTCAGTTCTAGTTCAGTTCTAGTTCAGTTCTAGTTCAGTTCTAGTTCAGTTCTAGTTCAGTTCTAGTTCAGTTCTAGTTCAGTTCTAGTTCAGTTCTAGTTCAGTTCTAGTTCAGTTCTAGTTCAGTTCTAGTTCAGTTCTAGTTCAGTTCTAGTTCAGTTCTAGTTCAGTTCTAGTTCAGTTCTAGTTCAGTTCTAGTTCAGTTCTAGTTCAGTTCTAGTTCAGTTCTAGTTCAGTTCTAGTTCAGTTCTAGTTCAGTTCTAGTTCAGTTCTAGTTCAGTTCTAGTTCAGTTCTAGTTCAGTTCTAGTTCAGTTCTAGTTCAGTTCTAGTTCAGTTCTAGTTCAGTTCTAGTTCAGTTCTAGTTCAGTTCTAGTTCAGTTCTAGTTCAGTTCTAGTTCAGTTCTAGTTCAGTTCTAGTTCAGTTCTAGTTCAGTTCTAGTTCAGTTCTAGTTCAGTTCTAGTTCAGTTCTAGTTCAGTTCTAGTTCAGTTCTAGTTCAGTTCTAGTTCAGTTCTAGTTCAGTTCTAGTTCAGTTCTAGTTCAGTTCTAGTTCAGTTCTAGTTCAGTTCTAGTTCAGTTCTAGTTCAGTTCTAGTTCAGTTCTAGTTCAGTTCTAGTTCAGTTCTAGTTCAGTTCTAGTTCAGTTCTAGTTCAGTTCTAGTTCAGTTCTAGTTCAGTTCTAGTTCAGTTCTAGTTCAGTTCTAGTTCAGTTCTAGTTCAGTTCTAGTTCAGTTCTAGTTCAGTTCTAGTTCAGTTCTAGTTCAGTTCTAGTTCAGTTCTAGTTCAGTTCTAGTTCAGTTCTAGTTCAGTTCTAGTTCAGTTCTAGTTCAGTTCTAGTTCAGTTCTAGTTCAGTTCTAGTTCAGTTCTAGTTCAGTTCTAGTTCAGTTCTAGTTCAGTTCTAGTTCAGTTCTAGTTCAGTTCTAGTTCAGTTCTAGTTCAGTTCTAGTTCAGTTCTAGTTCAGTTCTAGTTCAGTTCTAGTTCAGTTCTAGTTCAGTTCTAGTTCAGTTCTAGTTCAGTTCTAGTTCAGTTCTAGTTCAGTTCTAGTTCAGTTCTAGTTCAGTTCTAGTTCAGTTCTAGTTCAGTTCTAGTTCAGTTCTAGTTCAGTTCTAGTTCAGTTCTAGTTCAGTTCTAGTTCAGTTCTAGTTCAGTTCTAGTTCAGTTCTAGTTCAGTTCTAGTTCAGTTCTAGTTCAGTTCTAGTTCAGTTCTAGTTCAGTTCTAGTTCAGTTCTAGTTCAGTTCTAGTTCAGTTCTAGTTCAGTTCTAGTTCAGTTCTAGTTCAGTTCTAGTTCAGTTCTAGTTCAGTTCTAGTTCAGTTCTAGTTCAGTTCTAGTTCAGTTCTAGTTCAGTTCTAGTTCAGTTCTAGTTCAGTTCTAGTTCAGTTCTAGTTCAGTTCTAGTTCAGTTCTAGTTCAGTTCTAGTTCAGTTCTAGTTCAGTTCTAGTTCAGTTCTAGTTCAGTTCTAGTTCAGTTCTAGTTCAGTTCTAGTTCAGTTCTAGTTCAGTTCTAGTTCAGTTCTAGTTCAGTTCTAGTTCAGTTCTAGTTCAGTTCTAGTTCAGTTCTAGTTCAGTTCTAGTTCAGTTCTAGTTCAGTTCTAGTTCAGTTCTAGTTCAGTTCTAGTTCAGTTCTAGTTCAGTTCTAGTTCAGTTCTAGTTCAGTTCTAGTTCAGTTCTAGTTCAGTTCTAGTTCAGTTCTAGTTCAGTTCTAGTTCAGTTCTAGTTCAGTTCTAGTTCTTCTAGTTCAGTTCTAGTTCAGTTCTAGTTCAGTTCTAGTTCAGTTCTAGTTCAGTTCTAGTTCAGTTCTAGTTCAGTTCTAGTTCAGTTCTAGTTCAGTTCTAGTTCAGTTCTAGTTCAGTTCTAGTTCAGTTCTAGTTCAGTTCTAGTTCAGTTCTAGTTCAGTTCTAGTTCAGTTCTAGTTCAGTTCTAGTTCAGTTCTAGTTCAGTTCTAGTTCAGTTCTAGTTCAGTTCTAGTTCAGTTCTAGTTCAGTTCTAGTTCAGTTCTAGTTCAGTTCTAGTTCAGTTCTAGTTCAGTTCTAGTTCAGTTCTAGTTCAGTTCTAGTTCAGTTCTAGTTCAGTTCTAGTTCAGTTCTAGTTCAGTTCTAGTTCAGTTCTAGTTCAGTTCTAGTTCAGTTCTAGTTCAGTTCTAGTTCAGTTCTAGTTCAGTTCTAGTTCAGTTCTAGTTCAGTTCTAGTTCAGTTCTAGTTCAGTTCTAGTTCAGTTCTAGTTCAGTTCTAGTTCAGTTCTAGTTCAGTTCTAGTTCAGTTCTAGTTCAGTTCTAGTTCAGTTCTAGTTCAGTTCTAGTTCAGTTCTAGTTCAGTTCTAGTTCAGTTCTAGTTCAGTTCTAGTTCAGTTCTAGTTCAGTTCTAGTTCAGTTCTAGTTCAGTTCTAGTTCAGTTCTAGTTCAGTTCTAGTTCAGTTCTAGTTCAGTTCTAGTTCAGTTCTAGTTCAGTTCTAGTTCAGTTCTAGTTCAGTTCTAGTTCAGTTCTAGTTCAGTTCTAGTTCAGTTCTAGTTCAGTTCTAGTTCAGTTCTAGTTCAGTTCTAGTTCAGTTCTAGTTCAGTTCTAGTTCAGTTCTAGTTCAGTTCTAGTTCAGTTCTAGTTCAGTTCTAGTTCAGTTCTAGTTCAGTTCTAGTTCAGTTCTAGTTCAGTTCTAGTTCAGTTCTAGTTCAGTTCTAGTTCAGTTCTAGTTCAGTTCTAGTTCAGTTCTAGTTCAGTTCTAGTTCAGTTCTAGTTCAGTTCTAGTTCAGTTCTAGTTCAGTTCTAGTTCAGTTCTAGTTCAGTTCTAGTTCAGTTCTAGTTCAGTTCTAGTTCAGTTCTAGTTCAGTTCTAGTTCAGTTCTAGTTCAGTTCTAGTTCAGTTCTAGTTCAGTTCTAGTTCAGTTCTAGTTCAGTTCTAGTTCAGTTCTAGTTCAGTTCTAGTTCAGTTCTAGTTCAGTTCTAGTTCAGTTCTAGTTCAGTTCTAGTTCAGTTCTAGTTCAGTTCTAGTTCAGTTCTAGTTCAGTTCTAGTTCAGTTCTAGTTCAGTTCTAGTTCAGTTCTAGTTCAGTTCTAGTTCAGTTCTAGTTCAGTTCTAGTTCAGTTCTAGTTCAGTTCTAGTTCAGTTCTAGTTCAGTTCTAGTTCAGTTCTAGTTCAGTTCTAGTTCAGTTCTAGTTCAGTTCTAGTTCAGTTCTAGTTCAGTTCTAGTTCAGTTCTAGTTCAGTTCTAGTTCAGTTCTAGTTCAGTTCTAGTTCAGTTCTAGTTCAGTTCTAGTTCAGTTCTAGTTCAGTTCTAGTTCAGTTCTAGTTCAGTTCTAGTTCAGTTCTAGTTCAGTTCTAGTTCAGTTCTAGTTCAGTTCTAGTTCAGTTCTAGTTCAGTTCTAGTTCAGTTCTAGTTCAGTTCTAGTTCAGTTCTAGTTCAGTTCTAGTTCAGTTCTAGTTCAGTTCTAGTTCAGTTCTAGTTCAGTTCTAGTTCAGTTCTAGTTCAGTTCTAGTTCAGTTCTAGTTCAGTTCTAGTTCAGTTCTAGTTCAGTTCTAGTTCAGTTCTAGTTCAGTTCTAGTTCAGTTCTAGTTCAGTTCTAGTTCAGTTCTAGTTCAGTTCTAGTTCAGTTCTAGTTCAGTTCTAGTTCAGTTCTAGTTCAGTTCTAGTTCAGTTCTAGTTCAGTTCTAGTTCAGTTCTAGTTCAGTTCTAGTTCAGTTCTAGTTCAGTTCTAGTTCAGTTCTAGTTCAGTTCTAGTTCAGTTCTAGTTCAGTTCTAGTTCAGTTCTAGTTCAGTTCTAGTTCAGTTCTAGTTCAGTTCTAGTTCAGTTCTAGTTCAGTTCTAGTTCAGTTCTAGTTCAGTTCTAGTTCAGTTCTAGTTCAGTTCTAGTTCAGTTCTAGTTCAGTTCTAGTTCAGTTCTAGTTCAGTTCTAGTTCAGTTCTAGTTCAGTTCTAGTTCAGTTCTAGTTCAGTTCTAGTTCAGTTCTAGTTCAGTTCTAGTTCAGTTCTAGTTCAGTTCTAGTTCAGTTCTAGTTCAGTTCTAGTTCAGTTCTAGTTCAGTTCTAGTTCAGTTCTAGTTCAGTTCTAGTTCAGTTCTAGTTCAGTTCTAGTTCAGTTCTAGTTCAGTTCTAGTTCAGTTCTAGTTCAGTTCTAGTTCAGTTCTAGTTCAGTTCTAGTTCAGTTCTAGTTCAGTTCTAGTTCAGTTCTAGTTCAGTTCTAGTTCAGTTCTAGTTCAGTTCTAGTTCAGTTCTAGTTCAGTTCTAGTTCAGTTCTAGTTCAGTTCTAGTTCAGTTCTAGTTCAGTTCTAGTTCAGTTCTAGTTCAGTTCTAGTTCAGTTCTAGTTCAGTTCTAGTTCAGTTCTAGTTCAGTTCTAGTTCAGTTCTAGTTCAGTTCTAGTTCAGTTCTAGTTCAGTTCTAGTTCAGTTCTAGTTCAGTTCTAGTTCAGTTCTAGTTCAGTTCTAGTTCAGTTCTAGTTCAGTTCTAGTTCAGTTCTAGTTCAGTTCTAGTTCAGTTCTAGTTCAGTTCTAGTTCAGTTCTAGTTCAGTTCTAGTTCAGTTCTAGTTCAGTTCTAGTTCAGTTCTAGTTCAGTTCTAGTTCAGTTCTAGTTCAGTTCTAGTTCAGTTCTAGTTCAGTTCTAGTTCAGTTCTAGTTCAGTTCTAGTTCAGTTCTAGTTCAGTTCTAGTTCAGTTCTAGTTCAGTTCTAGTTCAGTTCTAGTTCAGTTCTAGTTCAGTTCTAGTTCAGTTCTAGTTCAGTTCTAGTTCAGTTCTAGTTCAGTTCTAGTTCAGTTCTAGTTCAGTTCTAGTTCAGTTCTAGTTCAGTTCTAGTTCAGTTCTAGTTCAGTTCTAGTTCAGTTCTAGTTCAGTTCTAGTTCAGTTCTAGTTCAGTTCTAGTTCAGTTCTAGTTCAGTTCTAGTTCAGTTCTAGTTCAGTTCTAGTTCAGTTCTAGTTCAGTTCTAGTTCAGTTCTAGTTCAGTTCTAGTTCAGTTCTAGTTCAGTTCTAGTTCAGTTCTAGTTCAGTTCTAGTTCAGTTCTAGTTCAGTTCTAGTTCAGTTCTAGTTCAGTTCTAGTTCAGTTCTAGTTCAGTTCTAGTTCAGTTCTAGTTCAGTTCTAGTTCAGTTCTAGTTCAGTTCTAGTTCAGTTCTAGTTCAGTTCTAGTTCAGTTCTAGTTCAGTTCTAGTTCAGTTCTAGTTCAGTTCTAGTTCAGTTCTAGTTCAGTTCTAGTTCAGTTCTAGTTCAGTTCTAGTTCAGTTCTAGTTCAGTTCTAGTTCAGTTCTAGTTCAGTTCTAGTTCAGTTCTAGTTCAGTTCTAGTTCAGTTCTAGTTCAGTTCTAGTTCAGTTCTAGTTCAGTTCTAGTTCAGTTCTAGTTCAGTTCTAGTTCAGTTCTAGTTCAGTTCTAGTTCAGTTCTAGTTCAGTTCTAGTTCAGTTCTAGTTCAGTTCTAGTTCAGTTCTAGTTCAGTTCTAGTTCAGTTCTAGTTCAGTTCTAGTTCAGTTCTAGTTCAGTTCTAGTTCAGTTCTAGTTCAGTTCTAGTTCAGTTCTAGTTCAGTTCTAGTTCAGTTCTAGTTCAGTTCTAGTTCAGTTCTAGTTCAGTTCTAGTTCAGTTCTAGTTCAGTTCTAGTTCAGTTCTAGTTCAGTTCTAGTTCAGTTCTAGTTCAGTTCTAGTTCAGTTCTAGTTCAGTTCTAGTTCAGTTCTAGTTCAGTTCTAGTTCAGTTCTAGTTCAGTTCTAGTTCAGTTCTAGTTCAGTTCTAGTTCAGTTCTAGTTCAGTTCTAGTTCAGTTCTAGTTCAGTTCTAGTTCAGTTCTAGTTCAGTTCTAGTTCAGTTCTAGTTCAGTTCTAGTTCAGTTCTAGTTCAGTTCTAGTTCAGTTCTAGTTCAGTTCTAGTTCAGTTCTAGTTCAGTTCTAGTTCAGTTCTAGTTCAGTTCTAGTTCAGTTCTAGTTCAGTTCTAGTTCAGTTCTAGTTCAGTTCTAGTTCAGTTCTAGTTCAGTTCTAGTTCAGTTCTAGTTCAGTTCTAGTTCAGTTCTAGTTCAGTTCTAGTTCAGTTCTAGTTCAGTTCTAGTTCAGTTCTAGTTCAGTTCTAGTTCAGTTCTAGTTCAGTTCTAGTTCAGTTCTAGTTCAGTTCTAGTTCAGTTCTAGTTCAGTTCTAGTTCAGTTCTAGTTCAGTTCTAGTTCAGTTCTAGTTCAGTTCTAGTTCAGTTCTAGTTCAGTTCTAGTTCAGTTCTAGTTCAGTTCTAGTTCAGTTCTAGTTCAGTTCTAGTTCAGTTCTAGTTCAGTTCTAGTTCAGTTCTAGTTCAGTTCTAGTTCAGTTCTAGTTCAGTTCTAGTTCAGTTCTAGTTCAGTTCTAGTTCAGTTCTAGTTCAGTTCTAGTTCAGTTCTAGTTCAGTTCTAGTTCAGTTCTAGTTCAGTTCTAGTTCAGTTCTAGTTCAGTTCTAGTTCAGTTCTAGTTCAGTTCTAGTTCAGTTCAGTTCTAGTTCAGTTCTAGTTCAGTTCTAGTTCAGTTCTAGTTCAGTTCTAGTTCAGTTCTAGTTCAGTTCTAGTTCAGTTCTAGTTCAGTTCTAGTTCAGTTCTAGTTCAGTTCTAGTTCAGTTCTAGTTCAGTTCTAGTTCAGTTCTAGTTCAGTTCTAGTTCAGTTCTAGTTCAGTTCTAGTTCAGTTCTAGTTCAGTTCTAGTTCAGTTCTAGTTCAGTTCTAGTTCAGTTCTAGTTCAGTTCTAGTTCAGTTCTAGTTCAGTTCTAGTTCAGTTCTAGTTCAGTTCTAGTTCAGTTCTAGTTCAGTTCTAGTTCAGTTCTAGTTCAGTTCTAGTTCAGTTCTAGTTCAGTTCTAGTTCAGTTCTAGTTCAGTTCTAGTTCAGTTCTAGTTCAGTTCTAGTTCAGTTCTAGTTCAGTTCTAGTTCAGTTCTAGTTCAGTTCTAGTTCAGTTCTAGTTCAGTTCTAGTTCAGTTCTAGTTCAGTTCTAGTTCAGTTCTAGTTCAGTTCTAGTTCAGTTCTAGTTCAGTTCTAGTTCAGTTCTAGTTCAGTTCTAGTTCAGTTCTAGTTCAGTTCTAGTTCAGTTCTAGTTCAGTTCTAGTTCAGTTCTAGTTCAGTTCTAGTTCAGTTCTAGTTCAGTTCTAGTTCAGTTCTTGTTCAGTTCTAGTTCAGTTCTAGTTCAGTTCTAGTTCAGTTCTAGTTCAGTTCTAGTTCAGTTCTAGTTCAGTTCTAGTTCAGTTCTAGTTCAGTTCTAGTTCAGTTCTAGTTCAGTTCTAGTTCAGTTCTAGTTCAGTTCTAGTTCAGTTCTAGTTCAGTTCTAGTTCAGTTCTAGTTCAGTTCTAGTTCAGTTCTAGTTCAGTTCTAGTTCAGTTCTAGTTCAGTTCTAGTTCAGTTCTAGTTCAGTTCTAGTTCAGTTCTAGTTCAGTTCTAGTTCAGTTCTAGTTCAGTTCTAGTTCAGTTCTAGTTCAGTTCTAGTTCAGTTCTAGTTCAGTTCTAGTTCAGTTCTAGTTCAGTTCTAGTTCAGTTCTAGTTCAGTTCTAGTTCAGTTCTAGTTCAGTTCTAGTTCAGTTCTAGTTCAGTTCTAGTTCAGTTCTAGTTCAGTTCTAGTTCAGTTCTAGTTCAGTTCTAGTTCAGTTCTAGTTCAGTTCTAGTTCAGTTCTAGTTCAGTTCTAGTTCAGTTCTAGTTCAGTTCTAGTTCAGTTCTAGTTCAGTTCTAGTTCAGTTCTAGTTCAGTTCTAGTTCAGTTCTAGTTCAGTTCTAGTTCAGTTCTAGTTCAGTTCTAGTTCAGTTCTAGTTCAGTTCTAGTTCAGTTCTAGTTCAGTTCTAGTTCAGTTCTAGTTCAGTTCTAGTTCAGTTCTAGTTCAGTTCTAGTTCAGTTCTAGTTCAGTTCTAGTTCAGTTCTAGTTCAGTTCTAGTTCAGTTCTAGTTCAGTTCTAGTTCAGTTCTAGTTCAGTTCTAGTTCAGTTCTAGTTCAGTTCTAGTTCAGTTCTAGTTCAGTTCTAGTTCAGTTCTAGTTCAGTTCTAGTTCAGTTCTAGTTCAGTTCTAGTTCAGTTCTAGTTCAGTTCTAGTTCAGTTCTAGTTCAGTTCTAGTTCAGTTCTAGTTCAGTTCTAGTTCAGTTCTAGTTCAGTTCTAGTTCAGTTCTAGTTCAGTTCTAGTTCAGTTCTAGTTCAGTTCTAGTTCAGTTCTAGTTCAGTTCTAGTTCAGTTCTAGTTCAGTTCTAGTTCAGTTCTAGTTCAGTTCTAGTTCAGTTCTAGTTCAGTTCTAGTTCAGTTCTAGTTCAGTTCTAGTTCAGTTCTAGTTCAGTTCTAGTTCAGTTCTAGTTCAGTTAGAATAATATTATTAGAATAATATTTCATTGCGGTCGGACGTGTTTTTTATACAGCGCACACAAAAACGTTTATTTCAACATTGAAATCCTAAAAAGAATTCATCAAATTTATATTAAATAAAAGCCTAAGTGCAGCGCTAAATATCTGTGAAATAAAATTCAAATAAGTGCCACTAGTTCTTGTGAAAAAATTATAAAACAAAAATATTTAATCCAAAATTAAAAAAATTCAAAAGCCAAACAAAAAACTCTTATTATTTCTTCTTTTTCCTCCAAAAATGAGTTATCTCTCTATCCCCAATGCTCTCTGCAGTACATGCAATAAATCTCTGCCTTTAACAGGAGATTACATCAAGTGTTACAATTGTGGGAGAAAATACCATTACTCACCGTGCGGTACACTATCTGAGTCGACATACTCGAATATGAATGCGGATAAGAAACAATCTTGGAGATGCATAAAATGCAGACCCGATAGAAACAAGTCTCCTAACAACTTCCATCAAGAAATTAATCGAGATGACCAACAACAACTGGAGCAGCAGCAACAACAACAACTACAAGGTGCACAATCTTCAAAAAAACATTTAAGAAATGATGAAGAGACTAATATTCCACCAGAATCAAATGACGGGAGTAAAAGATTTAAAGACTATACATTTAAACACCCTAAGTTCGGATGTATCAGATATAAAATCTGACCTTTTGTCCTTAAAGTCATCTGTCACAAACGACTTTAATGATATAAAAGCCAGCATTAATTTGATGAACAGCAACATTACTGCTTCTCAAAATTCTCTGAGAGAGGAGATGTCAATTGCTTTT